>CM063499.1:36937103-36977103 GCA_032207245.1 Pardosa pseudoannulata | reverse complement strand
AAAAATATGATGCGCATTTGTCATAGTTTGCATTTTTACTAGATGTTGAGCCTTCAGTTGATACCTGAAACTCTAAACGTGTCACAAACAACCGTTCATCAATGTAAAAGTTGTAACCTGAACTAGACCCAAAATTGTTGAAAGATGAAAAAATTACATGCTCGATCTCCGGTCTTTCGAGAACTCTTGAGAATATGTGAAAATGATCCTAATTTATTACACTTAATAATCACTGATGATGTTAAAAATATACGGACAGGAGACAGGGAAATAGACAGAGTTCAGAGTACCACATGCTACCAGCGTCCATTGCCATACTATGATCAATATCTTATTTGACGTCAGATTCAATGTCATTCAAGATTTTGTTCCTATCGGGCCACTGTGAATGCAGTTTTCTATGTGGAAGTGCTTAAAACACTGAAGGTGCCGAAGCGGCATCAAGGAAGGTAGAATTCTCATAATGACACTGTTCCAAGCCATATTACCTTCATTGGCAACATTTCCTTAGCCAGAATTCCAAATCTATTGTTTTCCCAGTCGTCCTGAAGTCCTGACTTAGTTTCTCCAGATTGTTTTATTTAAAATGAATCAGGATAAGGAAACACTGGGATACAATTGACAACAGCAGGGCTCATATTGCATTGACTCTTAGGGACATCCTGGAGAAGGACTTCTAAGATTACTTTCAGGCATGGAGACTACATCTAAAGAAGTGTACCTATACAAGAAGGTTCAGAGGTATTGACTAATTGCATGAATGTGATCTGTAAATGATTTGTTGTCATGTTACATTCACCCTGAAGGACATGCCAGAGAAGTACTTACAGGCCTGGACACTTCACCTCCAGATGGGTATCTATACAATATAGTGACATCTTGAGAATTTTTGACTAACTGTGTGAATATATTTGTTATCATGTTACACTGACTCTGAAGGGCATCCCGGAAAAGGACTTCCAGGTTTACTTCCAGGCGTGGAAACTTCATCTCCAGAAGAATATTTATACAAGAGAGGGCCATGTTAAGAATTTTTGACTAAATGTACGAATAGTCTCAATAAATCAGTTTTATGAATTTGGTCCCATATTGGAACCTACTTGATGTAACAGTTAAAAGCATGTGTTTGAGATCCGTTCCTTCAAGTACAAGTTCAGGATACTGTCCGCAAAATAGCTTTAGAACTAAAATTTTTTAACTTTCAGAAATTTTAAAACGTTTTACCAGTTATGAAGCGTGTTAAATATCGATAAAAAATTACAAGGACTTGTTTTAAATCTAAAATTTCATATTTTAATTCTAAAAGCTCTAAAGATAAAATGCCTTTAGGTATAAAACTTTTCTACCAAGTTTTTACATAGGTTAGCAATAAATATTTTCTGAAATCTCCTATAAAGAAAGGATTTCCTATACAGTAAGGAAAGGAGAGATACTTTGTTTTTATGTTACTAATAAAAATAAATATCAAAGGTACATTAATTAAAGACTTAAAATCATTTGGTAATTGAATGATAGATAGAGACGATAAGAGGTATTACTCACATGCTTTAATATACTGATACAAAATAAAATCTGTAGAAAGTTTCCTACAAAGAAGACATTAATAATTAAAATGTAATAAGAATAAAGCATATATAAATTATAATGTAATTTTAAATTTTAACTATTATAATACGACTAAAACAGTTTAAGATACTTGTAATAGAGTAATTATACAAAATATTACAGAAACTCACTCACATGTTCTTAGAAATTATTATAGTAAAGGCACTAAAACTCCCTTGAAATTTATAAAAGAATAACAAATCCTATAGTGTGAATAATATAATCTATTATAAGAAAATTAAAAATATTTAATTTTGTTTTTCAAAATAGAAAATATATCCTAAATATTTTTAGTGTTAATGAGCATTTTACGAACTAATGTCAGAAACAAATTGCTAAATATAAGATTCTTTATAATTTTAAATTTTTACTAGCAGTTAAAAAAGGATTGTAAATTTAAATTTTCTTATGAATTTTTCATTAACTAAAATTTTAACATTTCAATAACTTGAAAATATAAAAATATTTTTAAAGCCCTATACATATATAAGGAATCTTTTACGCTATTGACTAAAATTAACTATTTTAAGTCATTTTCATATTTGAAAAAATATTGGTGCTTTGATATAATTAATCAGAAAATTTTAGTTATTTATTTCAAGTATCTGTAAAAATTTCCCCGAATATTATCCTTAATACTATTAAAAGCACTTAAAACACTTTAGGCGGTTTACATTGTTTATGATTCTATTTTCAAACTAAAACAATTTAAATGGGTTTGAGTTATAAGTGGCTTGATTAGTCTTATATAAAAATCACAAAACCCATTCTAACTACTCTTCAAAATTGAAAACAAAGGCTCAGGTACTTAAATTTTTCTGTCAATGTTTTTTTTTGCATAAGTGGGTGTGATTTAATATTTCATAAAAAATAAAACTTTTGGATTTAATAATAATTTGTATAAGAAAATATGTAAGCAATGAACTTACGTTTAAAAGAAATTAATTCCGTACTTTCGTTTGAGTCAAAATTTAAATTGAAAAATTGTAAAATGTAATATAATATTAATTTATTAATAAAACATAAGTGTTCACGTAATAATAAAAACTACATATATCTTTTTAAGATAATTCTTTTAAAATATGTAAACTTTGAATCCGATCAACTTAAAACTATTTATATATATATATATATATATTATAAAATATATATATATATATTATATATATATATATATATATATATATATTTATATATATAATATATATATATATATATATATATTATATATATATATATATATTATATTATATATATCAATATATATATATATATATATACATATATATATACATATATATATATATAAATATATATATACATATATATTATATATAACACATATATATATACATATATATATATATACACATATATATATATATATATATATATATATATAATATAAATATATATATATATATATATATTATATATTTATATATATATATATATATATATATATATATATATATATATATATATATATAATATACATACATATATATTATATAACATATTATATACATATATATTATACTATTATACATATATATATATATATATATATATATATATATATATATATATATATATATATTTGTTTGTATTTTTGTAATTGTTTTGGCAAGACAGCGTTATAAACAACGTTTTTTACATTAAAAAATTTATTTTTTTGGCCGGCTTTTTTTTATAAAATCTGTGCATTAAGGAGTTAAGCCAATTAATTATAATAAATGTTCAACAGAAATGAGTAATCAATAATTGAATCAGGCAATTGCTTACCTTTTTTTATCCCTTTGAATTTGATATGCAGGATCTGTAGAAACCGAAATGATGAATCAAAACAGAAGTCTGTTGTTTAATAAAACTTTATTTAATTATGAAACACCTCCCGATGAATTGAAAGAACACAAAATGTATTTAGAATTGTGAATTAGGTTTTAAACACATGTTTACCACTGAATACTAATGGAATACGGACAAAACAATTAATAGAATTACAGACGCAGAATAACAAGCTAACAGCCATTTTTCTTTTGCCTTGAATACCGAAAACAAACAAAAAATAAACAAATTCGTACTGCTGAATACGAATGGAATACAGACAAATAATTAATAGAATTACCCACACAGAATAACAAGCTAACAGCCATTTTTCCTTAGCCTTGAATACTAAAAACAAACAAAAGAACAAATTTGTACCGCTGAATACGAATGGAATACAGGCAAATAATTAATAAAATAACAAACACAGAATAACAAGTTAATAGCCATTTTTTTATTAGCTTTGAATACTAAAAACAAACTAAAAAATAAATTCGTACTGCTGAATACGAATGAAATACAGCAAAATAATTAATAGAATCACACACACAGAATAACAATCTAACAGCCATTTTTTCTTAGCCTTGAATAATAATACCAAACAAAAAAAACCATTACATGGTGATGCCATCTGCTGAAATAGAAAAACTGTAGAACAGAAACTATTGAAAATAAAAATAAAACCACTATTATGAATTAGTAAATAATTAAAATTAAATATTAAGTTTTTTGTGAAGACACTTATTCTAAAGATATATGCTTCAATATTACTCTGTTACTATATCAGGCAATTGCTTACCTTTTTTATCCTTTTGAATTTTATATGCAGGATCTGTAGAAACCAAAATTATGAATCGAAACAAAAGACTGTTGTCGAATAAAACAGTCTTTAATGATGAAACACATCACGATAAATTGATAGCACACAAAATGAATTTAGAATTGTGAATTAGATATTAAACACATGTTTACCTTTGAATACGAATAGAATACAGGTAAATAATTAATAGAATTACAGACACAGAATAACAATCTAACAGCTATTTTTCCTTAGCTTTGAATACTAAAAACAAATAAATTAGTACTGCTGAATACGAATGGAATACAGGCAAATAATTAATAGAATTACACACACAGAATAACATGCTGACAGCCATTTTTCCTTAGCCTTGAATACTAAAAGCAAACAACAACAACAAAAAGAACATTACATGGTGATGCCATCTGCTGAAATAGAAAAACTGTTAGAACAGAAACTATACAAAATAAAAATGAAACAACTATTATGATTTAGTAAATAATAAAATTAAATATTAAATCTTTTGTGAAGACTGGCCTATTCTAAATATATATGCTTCAATATTACTCTGTTACTATATCAGGAAATTACTTATTTTTTCCTTTTGAATTTGATATGCAGGATCTGTAGAAACCGAAATGATGAATCGAAACAGAAGACTGTTGTCGAATAAAACAGTCTTTAATGATAAAACACATCACGATGAATTGAAGGCATACAAAATGAATTTAGAATTGTGAATTAGATATTAAATACATATTTACCTCTGAATACGAATGGAAAATTAATAGAAATACACACACAGAATAACAAGTTAAGAGCCATTTTTCCTTAGCCTTCAATACTAAAAACAAACAAAAAAAAAACAAATTCATACCGCTGAATATGAATGGAATACAGGCAAAAAATTAATAGAATTACAGACACAGAATAACAAGCTAACAGCCATTTTCCCTTAGCCTTGAATACTAAAAACAAACAAAAAAAAGAAGCAAATTCGTACCGCTGCATACGAATGGAATACAGGTAAAAAATTGATAGAATTACATACACAGAATCAAAGGTTAACAGCCATTTTTCCTTAGCCTTGAATAGTAAAAACAAACAAAAAAAAAACGTTACATGGTGATGCCATCTGTTGAAATAGAAAACAAATGTTAGAACAGAAACTATACAAAATAAAAATATAACAACTATTATGAATTAGTTAATAATTAAAATTAAATATTATGTCTTTTGTGAAGACTGAACAATTCTACACGTATATGCTTCAATATTCCGATTTTACTATAGTAATATGGCTATTTTAAAATGCATTATTTACATAAAAAGAGGGACTAAAAAAACTGAACACCGCGATCGTCTGCTTGGGACTTGAACGGTTAAGATGTATTGTAAAAAATAAAAAAAAACCTTTTTACTCGTTATAACTTGGAAGACAATTGGAATTTCAGTTTTAAAATCAATATTTCTAAAAGTGAAAACAGCACTATGTACAATTGAAAATGTATATTAGGTTCTGTAATGTGATTGCTGTAGAAGCAAATAACTAGCGTTGTTGATTCGGGAAATTCTGTATTAAGTTTTAATCTAGGGAAATAAAATATGCTCTTTATCATTTCACTTAATGCTTCAGATCTTTTAGTAATTGCTTCGCAATAAGCAGCAAATTATATTTGAAGTAATTTGTTTTAGTCATATGTTCTAAAAATGAAACAAATATTAATTTGCTTTCCTATTTCATAATTTAAATAAAATGGAAAAGAGAATAAATTTGCTTTGCTTTATAAATTTTTAATTACACTATGTATTTTAATTTGCAGTAAAGCCCCAGGGAATAGCGTAGAAATGTATTATATATTTAGTCAATCAACCAAAAAATTTACTGTTTCATTCGGAATATATTTAAGTGAACGGAGTAAAATTTTAACGTATGATATTCATTATTAATTAGAAAGAGTTATAAATCATAAGGATAAATTAATTTTTAATTGTCTCAGTTGTAATTTCATCAAATGTGCTCTAAGCGAATTCCTTTTAAACATAATGAGGCCAATTTTAATGTCTTGTACGAAAAAAAGGGAAAGGTATAAGAAAGAGTCTGGGCTTTATGTAAGAATTCAGTACCAGCATTAAAGTGAGTCACCTCAGGTAGAGCGAAGGTAGATAAAAAAAAAACAGATGCTGATTTGAGTTCCAACCTTTTTTATTATTATTATATCTTACTTGATATCTTATTAATATAGTACAAAAAACATAGTTCACTGCTCTCCTGATTTTATAGTGGGTAACGGAGTTTATTTTGTTGCGTTATTTAAAAATATTACGGAGAATATTTTGCAGATGGAAAATATAACTCCAAGAACGTCGCAGTGTCGAGGTAAAAAATCGAGGTGGGCTCGAAAGGAAAAGTGTCCCGAGAAAAAAAAAAGCGTCCGCAAGGTTCTTAAAATTTTCTTCTCTCTATCTCTCGAAATTACAAAAACTCCTAGACTGATCTCACGCCGAAAGCGCAGAAAACACAGCCAGCAAGTAGGTTGTGTTACCAAATACACGATCCCATTTCTTGGAATTCGCTAAACTTTTAGTCATAATTTAACCTTTTTGACACTAAACAACTGTGTTTAAGGTAAGTGGGTTAAGTAGGTTTCTATTAAATTTCAATCTGATAAAAGTTAACACAAATCACGGGAATTTAACTCTAACTGTTTTTAATATTGCTTACTTGATCTCGTTTTATTTTTCATGTCTGAACCCCATGTGAGAGCAGTTTAGTTAGTAATTTGGAAATCGTTTTTTCTATGCTCCGTGGTCTTTTTTTTCCTTCAGCATGTGGATAATTGTTAAGTTTACGTAATCAAGGAGTATAAAAAGGGGCACTTTACGTTCAGCTTTTGCCTGGTGCTCGTAAGTGTTTTTGCTTCGCAGATATAGTTTTTTGCCATGGGTAAATTGCATAAATTAGTCACTTGTCATAATGTTTAATTTGCCACTTAGTTTTTATTATCGGCCAACTGTTTTGGATGTTATGTTTAACTGTTTTTTATTTACGTTTTTTTTTGAGAAAGAAAAAAATTAAACTTGGATGTTTTTATATTTTTGTGTAACTTCTTTAAAGAAACCTAGTCTTCAGTTAGGCCATGCTACTTTGCTAAACATCAGTGGAAACTTGCTGATCGTTACTGTTCCAAAAGGTTGCCAGTCGCCAAGGAAACCCCGTGCTCTTAAGGAGACACAGGGCTCTCTCGGCTCTGAGCAATGAAAAGACGAGATAAGGAGCGCGGAGACAAAAAAAAGCCAATCGCAGGGAGACGCAGCCAATGCGTTTCCCTCCGATTCGTCAAAAGGGAAACGGAGTGGAATTTGGCAACACACCACAACACGGCTCTTTTCAAAAGTGCGGCTGTCAGCACAAAATCGTAACAATAAATCTATAGAAAACAAACACGTGTGTGTTAGATTTTATTTATATAAAGCTTTCTAAAACTGTATTCTACGAAACATAAAGTTCTACAAGAATCCTCCGGAAATTCCTTGAGTAATTAATAATTTAAAAAAAAAATCCGTAAATTTTCCCTCTATTTTTTCTACCTATACACACCTTCTCTGATAAGAACTAATTGCAAAGATTTCAGTGAAATCGGTAAAAAAGGTGTACGCTGCTTTTTATTTATGGCAGAGTTGCTCAAAGTGTGATTCATGAATCCATTGCGTTCATTAATCTTTTCCTTTACATTTTTTTGAAAAAAATTGAAAATATTATCCCATTTTTTTTTTTATTATTAAATACGATGAAAGGAAACAAAACAAAATATTTAGGTTTTAAGTTGAATTTTAATTTTTTACAAGGGTAAAAGAATTTAGTTTTAATATTAGTTTACTATCCCGAGTTATCTCGGCAAATGCAAAAGAGTAAAATATTAGGCTTTGTATGATATGTTTTGACACAAAGGACAACAAAGTGATACCTGACAATCTGGTCTCTTTTCTTACCTCTGGAAAGACTGAAGAACAGGGTGCCCACGTCAACTTGGCGATAAGGCTCTGAGCATGATAGCTTAACATTGTCTCCTGATCTCGGCGTGTCCAAGCAATCTGTATCTATATTTTAATTTGTATTATATTTTTATCCAGCTCTCCTTGTGGGACCCATTTCTTATGTATTAAATGCAGGTAATGCTTAAAAAAAAAGTTAGATATAATGAACCGCTAATGGTTTATTATGGCTAATTTTTAATAATTTGGAGCTGAGGACTTTGTAAACCGTTGAAGGATTAATTGCCCATAAATAAAAATGTCCACTTTCTGGTGGTTTAGGTTAATTAAGAAAATATATATTTCTATGACAATGGCGCAATATACATCAATTAAAGTCACCCAAATAGCAAAGAATACAATGTTAGGATGAAATAAGTTTGTGTATTAGTAAACATCGCCAATAATTACACTAAATTTGCCAATAGGCACCCTATTCTTCAGTAGTACCAAAATAATATATATATATATATATATATATATATATATATATATATATATATATATATGCATATATATATAAATGTATGTATGTATATATATGTCACGTCTAAAAAAGGGGTAGTTGGAAATTACGTGCTTTAAAAACGATTTTAAAAAGCTAACTCTTTTATAATAATAAAATGAATGAAAAACACCACACCCACGCTTGCGTAAGCTTTCAGGATTATCCGGTCAGGCGGAAGTGTTTTTGAGCTATTGATGAGCTTGCGAACAGATGTTTTTGGCGTGTGGACATAGATAGGTCAACACCTTCACGCATAGCTCCTCCACGAACATTGAAAATGGCGCATGTTGCTTTCCATAAGAACGAGGGCCGAACGATGGCCGATTCGTTAGGGTGCTGACCTTCGGTACCGGAGTTCGTGGGTTCGAATCCCACTGTGGCATGGATGTTCGTAGCCTTTCGGAATCGGCTTTAAGCTGTAGGTCCTGGTCTCATTAACCCTCGTGTTGTAAAATAGTAGACCGTAGCACTCCAAACCAAACCAAACCAAACCATAAGAACGAGGTGTTAATAAAACTTATTATTATCAAGAAGACTGTTGTCCCTTCGCCTTAACTCTGGATCACGACATGTCATATATATATATATATATATATATATATATATATATATATATATATATATATATATAATATGTATAACATTGCTTTATTTTTGCTAACTTTTGGATTCTAATGGATGTATTTCTTCACAGAGGGAAAATCTATCGCCTACTCTTACGAGTGCAAATTCATCGAGACATCAGCTGCCATCAACCACAATGTCGACGAACTTCTGGTTGGAGTGGTGACCCAAATACGACTGAAGAACAAGCAGAAAGAGGAAGGTGTTCGGCCCAACAAAAGTGTTGCCTCACCTTCTAAGGGGTTCTCGTCGCCAAGGCGGAAAAATGGCGGAAGCATGAAAGGCAGTTTGAGGTCCAGCATGAAGACAAAAGGTCTCATCAACAGACTGTTGGGGAAGAGTGGCCGTTCCAAATCTTGTGACAACTTACACGTTCTATGAATTTGGTCACTGTGGATATACAATGGAACATCTTTGGTATACGACTCCGTTGGCGATATCTAATACTGTGTACTGGCGACATTTTTCTTGCCTAATATTTGTATAGATATTTTGTTTTGCAAAATATAGAGTAAAACATAACACAATAAGGAAAATGCCATGTAGATTCAGAAATTTTATGCAAATTTAGACGGAGAATTTAAATTCTAAATTTGTAATAATAAGCCAAATGTAAAATGTCACCAGTATAATTAATAATTAATAATTAATATGGTCAGTATCGCACACAACTCTTAATTATTTGCATAGACATTTTGCTTTGCAAAATGTAAACTAAAATCTAACACTAGAACGAAAATGATATGTAGATTAAGAAATTGTATGTAAACGGATGATTTGAATTTTAAAATTTTAATAATACACCAACTGTAAAACATCACCAGTATAATTAATAATTAAAATAATTAATAATTAATAATTAATAATTAATAATGTTAGTATCGTATTATTTGTATAGACATAGTGTTTTGCAAAATGTAAACTACAAAAATAACAGAACAACGAAAATGACATGTAGATTCTGAAATTTTATTCAAATTTAGACAGAGATTTTGAATTCTAAAATTGTAATAATACAGCAACTGTAAAATGTCACCAGTATAATTAATAATTAATAATTAAGAATGTTAGTATCGTATTATTTCCATAGACATCATGTTTTGCAAAATGTAAACTAAAAAATAACACTAGAACGAAAATGACACATAGATTCAGAAATTTTATGTAAAGTTAAACGAATCTTTTGAATTTTAAAATTTTCTTAATACACCAACTGTAAAATGTCACCATTATAATTAATAAAATTAATAATTAATAATTAAGAATGTTAGTATCGTATTATTTGCATAGACATTTTGTTTCGCAAAATGTAAATTAAAAAAAATAACAGAACAACGAAAGTGGCATGTAGATTCTGAAATTTTATTCAAATTTGCACGAAGATTTTGAATTCTAAAATTGTAATAATACACAAACTGTAAAATGTCACCAGTATAATTAATAATTAATAATTAATATTGTTAGAATAGTATTATTTGCATAGACATTTTGTTTTGCAAAATGTAACACTAAACCGAAAGTAACACTAAAAAGAAAATGACATGTAGATTCAGAAATTTTATGTACATTTACAAGGATGTTTTAAATTTTAAAGTAATACACCAACTGTAAAATGTCCCCAGTATAATTAATAATTAAAAATTAATAATTAATAATTAATAATTAATAATTAATAATTAATAATTAATAATTAGAATGTTAGTATCGTATTATTTACATAGACATTTTGTTCTGCAAAATGTAAACTAAAAAATAACACAACAACGAAAATGGCATGTGGATTCAGAAATTTTATGTAAATTTACACGGAGATTTTGAATTCTAAAATTGTAATAATACACCAACTGTAAAACGTCACCAGTGTAATTAATAATTAATTAATATTGTTGATATCGTTTATTTGCATAGACATTTTGTTTTGCAAAATGTAAACTAAAAAATAACACTAGAACGAAAATGACACTTAGATTCAGGAATTTTATGTAAATTTACACGTATGTATTGAATTTTTAAATTTTAATGATACACCAACTGTAAAATGTCACCATTATAATTAATAAATAATAATTAATAATTAAGAATGTTAGTATCGTATTATTTGCATAGACATTTTATTTTGCAAAATGTAAACTAAAAAAATAACACAACAACGAAAATGAAATGTAGATTCAGAAATTTTATTCAAATTTAGACGTAGATTTTGAATTCTAAAATTGTAATAATACACCAACTGTAAAATGTCACCAGTATAATTAATAATTAATATTGTTAGTACCGTATAATTTACTTAATCATTTTGTTCTGCAAAATGTAAACTAAAAAATAACACAACAACGAAAATGACACGTAGATTCTGAAATTTTACGTAAATTTACACGGTTGTTTTGAATTATAAAATTTTAATAATACACCAACTGTAAAACATCACCAGTATAATTAATAATTAATAATTAATAATTAATAATTAATATTTAATAATTAATAATAATAATAATTAATAATAATTAATAATTAATAATTAATAATTAATAATTAATAATTAATAATTAATAATTAATAATTAATAATTAATAATGTTAGCATCTTATTATTTGCATAGGCATTGTGTTTTGCAAAATGTAAACTAAAAAATAACACAACAACGAAAATGGCATGTGGATTCAGAAATTTTATGTAAATTTACACGGTGATTTTGAATTCTCAAATTTTAATAATACGCCAACTATGAAATATCGCCAATGAAGTTCTATATTGAAACTGTACCTATACAACTTTTTTTATTTATCGTGACTGCATTTTCTTTGTTTGTGTGTTCGTCTCTCTGTATAATCTTTGTTGATTAGAAGTTTAGATTATTTGTATTTTAAATATTCTTGATTCGCTTTTTACCTGCCTTTGTGAAGAAGGCCTATTTTTTGAATATCAAAACGGCACCAGAAAGTGCATTATACAAAATCATTAACTATATATACATTTTTATGCATTAGGAATTCATACAACATATTCTGAAATTTAGCAATGTTTAGATGTGAAAATGTAATTATTATAGATACCGTTTGGGTATTGAAATATTACAGAATAACAGCCTTATTCATTTGTTAAATTGTGATCCAATCAAGCGATATTCTTTGTTAAAATGTCGCCATTTAACAGAAATGTGGTTGGAATGAATTAAAGTGACAGTTAGTAGGAAAAAGATGTTTATATTTTAACAGTAAATTTTATGTAAATAGCTTTAAAGTAACATTATAAAATTTGTTCCAGATTGCATAAAATTTTATATTATTTATAAACATGTAATATCAAATTTATCATATTCTAAGATATTGCACAAAAAAAGGCTTGATTATAAGCGAGCTGAAAGAAAACGAATTGTTACCAAATGGTTTACCCAATCTCTATTAATGGTATCTAAACCATTTACCTAGATTTCCGGCTTTGATTGAAATATATTCGAGACGAGTAAAAATTTGCATTTTATGTACATATTAGGCAAGCGTAACCAAGCATATAACATAATTCTTAATGTTTGTTTAATATTTTAACATAAGCAAAGAATATAAGAATTTCTAATTCCTATTTATTTTGTAGTAAATGGAGTCCAAAAAAGTGTAGAAAATGATGTACTATAATGAACGAGTGACTATATTTGTAAAATTAAAGGAAAGTTGATTAAGCTTCACAATTCGACATCTTAGTCATTATGTTTGAAAATAATGCATACTTTCCCCCTAGCTTGCCGCATATCAATGATTGCCTAATAGATTTTCTAATCTCCATGATTGAAGTCGATATTATTTACCTAGATTTCTTGCGATGATTGAAAAACATTTGAGACGAGCAAAAACTGTATTTTATATGCATTTTATGCAATCTTTATCAAGTGAATAACATTTATCTAGAAATTATTCCTTGTGATAAATTATCTAGATTGTTTATCATAAAGAAAGAATATAGGAATTTCTAATTCTTATTTATTTCGACGCAAATGATGTTCTATGCGAAAGAAAAAAATTAAAATTTACGAGAATCTCTATCATATGAAATTGAGTTGAAGTATTATAAAACACATCTCTTCTGATTTTCTTACACTAATTAGATAAATGTGAAATAATGACGGAGTTTGAAAAAAAGTGCTCTTTTTCCCTAGCTGACAACAAATGAATTGTTGTCAAATGGCTTTCCCATTCACCATCATTAGCGTCAAAACCATTTTCCTAGATTTCCTGCGATGATTGAAATATATTGGAGACGAGAAGATTAAAAGATAAAAATGTTATGCCTTTCCTTAAACACAACTCTTCCGAGGCAATTAGATATCATGTTAGAAAAAAAAAATGTTTATTTTTCCCCTAATTGGCAGCAAATGGATTGTTGTCAAATGGTTTCCCATTCGTCATCATTGGTTTTAAAACTATTTTCCTAGATTTGTTGCGATGATTGAAATATATTATAGACGAGAAGGATAATAATTTTATCGTTCCCTTAAACACAACTCTTCCGTGGCAATTAAATATCATGTTTGAAAGAAAAAATGTTAATTTTTCCCCTAGCTGGCAGCAAATGAATTGTTGTCAAATGGTTTTCACATTCGCCATTTTTGGTGTTAAAACTATTTTCCTAGATTTCCTGCGATGATTGAAATATATTGGAGACGAGAAGATTAAAGGATAAAAATTGTATGCCTTCCCTTAAACACAACTCTTCCGAGACAATTAAATATCATGTTCGAAAAAAAATGGTTATTTTTCCCCTAGCTGGCAGCAAATGAATTGTTGTCAAATGATTTTCCCATTCACCCTTATTGGCATCAAAACCATTTTCCTAGATTTCTGCAATTATTGAATATATTCTAGACTTGAAAATATTTTTAATACCCAGTTCTGGTAAATGTAATGAATTTCTGAAGCTGATTACGTACACTTGTATCATTAAGGGAAGGATAAAATTTTTATGGTAACAAATTAAATTGAAATTGAATTGTATAATATAAAGATATTTTAAAAAACAACTCTTCTGGGACAATTATATAAAAGATGTAAAATAATGACCAAGTTACTATAGCTGTAAAATTAAATTCAAATTGGATTAAATTTCACAGTTAGAAATGTTGAACAATAAGTTTGAAAAAAATGTGTACTTTTCCCCTAGCTGGCAGCAAACGAATTGTTGCCAAAAGATTTTCCCAATCGCCATCATTGTCGTCAAAACCATTTTCTAGATTCACTGCGATCATTTAAATATATTATAGATGAGAACGATAATAATGTTATCCTTCTCTTAAACACAACTCTATAGGAACAATTAAATATCATGTTCGAATACAAAAGTTTACTTTTTCCCTAGTGGTAGCAAAGGAATTGTTGCCAAATGGTTTTCCTATTCGCCATTTTTAGTGTCAAAACATTTTCCTAGATTTCCTGTGATGAGTGAAATATATTGAAGACGAGCAGATTAAAGGATAAAAATTTTCTGCCTTATCTTAAACACAACTCTTTAGGGGAAATTAGATATGTTAAAAAAAATGTTTATTTTCCCCCTTCCCGGCAGCAAATGAATTGTTGTCAAATGGTTTTCCCATTCACCATCATTGGCATCAAAACCATTTTCCTAGATTTTTACGATGATTGAAATATATTATAGACTTGCAAATATTTTTAATACCGAGTTCTGGTGAAAGTAATGAATTTCTGAAGCTGATTGCGTACTCTTCTATCTTTAAGGGAAAGATAAAAATTTTACGGTAACAAGTTAAATTGAAATTGAATTGTATAATATAAAGATATTTTAACACACAATTCTTCCGGGACAATTAGATAAAAGTTGTAAAATAATGACCAAGTTACTATAGATGTAATATTAAATTAAAATTGGATAAATTTCACAATTAGGAATGTTCATCATTATGTTTGATAAAAATGTGTACTATTCCTCTAGCTGGAAGCAAACGAATTATTGCCAAATGGTTTTCTCAATCGCCATGATTGGCGCCAAAACCATTTCCTAGATTTACTGCGATGATGGAAATGTATTGGAGACGATAAGGGAAATAATGTTATGCCTGCCCTTAAATACAACTCTTCCAGGGCAATTAGATATATTAAAAAAAGTCTACTTTTCCCCTAGTGGTAGCAAAGAAATTGTTGCCAAATGGTTTTCCTATTTGCCATTTTTGGTGTCAAAACCATTTTCCTAGATTTCCTGTGATGATTGAAATATATTGAAGACGAGAAGATTAAAGAATAAAAATTTTATGTCTTCCCTTAAACGCAACTCTTCGAGGCAATTGGATATCATGTTAAAAAAACAATTGTTTATTTTTCCTCTAGCTGGCAGCAGATGAATTAATATTCAAATGGTTTTCCCATTCGCCAACATTGGCATCAAAACCATTTTCCTATATTTCTTCAATTATTGAAATATATTCTAGACTTGAAAATATTTTTAATACCGAGTTCTTGTGAATGTAAGGAATTTCTGAAGCTGATTGCGTACCCTTGTATCTTTAAGGGAAGGATAAAAGTTTTATGGTAAAAAATTTCAAATTTGAAATTGAATTGTATAATATAAAGATATTGTAAAACATAACTACTTGCTGGACAATTAGATAAAAGTTGTAAAATAATGACCAAATTACTATTGTTATAAAATTAGAAAATGTTGATCATTATGTTTGATATAAAGTGTACTTTTCCCCTACCTGGCAGCAAACGAATTGTTGCCAAAAGATTTTCCTAATCTCCATCATTGGCGTCCAAACCATTTTCTAGATTTACTGCAATAATTGAAATATATTGGAGACGAGAAGGATAATAATGTTGCGCCTTCCCTTAAACATAACTCTTCCAGGGAAATTAAATATCATGTTTAAAAAAAGTCTACTTTTTCCCTAGTGGCAGAAAAGGAATTGTTGCCAAATAGTTTTCCCAATCACCATTGGCGTCAAACCATTTTCTAGATTTCCTGCTATGATTGAAATTTTACTCAGTACTTTTTCCCTAGAGGACAGCAAAGGAATTGTAGCAAGATGGTTTTCCAAACCACCATCATTGATGCCAGAACCATTTTTCTAGATTTTCTGCTATGATTGAAATATATTCGAGGCCTGCAAATATTTTTTTCTAATACTAAGTACTGATGTATGTGATGGATTTCTGATGCTGCTTGTGGACAATTGTATCGTAAAGGAAGAAGAAAAATTTAATGGTAACAAATTCAAATTTTAAATCAAATTGAATAACATACAATATTGAAACACAATCTCTTTTGAGGAAATTAGATAAAAGTTAGGCTGTAAAGTAATGACCGTGTTACTATATCTATAAATTTTAATTAAAGTACTTTCAACTTCACAATTAGGAATATTGGTCATCATGTTTGAAAAAAAAATATGTGTTCTTTTCCCCAAGCTGGCAGCAAACGAATTGTTGCCAAATGGATTTCCCAATCGCCATCATTGGAGTCAAAACCATTTTCCTAGATTTCCTGCGATGATTGAAATATATTGGAGACGAGAAGATTAGAGCATACAAATTTTATATCTTCCCTTACACAAACCTCTTCCGTGGTAATTAAATATCATGTTCGAAAAGAATGTCTACTTTTTCCCCGGTGGCAGCAAAGGAATTGTTGCCAAATGGTTTTAGAAATCACCATCTCTGTTGTCAAAACCATCTTCTAGATTTCCTGCTATGATTGAAATTTTATTCAATACTTTTCCCTAGAGGACAGAAAAGGAATTGTAGTAAGATGGCTTTCCAAATCACCATCATTGATATCAGAACCATTTTTCTAGATTTTCAGCAATGATTAAAATATATTCGAGACGTGCAAATATTTTGTTTTTAATACTAGGTACCAGTGTATGTGACGGATTTCTGATGCTGGTTGTGCACAATTGTATTTCTAAGTTAAGAATAAAAAATTATTGGTAACAAATTCAAATTTGAAATCAAATTGAATAATATACAAGATTAAAATACAATCTCTTTTGAAGCAATTATATAAAAGTTAGGCTGTAAAGTAATGACCATATTACTATATCTATAAATTTTAATTAAAGTACTTTCAACTGCACAATTAGGAATGTTGGTCATCATGTTTGAAAAAAATATGTGTACTTTTTCCCTAGCTGGCACCTCTAACAACGGATCTTTGATATTTAATTATGGTTTAAGTTGAAACCTTCTAGTAAGATTTATAAATTCACCGATTTTTTATTTATCGGTTACTTTTTAACCCATTGCTTGTGGAATATATTTGAAAAAAATTTGCTAAAAATGGAAAAAAATTCTATTTAATTTTGGTCGTTATTGTAATAAAAGTGTTAAAAATAGTTTATTTTTAAAAACAGAAAAATCTTAAACGAAATAACTAGTATTTTTAATATTTTTACTTCTATGGGGAATGCTAATAGATTACAGTAATTTTTGCTTTTAAGGATATTTTTAAAGTTGGGTGAAAAGTAACTGTATAGAACAAAATAGGAGAAATAATAGAAGTGAATGATAATGAGGACTATGCACTTCCTTGCATGTTCACTAAACAGTGAGGAAGGATATATGAGTGCTTATTTCAACCAGCTTCATATATTTGAAACCTACTCGACTTGGTCAAAATATCTACAAATCATCTCTATGTTTAAAATACACACTTCTAAATTAAAAGATTTTACTGGAAAATCCCAAACATAAAGTCTGAAATTTTACATACAGCACTTGATCTGTAATATCCATTCATTTGCTTTTTAGCACCATGAATTTCTGATTGGAACAAACGTTCACCTTTCATGTATTAAGAATAAAACACCTCTATTTTAGCATTTACCTGCATTTATTTGATAGCTTTGGACAATATTTACAAGTTGTATTCAAGAAGAATGCTTCATACATCTCAACTCACCAAAATTATATTATCTTAAGGTGATGAAACACTATATATTTTCAAGAACGTTTTGTCTAAAAAATATTAAGAATAGCTACGGTAACTGTTTTGTTTAGTGTATATTTAAATTATATTTTCTAGCGGTATTAATTTTTTTCATTCATGACTTTAAAATAGGTTTTATGTTAAATAAATAAAATATTTTTTAAACATAAGGCATGTTTTTTTCAGTAAATATCGTTTTGAAATTCGGCAGCTGCAGTTTTGAACTGCAGTCCGCGCATGCGCATTCAGTACCTGAACTTGTTTGGTAGCCATAGATGCCATTACAAAAGTATTTGACCCTGTTTACGTATTTTTGAGTGTTTTAAGTACCTCAGTCAATTGAAAATTTTACTAATCTTGTAAAACACTTTGTCATTCGTTCTCTTTAAGTGTGACATTCTAAAACCATTTATACTCAATTTTATTTCTGCCGAAAATACTTAAAATAATACCTTAAAAAATTATTATAGTCTGCAGAGAGTTGAACAATTATGAAGCATAAAACTTTTTGAATATTACAGGCTGTCCCCGCTAGTGATTAACTTTCATTTTAGTCATCTTAGGATATAATTTACAAATTTCGGGTTACGAGATTTATATGGTATAACGTGCAAACCCTGTACTGAAAGGTGAAGATTTATAATAGCTATAGTTATTTCAGTAAATCTTCCAGCTGAAAATGGTAAACTATATGCAAAACTTGAAAGTTTGGAAATTGTGTCCCAAATGATAAATATATAGAAAGTAGAAAATGTTTGAAAATTTCGCAGACTTTTACTAAGATTATCATGTAGCTTTGCTGAAAACAAAAATTCCTAAGAAAACATAAAAAATCTACAAACAATTTTCAGCTGTCTTTAAATCACGAGGCAAGCAGGAAGCTGGGTTATAGAATTTAGTCTGCTTCAATCTTGCAGTAGAGGTATGCTACAGGCTATATCTGAGTCATAACGATGTCAGAATTTGTCATTATGACGCGACAGAGAGGAGAATTCATGGTACCAGATTCCCATCTATGGCAACTTTTGCCATCATTATGACGCGAAAGTCGTCTGTAATATATGTCGACTGCGATATGGTTGATTCCTTAAAGTTGCATGCTGAGGAATAAATCATTGATTACCATTTGTCATTTAAACATCTTGACAAACAATGGCTATTTGGAGTCCTCATTCTTTTTTTGTGTCATTCTAGACTTTCACGAGTCTACTTCATCAAGAGCTGTTTTCAGAGGTCACCGTTAAGTAATTTGATTTACAAGTGTTCTCAATAGAACTTTGATTAAGGTTTGTTTACTGTGTTCAAGATGTCCACACTGGGACAATCTCGACAGTACAGTAAATCAGTAAATCAAAAAGAATATTGAATACAGTACTTAGTGTAGAAGTGATCTCGAGTATTGAATGCGATAAGCAATATTTTAGATTAATACACTAAAATATTAGAGTAAATAACAGAAATGGCAATGTTTAAGCAAATCAAGTATTTTACTACAATTCGAATTTCAAAATAAAATGTTCTCTTTCTCAGTTTGTTGCTCAGTAAATCAAAAAGAAGAATACTGAATGCAGTATTAAGTATAGCAGGGTTTCCCACAGTGAATGCAGTAGGTAATATTTAAGATTAATAGCCTCAAACATTTCGGTAAGTAACAGAAATCGCAATATTTAAGTCAATCAAATATTTTATTACAATTCAAATTTCAAAATAAAATGTTTTCTTTCTCAGTTTGTTAGTCAGTAAATCAAAAAGAAGAACACTGACTGCAGTACTAAGTATAGTCGTGATCTCGCACAGTGAATGCAGTAGGTAATATTTAGGATTAATAAACTCAAATATTTGGGTAAATAACAGCAATGACAATGTTTAAGTCAATCAAATATTTTATTACAATTCAAATTTCAAAATAAAACATTTCTTTCTCAGTTTGTTAGTAAATCAAAAAGAAGAACACCGAATGCAGTATTACGTATAGCATTGATCTCGAACAGTGAATGCAGTAGGTAAGATTTTAGATTAATAGATTCAAACATTTGGGTAAATAACAGAAATAACAATGTTTAAGTCAATCAAACATTTCATTACAATTCAAATTTCAAAATAAAATGTTTTCTTTCTCTGTTAGTCAGTAAATCAAAAAGAAGAACACTGACTGCAGTACTAAATATAGTCGTGAACTCGCACAGTAAATACAATAGGTAATATTTAGGATTAATAGACTCAAATATTTGGGTAAATAACAGAAATTACAATGTTTAAGTCAATCAATATTTTATTACAATTCAAATTTAAAAATGAAATGTTTACTTTCTCAGTTTATTAGTCAGTTAATCAAAAGGAAGAACACTGAATGCAGTACTAAATAAAGCAGTGATCACGCACAGTGAATGCATTAGGTATCATTTAATATTAAGAGAGTCAAATATTTGGGTAAATAACAGAAATGGCAATATTTAAGTCAATCAAATATTTTATTACAATTCAATTTCAAAATACAACTTTCTCTTCCTTAGTTTTTATAACTGTTTAGTTGAATCAAAAAGTGTTTTTCGGATGCCTAAAATTTTACTTTAGTATATCAAGAGATTAAACATTTGGCCCAGGGAGTTCACGAAAAGGTTTAAAAGAACAACCACTTTACGAACTGAACTTTATCTAATGTCTCTGAAAAGCTTCAAGAAGTGTTATGTTAATATTTGACAGATCAAGCGAAGGTAGTACTTAAGAAGAGGGTACCCCTTGGCAAATTTGGTGAAATTATTGGCGATGTTTACTAAAACACAAAGGTATTCCATCCATTGTATACCTTGCTTTTTTTGTGATTTTAATTGATGTAGAGTGAGCTATTAGAATAGAATTATATAATTTTGCTTTTTTAGCCAAAACCACTTAGAAACCAGACATTTATATTTATGGACAATTTATATTTTTATTTATGGCAAAATTATCTCTACTGAACCATTAATGGTTTACCATATCTAATTTTTTTAGCATTACACACATTTAATATATAAAAAAAGAGTTGCACCAAGAGAGCTGGATACAGATGTAATATAAATTAAAATATAGATACAGATTGTTTAGACAGACAAGATTAGGAGAAAATGTTAGGCTACCATTCTCAGAGCGTTATCACCAAGTTGGCGGGAGTACCCTGTTCTTGTGTCAAACCCAAGCGATATAATATTTCCTTGAGGATGGAATATAAAATATGGTAATATGTCGTCTAATTTGTGCAAAATTTGTTAAAAACTAGATAAAAGAACATGTTATTTACGTAAAACTAAATTGATAACAACGTATACTTGTGTGCTTTTAATTTCTAAATGGGTCTTACTTAAAAATACGTTTCGTAGTTTGTTGATATATAAATACTTATATTTTATATTAATTACAGCACATTATTTTATTTTCGAAAACACGTTTCGTATTTTGTTTATATGTAAATGCTTATATTTTATGTTAATTACAACACATTATTTTATTTTCGAATACACGTTTCGTATTTTGTTTATATCTAAATGCTTACATTTTATGTTAATTACAACACATTGTTTTATTTTATTTTTTCGATATTCAAATGCTTATATTTATGCTAATTACAACACATTGGTTTATTTTCGAAAATACGTTTCGTATTGTGTTGATATTTAAATGCTTATATTTTATGTTAATTACAACACACTATTTTATTTTATTTTTTCGATATTTAAATGCTTATTTTTATGCTAATTACAACACATTGTTTTGTTTTCGAAAACACGTTTCGTATTGTGTTGATATTTAAATGCTTATATTTTATGTTAATTACAACACACTATTTTATTTTATTTTTTCGATATTTAAATGCTTATATTTTATGTTAATTACAACACACTATATTATTTTATTTTTTTCGATATTTAAATGCTTATTTTTATTCTAATTACAACACATTGTTTTATTTTCGAAACACGTTTCCTATTTTCTCGATATTTAAATGCGTATATTTTATGTTAATTTCAACACGTTGTTTTATATTCGAAAAGACGTTTCAAATTTTCTAGTTATTTAAATGTTTATATTTTATGTTAACTTAAACACATTTTATTTTCGAAATGGAGAAGAGCAAAATAAAAATTATTTAATGCATTTAGTAGATGTTATCTGTCAATCATCTTTTGGTTTGTAAAAGAAAGTACTGGTATAAACATTTGTATTTATTAAATTACAGAAAAAAATGTCAGAAGACTTAAAGTCATATCTGATGTAACCTATATGATAAAAAAATTATGTTTTTGGTGTTTTGGGGGCCATTTAGAGGGAAAGTACCGAAATATGTTAACGCTTTCTTTGTTGTAATATATGTTGTCTCATATACTATTGTAAATGTTGAAATTTTCATCTTTGCCTGTTATACAAATATATGTTAAATATTTAAATTTGATAAAAAAAAAAGATTAATATGAAAGTTTAACGTATTCTTATAAATGTAGCTTAAAGCATATTTCATGGTAATGTAGTCTCATATTAACATATTTTCGTCTTTTGATTATATCTACATATGGAAAATATATCTCTATAAATACATTTGTGTATATATACATATATATTTGGTCATTGCGAATAAAAAAGTTATATTTACATATTGTGGTTTTTTTTGTACCCTTCTAAATGAATAACATTCGGTTGGTTTGGCTTGGAGCGCTACGGTCTACTGTTTTGCACACGAGGGCTAATGAGACCGGGACCTACTGCTTAAAGTTGATTCCGAACGGCTACGAACATCCATGTCACAATGGGATTCGAACCCACGAACTCCGGCACCGAAGATCAGCGCCCTAACCAATCGGCCAGCGTTTGACCGAATAACATTCGGAATTCAATTAGAAATTATTCGGAATAATTAGAAAAATAATTAGAATTTAAAATTTAACTTTAACCCTCTGACTGCTCAATTTCTAAACTGAGATCTCTTTAAAAAATGCATTTTTTTTGCATAGTTTAAGTATATATATATATATATATATATATATATATATATATATATATATATATATATATATATATATATATATATATATATATATATATATATATATATATATATATATATATATATATATATATATAGTATATGTATATATATATATATATATATATATATATATATATATGTATACATATATATATATATATATATATATATATATATATATATGTATGTATGTATATATATATATATATATATATATATATATGTATATATATATATATATATATATATATATATATATATATATATATATATATATATATATATATATATATATATATATATATATATACATATATATATACATATATATATATATACATATATATATATATATATATATATATATATATATACATATATATATATATACATATATATATATATATACATATATATATATATATATATATATATATATGTATATATATATGTATATATATATATATATATATATATATATATATATATATATATATATATATATATATATATATATGTATATATATGTATATGTATATATATATATATGTATATATATATATATATATATATATATATATATATATATATATATATATATATATATATATATATATATATATATATATATATATATATATATATATATATATATATATATATATATATATATATATATATATATATATATATATATATATATATATATATATATTATATATATATATATATATGTATGTATGTATGCATGTATGTATATATTGGAGAATTGAAATTAGTTTTTCTAGAAAAGATTTTTTATATTGACTTTTCTCCTGAGAAAATAAGCTTTCAGAAAAACTAATTTCAGATGTTATCACATAAAAAATTTGTTTTATAATAAATTTCAACTGTAACATAGTTTCCATTTATAACATACTATCTATCATTCTATTATCTAATATAACTATAATATTTCTACTCATATAAAATCTATTTATAACCTAATTAAATGTCTAATACTGTGTATAATTTATTCCACTGGTTAAACGCTGAAAAGGCGGAATGTGCTTCTTATAAAGGAAGAAAAACACATGCCCGCGAAAATCGCGGGATGAGCAAATTTTGCTACATTTGAATTGCCCGTGGAAATCGCGGGATGAGCAGTTAGAGGGTTAATGACAGATATGAATAAAGTTTAAAAATTATAAATTTAATTGAAAAAACAACATTTTTTTAAACAAATATCAAAAACATGAGTTTATACCTTTATGCCATGATATATTGGAAATCAATGGAGATGCAATTTTTTCTTGCACTCATTGCAAGCTAATCTTGCATTTAATGTGCACTGTGCACATCTACCTTGTGTTGTTTGTACAAGAAAATGGCCCTCCCTTTTCCTCTGTGATATAGGGCGGTACACTTTGAGTCCAGGTTTAGGCCTAACTTTCCTCGGTGCAATTCTTAGAAGAGCGCTTGTAACTTGTAGTTCACAGGCAAAATACATTTAACACCTTTCAAAATAATATCTGAGAAGCGAATGCACTAGACTGCTAATAGAATTGAAAGGTCCTTTCATAAAATTACCGAATTCCCCTTCATTTCTTACCCTCTTTCGTGAAATGCTCTCCGTAGAGGAAATTATTTCTTCGAGTATAGTGGCAACAGTCCATTGTTCCCAATTGGGAACATCAATAATTAATAAATTATTCCAGGTACGTTTCTGATTATTAATGTCGAATTTCATATTTTTTAAATAAATTAAAGTTGTTTTAAGGATACCAATCGGATTTTAGAAGCATTAGATTTTTTTTTACATTTATATTAATTTGTAATAGGTTCTCTATAGAAAATGATGAAAAGGGTCATTTTTATGATTTTTTATACATTTTTCTATTAATCATAGAAATATAGCTTTTATTTTAAAAAATCGAGTAGTCCTTTTACTACATTTGCTAATTTTTTTGTATCAATATTGATGAAATTTAATTTTAAATAATTTTATTAATATTATGTTCCCTTTTGGGAACAATGGACTGTAAAAGGTTAAAGGGATTTACAAAGGGGCTTACCCTAGGATAAACCCCAACCCCCAAAAGGGGGTTTATGGCTGCAATTCCCAGGATGGCCTTGTATATCCCCATCCACAGTCGAACATTTTTTAGAACTTTATTTCTGATGTTTGTACATACACTACAATATTGCAGGATTTTCAAGATTTCTTACATCAATAAATTCAATTTCATATCAACTTAAATAAGTTTTACTGTTGTTACATATTTCAAGCATATGGTTCATATTTTATAATTTTTATACATTTTCCAGAGTTACTATAGTATTTTTCAATTCCTACTGTTCACACTCTCTCTATATATCTCTCTCTTTATATATTTTGCTCAAATTTTTTATAGTTAATAAAATGCTTTTTATTCATCCATTCAAGTTCAAATACATTTTTTAAACTTGCAGTGAACTGTATTAACACTTGATGTTAATACAGCTCTTCAAATAATAATTCATTAATTAAATAATTTCATCAGTCACTGTGAAATTTGGGAATAATGGTGTTCACAGAATTGAGCCAATATCAGTGTAATTTCCCGCCAAACGCAGCTACAACACTGCTGAACGAAGAATGCTACCTACCATTAAGACTATCATGGGCATCAACAGTACATAAAATGCAAGGTATCACTGTAGATTATGCAGTAATATATGTGGGACGAAACCTCTTCTCAGCAAGTCAAGTATATGTCACCTTGAGTCCTGTGAAATCATTGGATGAACTATTAATTGAAGAACTGGACTGCTCGAAATTCACTGGAAAGTTTCCTTGCAATAATGAAACATTACAAGAGATAGATAGAATGAGACCACCATCAGTTTCATAAATTAGAAATGAAAAAAAGAAAGCGAATAAATAGTAACACACAAAAAATAATAATCCAACACCATATATTAGAAAGGAAAATGGAAAATTGCAAGAAAATTCGCTTTCTATTTTTTGCCACTTCATATTGGGATTCTGTCATATGTATATACATATTTATATTAATCCTAATTATTTAATAAAAAAACTAAAATAAAACTCTTCGTTTTTGACCTAAGTAGGAATTGACTTTTAAAAATTTTTTTATATATTATTTATTTATATCGTTACGATATAGTTTACATCAATTGCACATATGGTATGTAAAACTGTATCTTAAAAATACATTATGTAATCATCTTATTCTTATACAAGTTAAGAAAAAAGTAAACAATATATGCTCCATACACTTATATATCAATTAACAAAAGTGGAGAAACTAAATGAATAATTCTGATTAACAAAAGTTGAGAAAATAAATTAATAATTCTGTTTGAAAATGTCTCTGAACTGTTGAACATCAGGATCCCATGATTTTGTTACTAATTTTCGAATTCTATAACTTATTTTCTTTTCATATTTTCATACTTAAAATGTTTGGCTTTTTTTTTTTTTTTTTTTTTTTTGTAGAAATCTGTTTTATAACTTTTTTGACGAACTAACCTTAAATACTTATAAAAGTAATGAAAAATATTTCTTATTACTTGATTTTTTTCGTTCGTTAAAATTGTTCTCATTTTCGTGCATTTTTACAAAGAGTTCTTTTGCACACAATTGTTAAATTTAGAGGGTTTAAGGTATAATTTTAAGTTTTAATGAAGTTAGCTCTTATCAAATATAAGAACCAATAAACTTGATTCCTATATTTGATAAGCTTGCCTTTAATTGTGTCGGAATGACTGAAGTGTAGCAATTAACTTATTTCAGAGCTAATGAAGCGAAAGCAGCTTGCTGTTTTATTAGAATAATAGAGAGATAGAAAATCCGAAGTAATGTTTTTATTGTTATTATTATTATTTAAACAATTTTTTTTTTTTTTAAAGCAGCTGGGAGTAGAGACATATCTCTTTAAGACATACCGCGATAAAAAAAAACAGTAGAACTAGAATAATAGAGCAATAAAATATAACTACAATAAAATTACACATATAAGCATTATGCATGAAGAATATAGATATAAAAAAGCTACACAATTTAAAGGAAAATAAGAATCTATTCTGCAGAATGTTGGAAATATCTCTAGTCTTCCAAGGATGCTTGCCGTTTTATTAGAATAATAGAGAGATAGAAAATCCGAAGTAATCTGTTCATTGTTATTACTACTATTCAACGATTTTTTTTATTTCCAAAGCAGCTGGGAGTAGAGAAATATATCTTTAAGACATGCCACGATAAAAAAAAAACTGTAGAACTAGAATAATAGAGCAATAAAATATAACTGCAATAAAATTACACATGGGAGCATTATGCATGAAGAATATAGATATAAAAAAGCTACACAATTTAAAGGAAAATAAGAATCTAGTCTAGTCTGCAGAATGTTGGAAATATCTCTATTCTTCCAAGGAGCACAACTGTACTCCGTTCTGTACTTTACTCTAAACCTCCAAATTGTACGATAATCTCGCCAGTATTTACTTCAATGTTATCCCCTTCATCCTTATCAGTTAGTTCCCTGGCACCTGACATCTAGACTGGCATCTCTCATGGTAACACAACAATTGCAACATCTGAATCTAAACTATTTAATACTTCCACCGTTTCTTCTAACTTCAATACCTTCACACCAGCATCACTCTTCGGGGATTAATCACTAGGTAGGATTTTTTTTATTTTACTCTTAGTTATAAAGTTGGAAATAACACATCAATTGCATGCGTATCGTCCCACTATACTATTTGGAGGATTGTTGAAAAATAATATGTACACTTACTAACTACTAATAAACCTTTAAACTAACCATCAAGATAATACATGTCTAACTGACCATTTAATTAACCATCAGGATAATAATTTTATGGCAGCTTTTTTATTGTATTATTGTTTTATCTTTATAGTTATTATATTTTGTATTATTATAGTTATTATAGTATATTATTATATATTATTATATTATTATATTATTATATTATTATAGTTATTATCTATATATATAAATGAATTTGTGTCTGTCTGTATGTACTCAATAGACTCAAAAACCATGCATCCAATAGCCGTGAAAATTTTGGAAAATATTAGGTACATTCCTGGGAAGGTTTTTGTAAATTTTTAACGTTCGAAATCCATTCTTTCCCTCTTTTTCGAGCATTTTATGTCATTATTCCAAGCATTATTTTCCCCGGTTAAACGCAAACGATTAATTTTTTTAATTTATCTCATCATAACTATGTGAAAGAAGCAATATTTCTAGCATTGTGACGTCATCCCAAGTAATTGTTTTAATCGCAGTTTTCCTCGGTTAAAAACAGGAGATTAAAATTTTCAATTTATCGCATAATAAATAGGTGAAAACGATATTGTTTTATCATTATGACGTCATTCCTTTAAATATCTCATTTATTCATTTCATATTTCATATTATTTAAACATCGTCTGCGTAGTATGAATTCGATTTGACCTGGAAATTGAGATAGAAATTGATTCACTTTCATTTCTGTGTGACGCAAATTATAGCATTTTTATACGAGAACTTATATTAAATTTAATTCTTAGTTAATTTTTACGTTATAATGAAATGTTTATCAACAATATTTTAACAAAAAAAGTACAAATTTCAGCGACTCTCATGGGTAAATAAAAACTTACAATTTTATATAGTTATCTTCATATTCATATGGTTGTCGGTATGAATGTGCGTTTCTGTTTCATACAAAACTATGTGGTTTGTCATAAATTTCCTTAATTTTGGAAAACATTTCTTAATACCACCGAAATTAGAACTGTTGCTGTCAAAACTTCTGTTTCCTATTCTACCACGTAATATGTCTAAGATCTATTAACGTTGCTAATCAGCGTACATAATATTGTAGTATAAAAAATTAATATTTTTATGATACGCTTAAATAGAAATATATAAATATGCCAATGACTGGAATATTACTGTGACGAATTTAGAGAATTATGCACGAAAAAAAAACTTTGTTTAAAAGCAAATACATTAAGTTTACCATAGCAAAGCATGGGCACATTTGCTAGTATATTATATATAGTTATTTTATAATTATAACATAAAGTCATAAATATAAGTATCTCTCTTGCCAGCTAGTTTTAAAATAAAAAAACTTTTAATAATAATTGATAAAAATTAAGAAAAACACTTCATAGTTTTCTTAACTCTTTATTATCTTAATGTAATGGCAAGCTACTTTTACTTCTTGTTTTTTATCCTCTTTCGTAGACACAACTGTTAATGACATTTCCATTATTACCTACTAAGTTTCAACCGCTTCTTTCCTCTATCTTACTTTCTTCTTTCTTCGGTTATAAATATATCTTCCATCTTTCTACTTCCTAAAATACGCTTCATCTATATTCATTCATAGAAACTCACTAATTCATACAGCTTTTTTATTGTATTACTGTTTTATTTTTATAGTTATTTTTATGTCATAAATATAAATGTCTCTCTTGCCAGCTATTTTAAAAATAAAATTGTTTAATAGTTATAATAAAAATTTAAAAAATCACTTCAGGTTTTTCATAATTCTTTATTATCCTAATATAATGGCAAGCTACTTTTACTTCTTGCTTTTTATCCTCGTCCGTAGACACAACTGTAAATGACGATTCCAGGATTACCTACTCAGTTGTAATCGCTTCTTTCCTCTATCTTGCTTTCTTTTTTCTTGAGTTATAAATATATCTTACATCTTTTTACTTCTTAAATGTGCCTCATCTATATTTCATTCATAGAAACCCAAGAATTCATACAGCTTTTTTATTGCATTATTGTTTTATTTTTATAGTTATTTTATGTCATAAATATAAATTTCTCTCTTGCCAGCTATTTAAAAAAAATGTTTAATAGTAATAATAAAAATTAAAAAAATCACTTCAGATTTTTCTTAACACTTTATTATCCTAATATAATGGTAAGCTACTTTTACTTCTTGCTTTTTATCCTCGTCCGTAGACACAACTGTAAATGACATATCCAGGATTACCTACTCAGTTGTAAACCACTTCTTTCCTCTATCTTGCTTTCTTCTTTCTTACGTTATAAATATATCTTTTATCTTCCTACTTCCTAAAATACGCTTCATCTATATTTCATTCATAGAAACCACTAATTCATACAGCTTTTTTTATTGTATTACTGTTTTATTTTTATAGTTATTTTATGTCATAAATATAAATGTCTCTCTTGCCAGTTTTTTTTAAAAATAAAAATGTTTAATAGTAATAATAAAAATTTAAAAAAAAATCACTTCAGATATTTTTCTTAACTCTTTATTATCTTAATATAATGGCAAGCTACTTTTACTTCTTGCTTTTTATCCTCGCCTGTAGTCACAACTGTAAATGACGATTCCAGGATTACCTACTCAGTTGTAACCACTTCTTTCCTCTATCTTGCTTTCTCCTTTCTTCCGTTATAAATATATCTTACATCTTTTTACTTCCTAAAGTGTGCCTCATCTATATTTCATTCATAGAAACCCACGAATTCATACAGCTTTTTTATTGTATTATTGTTTTATTTTTATAGTTATTTTATGTCATAAATATAAATGTCTCTCTTGCCAGCTAGTTTAAAAATAAAAATGTTTAATAGTAATAATAATAATTAAAATAATCACTCCAGATTTTTCTTAACTCTTTATTATCCTAATATAAATGGCAAGCTACTTTTACTTCTTGCTTTTTATCCTCGTCCTTAGACACAAATGTAAATGACATTTCCAGGATTACCTACTCAGTTGTAAACCACTTCTTTCCTCTATCTTGCTTTCTTCTTTCTTTCGTTATAAATATATATTTTATCTTCCTACTTCCTAAAATATGCTTCATCTATATTTTAATCATAGAAAACCCACGAATTCATACCATCATAGAAAGTGAGAATTTCAATGCTTTCTATTAAGTCACAATTTAATCACACATACCTTAACTATAGATCTTTACTTCATAGTAGCACCGCCTTTACAAATTTATACCACATTTCTACTCATATATATGAACAATACATATTAATTTTCCAATCAGATTAACTAGAAATAGAACGATAGGTTAAAAATGTAACAATTGAAATGCATTGATTACTTTTATGAGTTATTGAGTATTAAGATAATATGGAATTAAACTAATATTGAAATTAAAAATAAATTGTTTTTACTGATTCTTCTTTGTCAAACCAAGCACGATTGAGCCATACGCTACTAGTAATAAGGCCAAGAGGTGTGCCTTCATTTTAACAATCATAGCTACGGTTAAAGTACGACTTTCGCTCAAGTGGATCCTCGTAATTTAAAAGCAGGAACCAAGCAGAAGACCCCAAGACTTGGACTGCCATCCCCAGAAGTATAGTTTGAGAACTAGGAGGACATTGAGACCACGAACCTATTTTACGTGCCCAAGTCACCTTTAAAGAACACGGCGGATTTTAAGTCTGATTGGGCTCCAAACCCATAACCCTCCTGTTACGAGAGAGTTACCTTAACTGACTGAGCTACCGCGGGTACCATTAATAAAAAGCAAAAATTTTAAATTGCTATACACTCAATGTTGTGGTGTAGTACATCGCATTGTCATTTCGAAGACATTGATAACCTCAAGTTGCTGTACATTGTTTTTAATAATAGTATAGTACCCCTGTTCTATATTACAATGTTCAAAATTAGAAGAAACGACAAGAAAATATGCAAAAAAAATATATATATAATTTAAAAAGTAAAAGGTGCACTCCAAGTGCTACGTCTCAAAAAATTGCCAAAGTCCAAGAGAACACTGCATTCTTTTTCTTCCTTCTTTCGACTCAGGCAACCCTACACATTTTTCCATTATCCTGTTCGTTGTTCCATTGTTTTTTTTTTTACAATGCTCCTTTTCCGGCTCTGTCCAGAAGGACCGAGACTCCAAGGATGGTCCTGAATCGCCTCCTTTAGACCAATCACAATTCTCCAAAACTTGGTGAAGTTTAAGTGCAGTTATTTTCTCTGGCCACACCACACGCTTCCTGGAGTCAAGAAAAAAAAACTTGGGCATTCAACCCACAACGTTTGAGTGCGACGAGCAAATCAATTTCGCAATCCTAAACGTAGCTGCACACTCACACTCACTAAAATTGCTATACACTAAATTGCTATACTCTATTTATTTATTTTACAAATGTCGAACAATTAGAGTCTAAACAATCAGTCCACGCTCTCTCCAATACTTTTTAACAATATATGATCTATATAAAGAATTAAAAATTTATTGTGAAATTTTTATTCATAGATATTATAATGAAAATCAAAGAAAAATCTTTAAACTCAAACCTTAAGATAATTTTCATTTCTACAGTTTATTGTAATATTTTATAATTTAACTTTAAATAGTTAAAAAAAGTCCCTTAAGGAATATCGCGTTTTGTAAAAATTTAATCATATCATTTAAAACAAGCCTGGAAAATAGCATGATATTAACGAATAAAATTATTAACTATAACATAGATTAAAAATAAAACCTATAACAGTATCTTTTGATCTAGTTACCATATGGGAACACAATGGTGATTAACAATTCAACATGGCGCTATTTCTTACCTGTAAAAATAACGGAGTATTTCGTAATCCTCTAAAGAATATAACAGAACTTTGTATTTCGACACAGTCGGTTTATTGAGAGAGAGAGAAAAAAAGAATTACTTACTCCCGTAGCTAAAAAGAATTCTCCGTCTAATCTCATCTCACGATGTAAAGAAATGGATTTTTTAGAAGTACAGCACGCTTTTAGCGTTACCCATTTTATTATTTTTCACATCAGTGCACGGTATTGCCAGTAATCCGATAAATTAAGAATTTATTCTAAAAGTTCTTCATTTGGGGGACATTTTTTAAGACGGTTTATTCCGGGATAATGCAATATTGACTTAAAATTGTTTACGCATAAGCTCTAAATGTGATTTTAAATGCATTATCTATCTTTCTCTTTCTACCGTAGCTATATTTAGCTACTCGACACTTGTAGGGATTTCAATGGTCGGTATTTTAAAATGTTACTCGGATGACTAAAAGCTCTAAAATACAGGGTGAGTTAAACTCGAACTACCGAACAAATCAAGTGATAGAAGAACTTACTTGAAGTGTAGAACAAACAACTTTACAGCTACGCTATATCCCTAACCGTATTTGAGTTGCGATGAAAAGGCCATAGAAGCTTCAAACTAGAAGACAAATCTAATCTAGGCAGTTTTTGAAAATGTATAGACATTTAAAATTCCGATTGATGACACTGCAGTTTCATTTTTATGCTACTGCCAAAGCAAAAGTTTTCTCCAATGAGTTACTCTCTATTTCAAATATAATTATCTATAAATATCACAGGTTATCATTTTTACGGAGAATATTTGTATTCTTCCATATATAAAAGAAGATGTTATTCATTTCCATATAGATTAAATTATGCTGAAGCATGTGTAGAATAAATTATGCTGGGGAATAAATGTATCGTTATGCTAGGCCGTACATTAAAAGCAGAGATAAAGTAGAAAACTACCACGATTGGCTTTGTACGTCCACAAATTTGTTTGAGAACTTAGCCATTTCGTTCAGGAACATATTCTACGATCCCTAAACGCCATTAGTGAACATGGTGGATCTTTGTAGCTCTTTCCTCGACTGCATTACCGATGATTACTAGATCGATGGCTGTACCGATAGAGTCACCACGACTCTCACGGATTAATCTAGTCATGCTAATGTTCTCGCATTATATACTAATGAACGTTTCTGTAAATGCGTATTTCGATAAAGAATTACATTGTGAATTTAATGTTAATAATATTAAGACATTAAATATCATCTTTCAGATGAAGCAATGCGTCTCATTAAATAATGCTATTTAAAGCATAATTAACTATTTGTACACCTTATTAGCATCAAATTGTTGAGACGGGATGGATATGTTTCACACCTTGTTAATAGAAAGTTTAATGGGATGTGAATTAATCACATTGTCATTAAACAAACTTTTCTGACGATGTTTGTACAATGCATGTAAAATTAAGCAAACATGAAAGTAATTTGTAATTGAATTAAAAGGCTATTTGTGTGACTTATTATTGTATATTTCGATCATATATTAAACTAAGTACAGTTTATTAGAATATGTTATCAATCAAAATGTTAATCTAGTATGATATTTAAGAAAGTGATTAAGTAAGATATTTAAGAATAATGAAAATCAAAGAAAAATCTTTAAATCTCAAACCATAGGATTATTTTTATTTCGGCAGTTTATTGTAATCATTTATAATTTAACTTTGAATTATTAAAAAAAGTCCCTCAAGGAAATCTTGTTTTGAAGAAATGAATCATATCTTGCCTGAAAATTACCATAATATAAACGGGTAAAATCACTAACTATAACAGATTAAAAATGAAAGAATAAAAACCTATAACAGTATCTTTTGATCTAGTTACCATATGGGATCACAATACTGATTAACAATTCAACATGGCGCTATTTCTTACCTGTAAAAATAACGGAGTACTTCGTAATCCTCTAAAGAATATAACAGAACTTTGTATTTCGACACAGTTGGTTTATTGAAAGAGAGAGAGAAAAAAAAGAATTACTCTCGTAGCTAAAAAAAATTCTCCGACTAATCTTATCTCACGATGTAAAGAAATGGATTTTATGGAAGTAGAGCACGCTTTTAGCGTTACCCATTTTATTATTTTTCAAGTCAGCGCACGGTATTGCCAGTAATCCAATAAATTAAGAATATTATTCTAAAAGTTCTTCATTTGGGGGACCATTTTTTTAAGACGGTTTCGTCCGGGATAATGAAATATTGACGGAAAATTGTTTACGCATAAGCTCTAAATGTAATTTTAAATGCATTATCTACCGTTCTCTTTCTACCGTAGCTATATTTAGCTACTCGACACTTGTAGGGATTTCAATGGTCGGTATTTTAAAATGTTACTCGGATGACTAAAAGCTTTAAAATACAGGGTGATTTAAACTCAAACTACCGAACAAATCAAGGGATGGAAGAACTTACTTGAAGGATAGAACAAACGCCATTACAGCTACGCTATATCTTTAACCGTATTTGAGTTGCGATGAAAAGGCCATAGAAGCTTCAAACTAGAAGACAAATCTAATCTAGGCAGTTTTTGAAAATGTATACACATTTAAAATTCTGATTGATGACACTGCAGTTTCATTTTTATGCTACTGCCAAAGCAAAAGTTTTCTCCAATGACTTACTCTCTATTTCAAATATAACTATCTATAAATATCACAGGTTATCATTTTTACGGAGGATATTTGTATTCGTCCATATATAAAAGAAGATGTTATTCATTTCCGTATAGATTAAATTATGCTGAAGCATGTGTAGAATAAATTATGCTGGGGAATAAATGGATCGTTATGCTAGGCCATACATTAAAAGCAGACATAAAGTAGAAGATTACCACGATTGGCTTTGTACGTCCACAGATTTGTTTGAGAACTTAGCCATTTCATTCACGAACATATTCTACTATCCCTAGTTGCCAATAGTGAACATGGTGGATCTTTGTAGCTCTTTCCTTGACTCCATTACCGATGATTACTAGATCGATGGCTTTACCGAATGAGTCACCACGACTCTCATGGATTAATCTAGTCATGCTAATGTTCTCGCATTATATACTTATGAACGTTTCTGTAAATGCGCATTTCAATAAAGAATTACATTGTGAATTTAATGTTAATAATATTAAGACATTAAATGTGATCTTTCACATGAAGCAATGAGTATCATTAAATATTGCTATTTAAAGCATAATTAACTATTTATACAACTTATTAGAATCACATTGTTGAGACGGGATGGATATGTTTCACACTTTTTTAATAGAGAGTTTAATAGGATGTGAACTAATTACATTGTCATTAAACAAACTTTTCTGACGATGTTTGTAAGGTGCATATAAACTTAAGCAAACAGGGAAGCAATTTGTAATTCAATTAAAAGGCTATTTGTGTGACTTGTTATTGTATATTTGGATCATATATTAAACAAAGTACGATTTATTAGAATATGTTATCAATCAAAATGTTAATCTAGATATGATATTTAAGAAAGTGATTAAGAAACATATTTAAGAATAATGAAAAACAAAGAAAAATATTTAAACTGAATTCTGAGGATAATTTTTATTTTTGCAATTTATTGTAATCTTTTATAATTTAACTTTAAATAGTTAAAGAAGTTCCCTCAAGGAATATCGTGATGAAATTAATCATATCTTTCCTGAAAATTACCATAATATTAACGGATAAAATCATTATATATAATTAAAAATTGAAGTCTTAAAAAACTTTAATAGTATCTTTTGATCTAGTTACCATATGGGAACACAATACTGATTAACAATTCATCATGGCGTTATTTCTTACCTGTAAAAATAATGGAGTATTTCGTAATCCTCTAAAGAATATAACAGAACTTTGTATTTCGACACAGTCGGTTTATTGAGAGAGAGAGAAAAAAAAGAATTACTCCCGTAGCTAAAAAAATTCGACTAATCTTATCTTAAGACATAAAGAAATGGATTTTATGGAAGTGGAGCACGCTTTTAGCGTTACCCATTTTATTATTTTTCACATCAGTGCACGGTATTGCCAGTAATCCAATAAATTAAGAATTTATTCTAAAAGTTCTTCATTTGGGTGACCATTTTTTTAAGACGGTTTCGTCCGGGATAATGAAATATTGACGGAAAATTGTTTACGCATAAGCTCTAAATGTGATTATAAATGCATTATCTATCTTTCTCTTTCTACCGTAGCTATATTTAGCTACTCGAAACTTGTAGGGATTTCAATGGTCGGTATTTTAAAATGTTACTCGGATGACTAAAAGCTCTAAAATATAGAGTGATTTAAACTCAAACTACCGAACAAATCAAGTGATGGAAAAATGTACTTGAAGCATAATTTTAAGACATTAAATTTTTTCCTTCAGAGGAAGCAATGATTATCACTAAAAATTTTTTTTAAAAGTATTAATAGCTATTTATGTACAGCTTATTAGCATCAAATTGTTGTAACGGGATGGATATGTTTCACCCCTTGTTAATAGAGAGTTTAATGGGATTTGAACTAATTACATTTTCATTAAACAAACTTTTCTGACGATGTTTGTATGATGCATGTAAACTTAGGCAAACATGAAACTAATTTGTAATTCAATTAAAAGTCTATTTGTGTGACCTGTTATGGTATATTTGGATCTAATATTAAACTAAGTACGGTTTATTAGAATATGTTATCAATCAAAATGTTAATCTAGATATGATATTTAAGAAAGTGATTAAGAAAGATAATTGAGAAGAATAAAATTCAAAGAAAAATCTTTAAAGCTCAAACCTTAGCATAATTTTTATTTTGGCAGTTTATTGTAATCTTTTATAATTAACTTTGAATAATTAAAAAATGTCCTCAATGAATATCGTGTTTTGATGAAATTAATCGTATCTTGCCTGAAAAATACTATAATATTAAAGGATAAAATCACTAACTATAACATAGATTAAAAATTAAAGAATAAAAACCCATAACAGTATCTTTTGATGTAGTTACCATATGGGAACACAATGCTGATTAACAATTCAACATGGCGCCATTTCTTACCTGTAAAAATAACGGAGTATTTCGTAATCCTCTAAAGAATATATCAGAACTTTGTATTTCGACACAGTCGGTTTATTAAGAGAGAGAGAAAATAAAGAATTTCTCCCGTAGCTAAAAAAATTCTCCGACTAATCTTATGTTAAGACGTAAAGAAATGGATTTTATGGAAGTAGAGCACGCTTTTAGCGTTACCCATTTTATTATTTTTCACAACAGTGCACGGTATTGCCAGTAATCCAATAAATTAAGAATTTATTCTAAAAGTTCTTCATTTGGGGGACCATTTTTTTAAGACGGTTTCGTCCGGGATAATGAAATATTGACGGAAAATTGTTTACGCATAAGCTCTAAATGTGATTTTAAATGCATTATCTATCTTTCTCTTTCTACCGTAGCTATATTTAGTTACTCGACACGTGTAGAGATTTCAATGTTCGGATTTTTAAAATGTTACTCGGATGACTAAAAGCTCTAAAATACAGGGTGAGGTAAACTCAAACTACCGAACAAATCAAGTGATGGTAAAATGTACTTGAAGCATAATATTGAGACATTAAATTTTCTCCTTCAGAGGAAGCAATGGGTCTCCCTAAATAATGCTTTTAAAAGTATTATTAACTATTTATGTACCTTATTAGCATCAAATTGTTGTAACGGGATGGATATGTTTCACACCTTGTTAATAGAGAGTTTAATAGGATGTGTACTAATTATATTAATTACATTGTCATTAAACAAACTTTCCTGACGATGTTTGTAAGATGCATGTAAACTTAAGCAAACATGAAAGTAATTTGTAATTCAATCAAAAGTCTATTTGTGTGACCTGTTATTGTATATTTGGATCATATATTAAACTAATTACGGTTTATTGGAATATGTTATCAATCAAAATGTTAATCTAGATATGGTATTTAAGAAAGTTATAATTACACGACTTAACGTAGAGTAGGCGCATTAAACAGCCAAAACCGAGTTTAGAGTATTTTAAAGTAAGTAGTATTTTTCTATGAATTTAAAATGTAACGTAAATATTATATAATTTTAATACACTAAAAAAAACAATTTTTGTTTTCATAATTTTTCATTAAACTTGAATTAAACACTTTAGAATAAATATTTTTTAATTATAGACGTAAAGAATTTCGCATTAAATCTAAATGTCTGTAAAAGAAGGTAAACTTAAGAAAATGCCAACATCTTGTGCAAATACAGATGTATTTCTAAGTTTCCTGTTCATTTGAAGCAATATTTTGACATTTCTTTCCTAGAAGGTTTTAATATTTTTACCAAAGCTGTGTACACAATCACCGATATTCACCAGCAAGAGTATCAAAACTCTAAAATTTAAACAGTATGCAATATTAAGTAAAGCTTTTTACCGTAATGTAGTAATAAATGTAAATATTACGCAGGTAAGGCAGAAACATGGAATGCAGACAATTGTTTCGCAATTATGAACAAGTTGAATTAATAATTCCAGTGAATTAATTGTCTGGAGAATGTCAGACGTTGCTTTTTTCAGTCGTAGATTTTGCCTGCTTGTTGTTAATTTAACTGTGTTCAGTCCTTTATGTATGTCATATTTTCACTGGCATATCATCAAGAGCTATAGCTTAAATAGTGGACATTTCTCGCCTTAAAAAAATTAGTCATTTTTTAAAAACTTTTCTGGTGTCAGGCCCAAGTAATACAGTAGAATCTTGATTATCCGAAGTAATCAGAACCGAACCTGATTCGGATAATCGAATTAAAGAGCTATATCTTAAATAGTGGACATTTCTCACCTAAAAAAACTAGTTATTTTAAAAACTTACTTGATATCAGGCCCAAGTAATATAGTAGAATCTGGATTATCCAAAGTAAATGGAATCGAACCTACTTCGGATAATCGAAATCAAGAGCTATAGCTTAAATAGGGGACATTTCCCGCCTTAAAAATTAGTTATTTTAAAACTTTTTTCCTGTCAC
>CM063499.1:36874603-36927103 GCA_032207245.1 Pardosa pseudoannulata | reverse complement strand
ATTTTAAATATAAAAAATATAAATATATCTATACATATATATATTTTACATATATATAAATACATATAATATACTCTATATAATATAAAAATATATATAATATAATATATATATATACACTATATTAAATATATTATAATATGTATATATATTATATATATATATACAATATATTAAAAATATAACATATATATATATAATATTTGTACATATATAAATATATTAATTATATATATATATATATATATATATATAAAATAAATATATAATATAATAATTACATTATGTAAAAACAATTTTTCTGATATTCATAATAATTTAGAAAATATATAAAATATTATATTATTATGCAAACTAAAGATCTATTACATATTTTTAGTTTTCCACAGGTAAAAATATATTTAGTATATCTTAATTAATTTTAGTGGTTTTTTATAATTTTTATATTTTCAGCAATAAATTCTCTAACTACAAGAAAAAAAACGTATATATAATTTATAGAAAAAATGATAAATATATATTGTTATTCATATTAAAAAAATTTATGAAAATATAGATGAAGGTAATTCGAATGAATATGATTAATATTTAGAAATTGACAATACGACAAAATGTAACAATAGAAAAAAATTCTAATGTTAGATCTCAGCGGAAAGCACTAATTCAAATTTACTTTCAAATGCTCGTGTTTTAGAACGTGTTATTTCTCCTTTGGCAACTTGGACTACATTAATAAAATAACCTCTGAAATAATTCCTAATTTAGTAAATTTCACTAACATGTTTATTAAGTAAATTGTAGAGCTTTTTCTTTAGAAGGTGTACAACTATATTTATCTACCAATTAATGTGTTGAAATTAGTAAATTGTATTTTAAATAATTAAAGCTTTTCTCAAAAATTAAATTCTGTTAGTGCTTAAGATCTGACATTAAGCAAGCAAATTTTCCTGTCAAGTAAACAGTAAGAAAATGGCTACTAATTTATATTTTGCTATTTATTTCGACAGTCGTAAAATTTAAAATATATCACGATTAGTTTATGTAAAAACTTAAGAGTACCCACAAACTTTTATCCATTAAATTCTGTTACCGTTTTAAGATTTGACATTAAACGAGCAAATCTTCCTGCTATTTCAAGTGAACAGTAAAAAATGGCTACTAACTTTTATTTTGCTATTTATTTTAACCATCATAAAATTGAAAATGAGTCATGCTTAGTTAATTGTACGTTACTCCCTAAGTGAACCCAAGTTTTTTTTCAATTAAATTATATTAGTACGTTAAGATTTGACATTAAGCAAGGAAATTGTTCTATTGTTTCAAGCAAACAGTAAAAAATGACTAGTAATTTGTATTTTACTATTTATTTTCACAGTCGTAATTTTTTTAAAAAATCACACCCAATTTACCATTAAATAGATCCCAAAACGGTGCCTTCACACTTTTCAATAAATTATTATGTACCATCATACCACTAGGAATAATTTTAGGAAACAATTGTATAAAGGAACATTTGTCATAGCAATTGAAATTTATGGAATATGAAGAAGAAGCTGAAAAGAAAATAATCTTACCAGGAAGTTGAATTTGGATTTCTGACATACAACATTGATGCACAGATAAGGGCAAAAATGGTTTTCGGAACAAACATAAGTGTACAGATATAATAAGGCAGATTTTCCTCAACAAGGATTGTATAATCGCAATTATACACAATTATTGACTTGCTAATTGGCATCAGCGGATTTTGGAGTAGGGGAAACGAGAAGAAAGAAAATTCTAAGAAATATCTGAATTTTGCTTTCTCACTTAGTACAATGATCAACAAAATTTGAAAATGAAAAGTGAGCTTCACAACACATATGATTGTACATATGTAATAAGATAGAATTTCATTAACACGATTTTTTAACCCTATTTATACATGATTATTGACTTACTAACAGGAAACTGAGGAATCTGGAATAGGTGAAATAGGAAGAAGAAGGATCTTGATAAATGTCTGAATTTTGCTTTCTGACGTAGTACTGATGAATAGACAGTATAAAATGGTTTTTGGAACAACAAATATGATCTTAAATATATAAAATTACAAATTTTCTTTAGCATGGCTTCTACAACTCTAATTATATACGAAATTTCGACTTACTAACTGGCAACTGAGAAATCTGGAATATGAGGAAACGGAAGAAAGGCGATATTGATTTTGCTTTAAGATGTAGTACATTGATGCACAGATAATGAAAAATGGTTTCGCAATAAATATGAACGTACATATGTAATATGACATATTTTCCTCAACATGATTTCTATAACCCTCGTTGTATGCAATTATTGACTTAGCTATTGGAATATATGGATTCTTGATTAGGGGAAACTAGAAGAAAGAGGATCCTGATAGATGTCTGAATTTTGATTTTTGACGTAGTACATTGATTGATGCACAGACAAAAATGGTTCATTGAACAAATATGAGCCTACAGATATACTACAACTCAATACCACTTAAAAATTCACAGTCAAAATTAACTTTTAACTTATAACTTCGCATCTGTGAAATATAAAGGAATTAGTGTGAATCAGTAATTTCTATTCTTCAAATAAAGTCAACTTACTCCATCACATTTCGGGAAAGCTGCAACATGAGGAGTAATATATACCTGAAAATAATAAAGAAGTTAATTATATAATGTCGCCAATATTTTATGGGAAAATTACGAATGTTACATCAAATAATCTAGTACAGCTTTAGCTTTTGCGTTTAATTTTTTAATGATAAAATGGATTTGACATAAGAACAGGTACCTCGCCAGCTTGGCGATAAATCTCTGAACATAGTAGTCTAACATTTTTTCCTTATTTTACCTTGTCCAAACAATCTGTATCTATATTTTAATTTACATCATATTTGGGTACAGATGCATTATAGACCCCTTTCTTTTTCTCCAAACTTGGCAATTTTTTGCGGTTTTATAGGGCGATGAGTAATGGGTGTGTTTGCTCTGACTTTTGTAGTGGGCTATGACAGATCCAAAGTGTTCTTGCATCTCATTGGTGCACGTGTTTTCTGACGTCAGTACCTGGCATTATTCAAGAAATTTGCGGTTCTCAATGTCTTAATCCTATAAATTATGAATCTGCTGTGTTCTTTTTTCTTGATAAAAAGCTTTGTTTAATTAATTGTTTACTTGAAATATGTCATGTGGCCGTCGCCATCTCTTTTTTTTGTGATAATTGAGAAAACGCTTATCGCCGCCATGTTTTTATACTTGGCGACTTTTCAAAACACGCGTTTTTCTTTTGGTTGCCAAAAAAAAAAAAAAAAAAAAAAAAAAAAAAATGGCGGACGTGGCCGGCGTCTATAATGCACGTGTTCCTATATTTGCATTCGGCTCTCGCTGTGCAACCCTTTACTTATAAATTAAATGCGTAAAAACTTTAGATGTAGTGAACAATTAATGATTTACTATGGCTTATTTTTAATAATTATTTTTACTTTGAAAACGGTTGAGAGATTAAATGAAATATAAAATATGTTTCTAATTTTTGGTTAATAATAAAATTCTTATACACTCAAGAAACTTTATGACCACTGTCAATAAATATTTTAAAACCAGCTACAAATTGTCATGGAAAAAGTTGTATTGGCTGGAGACAGATTGTAATGTGTTTAGCAGGTTACGAAAATGATATTAATTGGTTTTGAACTCTCTGCCGTAACATGACTAAAATTCTATCATTTAATGGTGAGTTAGGCAGCTTGAACATTAACTGGAATTCAGCATCATAACTGGAACCAATACAATTTTAGCCTTACATTGTCCTCTTTGAAGAATCATGCTGGAAACAGAGGAAATATAAGGGAACCACTGTCTGGCTCCGGTTTGCTTGAATGAACAGTCTATGACCTTTTTCTTTGATATGTGGACGTCCAAAACTATGTCGTCTATCTGGTTTCACAATCATTCATCGACTTTGCATAAGTACTAACAACTGTAGATCGCGAAAAAAGAGTCGTGCAATTTCGGAAATACTTGTTCCGAGCCTTCGAGTCATTACAATCTGCCTCTCTCAAAATTTGGATCATTTTTAATTCCACACAGAAGTAAGCGAAAGAATGATTCTTCAGTTTCTAGATTAAAATCATAACTAATGTGCCGCGAAATTCAGAGCAATATTAAAATGTTTATTTATTTTCTTGAATTATCAGTATAAAGGAATAGAATGGATTAATAAAATAAATGAAAATAATTTCGCAAATTGTACCCTATTCTTAAGTATTACGGATAAAGTGCACGATAAATATTTTAAAGTAGTATCCACTTTACTGCATTATAATTCATATCTTTTGGTTCTTCTAAACATCAAGAATGCTTTGAAATATTTCCTGAAATTAGCAAGTTTCAAAAAGAAATTTAGATAATACGATGCATCATTTGCTTACACGCTCACACACATTTATATAAAAAATAACATAATTTATACTTTAATACTCAGTAATTTATACTTAATTTTCATCATGAATATGAAGTATAATTTAAAGAAATATACAATTATATCTGACTATATTTGGGTATTTATCCTATCCTAGACTAATGGAAAAGTGAACGAGTAATATTAAGTAAGAATGAATTGTTTAAAAAGTAATATATTTTAAGTATAATTTAGTTTGATGTCCGTATTTTATTTGACGCTCTAACTTAGTTCGAAAAACAGATATGCCACAATTATGAACTGCAAGAGAAAAAATAGTATTTCAATTAAGTGAAACCAAAATGTTCATCGAATGCATAATATTCATTTGATTTTCCCAATGAGATAGTTATTTTGAAAGTAGTTTTCCATTGTCATATTTTTTGGATATGTAAAATTTTTGTAATTCAAAATTGACATGGCATATGACATTTAATATAGATTAATATTGTTTAGTTATTATATTTATTCAGAAATTACATCATTTCTTTTATGGTGTCATTTGAGCAAAAATTCTGGAATAGATACATTTCCCATATATGTGAAAATAATGAAAATAGAAGTATTTCGTTTAAAACTTTGTTTCTTTCAAAAATGATTTAATTCTAAAATCTTGATTATAATAACGGAAAAAAATTATTTATGTATTTTTTTCAAATCTATTAAAAGTCGTTAATATATTCTATAATTCCAAATAAATATTTTTGCCGTTCTGTATATAGAAATTGTACGAATCTAAATAACAATATAAAACTTATAGATATTTTTTTATAAATTCTTTATAGTCACAAAAATATAAGAAACATTAGTAAAGAAATTCAAGTGAATAAAAACAAAAAATTTAATAATAAAAATCTTTTTTACCTCAGATAATTATTGAACTTCTATGACATCTTTAATTGATAAATACAGGCTTCTAATAGGAAGTCACAATTAATTATATAATATGGTTTTGAAAATGTTTAGGATAAATACATTTTAATAAAAAATTCAAATTTAAAACTTTAGCGTTGACTTAAGAATTTTTTGCCAATGGTAACAAGTCAAAGTTTCTCTTCTTTGATTTTTTAGTTATTTTAGAAGATGCTGTATTTTGTAACTTTCGTTACGTTTTATGCTAATTTTATTGGTCTGTGTTTAAATGCGCCTAATTTTTATTGGTTTTGTGGTTAACGGTATTTTAAACATTCAAACTGGTTTGCCATTTTCGCTGAGGATATTGTTTGATGCATCTTTGTTATTTTTTGTGTTTAATGAGCTATCAGCATAATATGAATTTGGTGTGTAAAATGATATTATTGGTAAATAATATCGACCGATGGATGTATCCAACGGTTAAGTAAGTGCTTATGTTTTTAATTTCAAGATATTTCATGTTATTTAATTGTAAACTCTTTCGTGTGGAATGAATTGGTTTTTGATGTGTTTTTTTAAACTTGATTTAAGCATTTTTTAGATGCAGTTAGTGTGTACTTATTTTATTTATATGTATATAAAAATACATTTTTAATAATATTTTTATACTATTTATAATAACATTTACGTCGGTTTAAAAATTTTTGATAACTAAAAGTTATTTAAAAAATTAGAAAGTATTATTTTTATGTTCTTTGAAATTAAAAAAATATCTTTGCGGATTTTTTATTTCTGGTTTACCTCTTACAATGAAATTTTTAGTTATTTCGTGTGCTTAAAATAAGGAAATATTTTAAGAATATTAAAAAACAAAAATAATGAAAAATAAATTTATTACATTTTTAATAAATTTTTATATTATTATTTATAACATTTACGGGGGGTCAAGGGGGGGGACAGAGCCCCCCTTGGTTAAAAAATTTTTGATAACTCAAAAAATTATTTAAAATATTAGAAAGTTCTAACGTTTTAATATTGTTTGAAAATTAAAAAAAATCTTTGCGTATGTTTTATGTTTTTCATTTCTGATTTATCTTTTAAAATGAAATTTTTAATTGTTTTGCATGTTTAAAATAAGGAAATATTTTAAGAATATTAATAAACAAAAATAATCAATTTTTAATGTTTTAAAATTAACAACCAATTATTATTAAAAGAATAACGTGGAAAAACAAAATTTGTATTAATATAAATATCATTTTACGCAATTTTCAACTTTTTTGCCATTAGTTGCAAAATTAGTATATTATTTCACCATAAAAAGGCATTTATTTTAGTTACGCCGAAATCCGCTTTCGTTCAAAACTTCAGCCTTCCTGTAACTCCGTGCGAATGAGTTGGCGCGATTGGTGCCATTAAAAAATCGCCAAAAATAGCAGGGGTACCCAATTCTTAAGTAGTCCCAAACTGTATTCCATAGACCAGTGTTTCTCAACCTTTTAGTATTCACGGCCCAATTTTCAATCATAATTTTCATCGCGCCCCCCTCCCCACCGCGTACAATAAAATGTATACAATAATAATGTATTTTGAGCATTATGGCGCTAAACCTGCACTACAACCTTAATTTTAAACTTTGCAAATTACCAAGAATACGGAAATTTATTGACATTTTGCAACACTGATACTCAGCATTGAAAAAAACAATAATCCTATGCCTTTTTATTGCTCTTGCGTCCCGCCATGTCGGGCATTCTCACGGTTTCGCGAGAAGTTTCGATTTGTCTGGAATTTGTCTGGTCAGCTTAAAAGTTAAGTTAGGAGCGTGCGCAGATGTGAACAAATGTTTTCTCATAGGGAGAAGGAAAAAAGTTCTATGACACCAATTTCAATTCCAGACAATCTCATTCGAGTCGATCCTTCTTATCGCTATTGAATCTATTCTTAATGTGTATGTTATATATATTTTCGTGTAATTGCAATTCACGGTATTAAATATTCACGGCAGCAGACTTATGCAGAATCATGGATAAATTTTTAAGCGGGCGTAAGCGAGCATTAGACGATAGACAAACATCAACAAGTACACAGACGAGCGTGGTTCCGAAAATAAAATCAAGAAAATATTCTCAAGAATACTTAAATTTTGGGTTCACTAGTACTGAAGTAAATGAAGAAGAAAGGCCCCTGTGTATCATTTGCTCAAAAATGTTGGCGGCAGACAGCATGAAACCTAATAAACTTAAACGACATTTGGAAACGCTTCATAGTGAGTACGTAAACAAAAACCTAGAGAATTCTTCGAATTAAAATTAAAATCATATGAAAAGCAAAAATCATTGTTTAAAAAAACTTTGTCTGTGAATGAAAAAGCTTTAATTGCCTCTTACAAACTTTCATATAAAATAGCCAGATGTAAAAAGCCTCACACCATTGGTGAAGAGCTTATTTTGCCAGCCGCAATTGAGATTGTAGATATTATGTTTGGAGATAATTTTGCAAAACAATTGCAGTCTATACCTGTTTCAAATGATACTGTTGCCCGTCGAATTGCTGATATAGCTGAAGATGTAGAGTGTCAGCTTTTGTCGAAGTTGAGTGACAAATTGTTTTCAATACAACTCGATGAGGCAACAGATAGTAATAAAGATGCTCATTTCATTGCCTATGTTAGATTTTGTGATGATTTGTCAGTAGTAGAAGAATTAATTTTCTGCAAACCAATAGAACTCAAAGCAACAGCACTCGCATTATTTGCTATCTTAAATGATTTTATGAACGAGGCAAACATAGAATGGAAAAATTGCGTCGGAATATGCACCGATGGTGCTCGTTCTATGTCCGGAAGATTCCAAAGTATTCAAGCACTTGTGAAACAAAAATCGCCACAGTGCGTCTGGACACATTGCATGATCCACAGAGAAACTTTGGCTTCCAAAGAAATGAGTCCTGGTTTGAATATTGTGTTAACTACGGTTGTAACCGTAGTAAATTATATAAAAATGAGACCCCTGAAATCAAGAATTTTTTCCGCACTTTGTAAAGACATGGGTGCAGTACATTCAGCGTTACTATTTTATTGCGAGGCAAGATGGTTATCACGAGGGAAATTTTTGCAACGTGTTTATGAATTAAAAGAAGAAATCGCCGTTTTCCTAGAAGAGGAAAACAGACCGGAAGCTGAGAATTTTCGCGATAGTTTATTTGTGATGAAATTGAGCTACATGGTCGACATATTCGAGAAATTAAATAACTTGAATCTTCATCTGCAAGGAGCAAATACACATATATTGGATACGAGTGATAAAGTTAATGCTTTTTGTAGGAAATTGGAATTGTGGAGCAGAAATTTAAAGCAAGAAAACTTAACAATGTTTGCAAATTTGAATGATTGTATTAAAACTTACAAGGCTGAAGAACAACATGTAAAAGTTGTTTTTGCAACCATTGAAAATCATTTAGCAATGCTAGCAAAGAATTTTAAAAAGTACTTTCTTGCTGACGACAAACTGATATCAAGTTACAAGTGGGTGAGGGATCCATTTCAAAATACTCCCGAAGGACTCTCAATTGAAGAGGAAGAAACCTTCATAGACTTCACGGCAAGCGGCGAAACCAAAAGACAATTTAGTAATAAATCACTCTTTGAATTTTGGGCAGGAGTGGATGATGACTTTTCTGCACTAAAAACAAGGGCATTTCGCATTCTACTACCATTTTCAACATCTTACCTTTGTGAAACTGGATTTTCTGCGGTGGCTTCTTTGAAGACAAAATATAGATCTCAGCTAAATATAGAAAAAGTTCTAAAATTTCTAATATTAAACCCTCCTTCGAAAAACTTTGCTCTGAAAGACAGGCCCAAGGAAGTCACTAATAATTATTAAATTTGTTTTTAATTTAGTAAGTTGTTTTAATTTAATAAGTTAATTATTAAATATGTCGAAATGTATTTTGTTTTGTATGTGTGTGTGTGTGTTCTTTCCTTTCAGTCACTTAATCAATTTTTTTAAATAATATTTTCTCTTGGATATGCTCGCGCCCCCTAGGGGAGCGCGCCCCACAGGTTGAGAATCACTGCCATAGACTGTAAAATGGCTGGAGTTTGTATTTCTTGATTAAATGTATATGAAATATGGGTATTGGGAAAGAACTAAATAAATCTACTTTATTATAACTAAACAACACTGTATATTGTCGTTTTTTTAGTCTTGAGCTTACCTTTGTAGAATTTGATCCTTAAAATGTTGGACCAAATTAATCGCCGAACCACTACGGACATCTTTTTTGGGAATAATCGATTCTTTTTCGGAAGAATTGATTTTTTAAAGATTCGATACATTTTCAGTAGAATCGATTTTTTAAAGACATGATTCTTTTTGAAAGATTCGATATTATTTTAAGAATAGATTCTCATTGGAGAAATCGATTATTTTTAGTAGATGATCCTTTTTGATTGTTAATAATTATATAGTATAGTATTCAAAGTTGTTTAGGCTTTATAAGTATTTTAATCTGTGCAGTCCATACTAACCTAGATTAAAGATATGCATCGATATGTAATCGGAAGAAATGAGTAGGGCGTTTAATGGTTAACTATGGTACAAATAGAAAGACAGTGTAATCGCACAGTGTATATGTTACGGTAAAAAGACCAAAATTTGGAAATGTCGACTTTCACACCGGTGAATGTCAACATTCACGTAGTCGTTTGGTGTATGTCCGAAATATTTGCTAAATAACCTTATTTCTGACTTACACCGGTAAATGTCGAATTTCACCACGCACTAATGGTGAATGTTGAACATGTCGGATATTTATATTTCCTTATTCGTAAATTCAGTCAAAATCTATAGTACTAGCACATGTAACTGTTGAACTTAAAACAAACCGAACACTCTTAGAACAGAAAATCATATCAATAATTGACTTAATTATCTGATTGACGTTATACTATCTTATTTGTTGCAATAATTTAACTGCTATAATAATTTGAATTGAACAAGAGTCTCCTACATTTACAATGGCATTTAGTAATGAAACATTTCTTTTTGCAATGACAGTTTTATTGCCATGCCCTCCACTTCTCGAATTAGCTGCAGCGGCTTCTCTTAGTGACATTTCTCGAGAAGAAATCTTACCTATGGAGAGTAACTTTTCTTTACAAACCATAAACTGATTACGGGTATAAACCTGCTTGAGGGTACCATATTTGTTTACTAATTTATAAAAGTCGGAATCTTCTATTTCAGCCAAAACATTTCGGGCATCTGTATGACCACAGTCGACATCAGGGACTTCTATTCGCACAGTGTCATCAATTTGAACTGGAGGAAATTTTCTTTTTGAGGTTTGCAACGATCCTATATATGTGAAAATATTGAAAATAGAAGTTATTTCGTTTAAAACTTCGTTTCTTTCAAAAATGATTTAATTCTAACATCTTGATTATAACAACGGAAAAATTTTCACCATTCCACTTTTTTTCTCAAATCTATTTCACAGGCAAGGCATTAATGACATATTCTATAATTCCAAACAGTATACTCATTTTTGCGTTTCCCTGCATATAGAAATTGTACGAATAAGTTCCAAATCCTTCAACACAACTCCATAAAACTTGTGGATAATATTTTATCAAAATTCTTGGGATAGTCACAAGCGAGCAGGTATTGAGAAACATTAGTAAAAGTAATTAAAGTGAATAAAACAAGCTAAAAGAAATTTAAGTCCATAATATGAACGTTATTTTACCTCAGAGCCGTAATTAGGCTTGAACTTCCGATGACATCTCCTCTGCCAATGTTGATAAATACGGGCTTCTGCAATAGGAAGTCACAATTAATTATAGAACTGTGGTTTTCTGAAAGTTTTTAGAATAAATACATTTTAACACTAAACATATCAACACTTTATACTTTATTCCATAGACGGTCAAATGGCTGGAGTTTATATTTCTTGATTAAATGTATATGAAATATGGATATTGGAAAGGAAATAAGCAAATCTACTTTATTGTAAATGTATATTGTCGGCAACACTGTATATTGTCGTTTTTTTTAGTCTTGAGTTTACTTTTGTAGAATTTGATCCTTACCTGGTTGGACCAAATTAATCGCCGAACCACTACAAACATCGTTTTGGGGAATAATCGATTCTTTTTCGGAATAATCGATTTTTTAAAGATACGATACAGTTTCAGAAAAATCGATTTTTTAAAGAATTGATTCTTTTTGGAAGATTCGATATTATTTTAAGAGTAGATTCTCTTTGGAAGAATCGATTATTTTTAGTAGAATTGATTCTTTTTTATTGCTAATAGTTATATTGTATAGTATTCAAAGTTGTTTAGGCTTTATAAGTATTTTAACCTGTGCAGTCCATACTAACCTAGATTAAAGATATGCATCGATGTGTAATCGGAACAAATGAGTAGGGCGTTTAATGGTTAACTATGGTACAAATAGAAAGACAGTGTAATCGCACAGTGTATATGTTACGGTGAAAGACCAAAATTTGGAGAATGTCGACTTTCACCGGTGAATGTCAACATTCGTGTAGTAGTTTGGTGTATGTCCGAAATATTTGCTAAATACCCTTATACTGGTAAATGTCGACTTTCACCACGCACTAATGGTGGATGTTGAACATGTCGGATATTTATATTTCCTTATTCGTAATTCAGTCAAATCTATAGTACTAGCACATGTAACTGTTGAACTTAAAACAAACCGAACACTCTTAGAACAGAAAATCATATCAATAATTGACTTAATTATCTGATTGACGTTATACTATCTTATTTGTTGCAATAATTTAACTGCTATAATAATTTGAATTGAACAAGAGTCTCCTACATTTACAATGGCATTTAGTAATGAAACATTTCTTTTTGCAATGACAGTTTTATTGCCATGCCCTCCACTTCTCGAATTAGCTGCAGCGGCTTCTCTCAGCGATATTTCTTGAGAAGAAATCTCATCTATATAGAGTTACTGTTCTTTACAAAATATAAACTGATTACGGGTATAAAGCTGCTTGAGGGTACCATATTTGTTTACTAATTTATAAAAGTCGGAATCTTCTATTTCAGCCAAAACATTTCGGGCATCTGTATGACCACAGTCGACATCAGGGACTTCTATTCGCACAGTGTCATCAATTTGAACTGGAGGAAATTTTCTTTTTGAGGTTTGCAACATTTTCGTTGCATGCGTTAGAAGATTACCTTTTGCGGCTGTTCTTTTATTAGTAATAAACTGCTGCTCTTTAGTCAGGGCTTGATAGAAGGTGTAGTAGGTTGAAGCTCCTCTTCGATATTTTCCTTTGGAATAGACAGAGAGACTTTGGAGTATTCTTTCATAATATGTGCTATTTTGACATTGCAGCGTTATCTTGGACATTGGCAATTTTTTTTAGGCATAGCACGTGGAGTGCTCTTTTTATTTTTTAATTTATATATATATACACACACACACACACACACACACATATATATATATATATATATATATATATATATATATATTTGCATATTTTCTTGTCGTTTCTTCTAATTTAGAACATTGTAATATAGAACAGTGGTACTATACTATAATTAAAAGCAATGTAAAGCAACTTGGGGTTATCAATGTCTTCGAAATGACAATGCAATGTACTACACCACAACAGACATATATCATTATATGTTTTAATAATAAAGTATGATTTAAAAAGTTACAAAAATATTTGTTCAACATTCACCATCAGTGTATGGGGATTGTCGACATGCACCGGTGATAGCCCGAATATGTAAGAATATAATAAAATATTCGGTCTTTCACCGAGGCATTTGGTGTACGTCGACTTTCTCCAATTTCGGGCATTCACAGTAACATATACATAGATTTACGTGAGCCTAAACAATCAATACGAAGAAGTGTTCTGTAAAATATGACTGAATCTAAAACTACTAAATACATAAAAGCATTGATATGTCTCGTGTTTATAAAGCATTTATTCATTGTTACAAAGCAGTTGCCTATATTCAATCACTTTATTTTAATCAATTTTGCTTGAATTAATGGGACTCTGAATTTATTCATAAATTCTGAAATACATTTTTTCTTACAGTATAAATAAATATCCCTTGAATAAAGCTTTACTGACCTTTACACAGTTCTGCAGCACATCATTATCAAGTAAACCCCTTGTGAATTTCGTGCTGGGTAGAACATTACAAATGTAATCGCTTTCTTTAAGAACATATTTCAGATCTGTGACAGACCTAAAAATTAACATAGTAACGGATATAAGCTATTGCTGAAAATTCCCAAAAAGAATAAAATTTTATGAAGAAAATATTTTAGATCCAAAACAGACCTATATATTAAACATAGTACTGGAATTTTGGTATTCATTGGAAATTCGCTAAAGAAAGAAAATTAAACAATAAACAGATTTCAGATCAGTAACAGACCTAAAGACTAAACAAAGTAAAGAAATTCTACTGAAAATTTACTAATCACTCGGCTATCACTGAAAACTTACTAATCACTAGATCAAGTTTAATGAAAAACATATTTCAGAACCGTAACAGACCTAAAAATAAAATACAGTAAAGTTTTAGATTTCACAGAAAATTCCCTGAAAAAATCAAATTAAATGAAGAACCTATTTCAAATCCGTCACATAACTAAAATTTAAACTTAGTCACGAAAATTTAGCTTTCGCTGAAAATTCACAAAAAAAATTAAATTTTAAAAGACCATATTTCAGAACCGTTACAGACCTAAAAATTAAACATAGTTACGGAATTCTGGCTTACACTGAAATTCACTAAAAAAATCAAGTTTAATGAAGAACTTATTTCAGATTCGTAAGAGACATAAAAGTTAAATACAGTAATGAAATTTTAGCTTTCACTTAAAATTAACCAAAAAATCAAATTTTAAAAGATTACATTCCTTTCCGTAACTGATCCAAAGACTAAACAAAGTAACAAAATTCTAGTTCTCAATACAAATTCACTAAAAAAATTAAATTTAATGAAGAATATGTTTCAAATCCATAACAGAACTAAAATTTAAACTTAGTAACGGAAAAAGAAATTAAAGAACAACTTTTAGATTCGTAACAGACCAAAAAAATGAACATAGTAACGGAATTTTAGTATTACCTAAAAATTTACTAAAAAGTCATGTTTAAGAACATATTTCAAATCAGTAAGAGACGTAAAAATAAAATACAGTAACTCAATTTTATCTTTCACTGAAAATTAACAAAAAAAAAATCAAATTTTAAAAGAACATATTTCAGATTCGTAACAGACCTAAAAATTAAACATAGTAACGGAATTCTGGCTTACACTGAAATTCACTAAAAAAATCAAGTTTAATGAAGAACATATTTCAGATTCGTAACAAATTAAAATTAAACTAGATAAAATTTTAGCTTCACTTAAAATTAACCAAAAAAATCAAATTTTAAAAAGAATATATTCAGATCATAAAGACTAAAAACTAAATCAGTAACAAAATTCTAGTTTCACTGAAAATTACTATCAAAATCAATTTTAAAGAACAGATTTCAAATATTTCAAATGAACTATCAAATTTGAAGCAAAATCAGAGTAACAACCCAAAAATTAAACTTTAATATTACAGATTTACTGAAAATTTCAAAAAAAAAAAATTAAAATAAAATATTTAGATTGTACAGACCTAAAATTAACATAATAACGAATTCTAGCCTCACTGAAAATTTACTAAATATCATTTATAAGAACATATTTCAAATCGTAACAGACTAAAAATTAAAACTTAGTAAGAAATTTTACTTTTACTGAAAATTAACAAAAAAAAAATCAAAAAAGACATATTTTCAGATTCCACAGATCTAAAAATTAAAAATATAGTAACGGAATTTTAGCTTACAAAATTTACTAAAAAATCAATTTAATGGAGAACATATTTCAAATCATAACAGATCTAAAAATTAAAAATAACGGAATTTTAGCTTTCACTTAAAATTTACAAAAAAATCAATTTAAAGAACAAATACATTCCAAATAATAAAAAATACAGTACCAAAATTTTAGCCTTCACTGAAAACTGACCAAAAAAACATCAAATTAAAAAAAATATTTTAGATTAGTAAGAGAAGTAAAAATTAAATACAGTAACGGAATTTTAGCTTGAACTTAAAATTAACCAAAAAATCAAATTCTTAAAGAATATATTCCACTCCATTACAGATCTAACGACTAAACAAAGTAACAAAATTCTAGCTCTCATTGAAAGTTCTCTAAAAAAATAATTTAATGAAGAATATATTTCAAATACATAACAGAAATAAAACTTAAACTTAGTAACAAAATTTTAGCTTTTACTGACAATTCAACAGAAATAAAAATTAAAAGAACATATATTAGATTCGTAACAGACCTAAAAATTGAACATAGTTACGGAATTCTAGCATTTTCTAAAAAAATACTAAAAAGTCATGTATAAGAACATATTTCAAATCCGTAAGAAACCTAAATATAAAATACAGTAACTAAATTTCAGTTTTCACTGAAAATTAACAATAAAAAATTTAAAAGAACATATTTCAGATACGTAACAGGCGTAAAAATTAAACATAGCAACAGAATTCTAGCTTACATTGAAAATTTACTAAAAAAAAATCAAGTTTAATGGAAAACATATTTCAAATACGTAACAGATCTAAAAATTAAAAATGTAATGGAATTTTAGCTTTCACTTAAAATTAACCAAAAAATAAAATTTTAAAATAATATATTCATTTCCGTCGCAGGTCCAAAAACTAAACAAAGTAACAAAATTCTAGCTCTCAATACAAATTCACTAAAAAATTAAATTTAGTGAAGAATATGTTTCAAATCCATAACAGATCTAAAATTTAAACTTAGTAACGGAATTTTAGCTTTTACAGAAAATTCACCAGAAAAAAAATTAAAGAACAACTTTTAGATTCGTAACAGACCTAAAAATTGAACATAGTAACGGAATTCTAGTATTTACTAAAAATTTACTAAAAAGTCATATTTAAGAACATATTTCAAATCAGTTAGAAACCTAAAAATAAAATACAGTGACTGAAATTTACCTTTCACTGAAAATTAACAAAAAAAATAAAAATTAAAAGAACATATTTTAGATTCGTAACAGACCTAAAAATTAAACATAGTAACGGAATTCTGGCTTACACTGAAATTCACTAAAAAAATCAAGTTTAATGAAGAACATATTTCAGATTCGTAACAGGCCTAAAAATTAAACCTAGTAACGGAATTTTAGCTTTCACTTAAAATTAACCAAAAAGTCAAATATTAAAAGAATATATTCCTTTCTGTCAGAGGTCCAAAGACTAAACAAACTAACAAAATTCTAGTTCTAACTGAAAATTATCTAAAAAAATTAAATTTAATGAAGAATATATTTCAAATCCATAACAGAACTAAAATGTAAACTTAATTACGGAATTTTAGCTTTTACTGAAATTTCACCAGAAAAAAAAATTAAAAGAACATATTTTAGATTCGTACCAGACCTAAAAATTGAACATAGTAAAGGAATTCTAGCAATCACTGAAAATTTACTAATAAAAAGTCATGTATAAGAACATATTTCAAATCCGTAAGAAACCTAAATATAAAATACAGTAACTAAATTTACCTTCGTACAGATAAAAGTTAAACATAGTAACAGAATTCTAGCTTACATTGAAAATTTACTAAAAAAAATCAAGTTTAATGGAGAACATATTTCAAATACGTAACAGATCTAAAAATTAAAAATGGTAACGGAATTTTATCTTTCACTTAAAATTAACCAAAAAATAAAATTTTAAAAGAATATATTCTTTTCCGTCACAGGTTCAAAAACTATACAAAGTAATAAAATTCTAGCTCTCAATACAAATTCACTAAAAAAATTAAATTTAGTAAAGAATATGTTTCAAATTCATAACAGAACTAAAATTTAAACTTAGTAACGGAATTTTAGCTTTTACAGAAAATTCACCAGAAAAAAATTAAAGAACAACTTTTAGATTCGTAACAGACCTAAAAATTTAACATAGTAACGGAATTCTAGTATTTACTAAAACTTTACTAAAAAGTCATGTATAAGAACATATTTCAAATCAGTATGAGACGTAAAAAAAATACAGTAACTGAATTTTACCTTTAACTGAAAATTAACAACAACAAAAATTTAAAAGAACACATTTTAGATTCGTAACAGACGTAAAAATTAAATATAGTAACGGAATTCTAGCTTACATTGAAAATTTACTAAAAAAATCAAGTTTAATGAAGAACATATTTCAAATCTGTAACGATCTAAAAATTAAAAATGGTAACGGAAGTCTAGCTTTCACTGAAAATTTACTAAAAAAATCAAGTTGAATGAAGAACATATTTCAGATCCGCAACATACTTAAAAATTAAGCATAGTAACGGAATGGTAATCCGTAACAGATCTAAAAATTAAAAATAGTAACGGAAGTCTAGCTTTCACTGAAAATTTACTAAAAAATTCAGTTTGAATGAAGAACATATTTCAGATCCGCAACATACTTAAAAATTAAGCATAGTAACGGAATGGTAATCCGTAACAGATCTAAAAATTAAAAATAGTAACGGAAGTCTAGCTTTCACTGAAAATTTACTAAAAAATTCAGTTTGAATGAAGAACATATTTCAGATCCGCAACATACTTAAAAATTAAGCATAGTAACGGAATGGTAATCCGTAACAGATCTAAAAATTAAAAATAGTAACGGAAGTCTAGCTTTCACTGAAAATTTACTAAAAAATTCAGTTTGAATGAAGAACATATTTCAGATCCGCAACATACTTAAAAATTAAGCATAGTAACGGAATGGTTCCGTAACAGATCTAAAAATTAATGAAAATCTAGCTTTCACTGAAATTTACTAAAAAATTCAGTTTGAATGAAGAACATATTTCCGATTCGTAACAGGCGTAAAAGTTAAACATAGTAACAGAATTCCAGCTTACATTGAAAATTTACTAAAAAAAATCAAGTTTAATGAAGAATATATTTCAAATCTGTAACGATCTAAAAATTAAAAATGGTAACGGAAGTCTAGCTTTCACTGAAAATTTACTAAAAAATTCCGTTTGAATGAAGAACATATTTCAGATCCGCAACATACTTAAAAATTCAGTAACATTATTTTACTGAAAAATAAAAAAAATCAAGTTTAATGAAAATTATTTTTGTCCGTAACAACATAAATTAAATACAGGAACATAATTTTATCTTTCACTAAAAATTCACTAAAAAATAACATTTAACAATAAAAAGTATTTTTTTCCAAACTTAATTAATCTGAATATTACACTATAGTATATAACTGATCTATTTAATTTCCTTCTGTAAAAAATAAATAAAATTTTCTTTCTTTCTAAAAACATCAAATATATTAACAGAAGACACACATATATGCATATATGCTTACATATTTTTGCAATGACATTTTAAAAAAATGTTATTTTTTCCTCTTTTCTAGAATAGTAACTCTTAAAATTTTTCAAATGTTCATGAACATGCTTACTTGTCATAACTTTCTGATATACCATTCCTTCGATTCCGAACAAAAGCGATGACTCTACATCCAGATTGTTTCAGAAATTTTCCAACTAAAATTGATTTAGAAAGATACATTAAAATTGCTTGCAGCCAACTCATTAAGTATTTTTTAAACATCCCACATATTTCCTATATGAGTCTTGATACCTGCTGAAAGTACGTCGGGTGGAAAAAATAAACTTAGGTACACATTGGGCTCTTATTCACAATCTTTTCAAATAAATGAGTATTTTAATGACCTTAAGAAATGGCAATAATGTAACTGGTATCCTAATGCTTATTAAATAATTACTTCTTTGCTCGACAGAAATTAGTTATTTTTTCATTCCACATTTTTTTTTCATTCGCTATATAATAATAGCCTAAGTTGTCTGTCCGCGAATTTCTGAAGCGGTTGTACCTGGAATGGACACAGGCATCCATATTGGATTTTCCATGAGTTAGGGTTAGCAAAATTGAAATCGAGTTCGAAATCCACCCCATCCCCCCTTTTCGAGCGTTTAATGCTATTATTTCAAGCCTTATCCTTCCTCTTTTTCTATACGAAATTCGTTCTTGATAGGATTTCAAAGGCGGAGAGTAATATTTAAATTTCTGGACTGTTTCTACTTAAACCTTCATAAACTCTAATTAACTAAGCGGTCGCACGTACAATTATTGTACAATTTTTCGATCCAAAAATGTTTTAATAATATTTAAATTTCTGCCTTTTTTTTATTTTAGGTATAATAAAATCGATTTTACTGCATTTTATAAATTTATTGATTGATGCATACTTTAAAAGACATTTCATGTTTTACTTTATTCGATTATTTCGTTTGCGTAGATGTATTCTAATTGCACCACTTAAATATCTTATTACTTTCGTACAAAAAAAAAAAAATATATAATAATTCTCTCAAAGAATATTTTTATTTGTTCTTTAGAATCCATTATCTTGAGATGATCTCCGAGAATTGATGAGCTTTAAGGTATTAAAAATTTCAATTAAAAGTCTATTTATATATCTATTTATAACGGAAGTAAAAATAACGAGTTTTTCCCGTATTATAAATCTAGTCGACAAATTGAAGTAAAAAATCATAAACACTTTATTACTGACACAATAAAACTTTCAAGTATCTCGGAGACTATTTTTTCCTCAAGTGTTCCACTATTAGGGTAATTGCTCAAAAATAGGCGTTGTACTTTTAGTAGAATGTTCGTATGAATCGTATCTCGATTGACGGTTCTATACGCAAAATGTTTTAATGTCTAATAAATTTAATATTGTCTGCCTTTTTCTTTAAATCTATTCTGAAAGTTTTTTTATATTTTTTAAATAAATGTGTACCATTTTTTCAACTTTTTATAATTTTTATATTTTTATTTTATTAAATTCACGATTCTTTACGGAATATGCAAAAAACATTTCATGTGTGCATCCTTAAACTTTCTTTTCTCGTAATGTAATAATAATTATCTGCCCGTCTGTCCTCGAAATGAAGCTGTGGATCTAATATAGAAATCTATTGGAATTTGATGAGTTAGGGTCAAAATTAAAAAGCGATAAGTTGATCTTTTCTAAACTATAGACCGATTCTGAAGTAAATTGGTATGAATAAGCTTCGTATCACAGCGAAAAATACTGTTCTTTAAAACGTTCGAATTTCACGTTTTTCTTTTGAGAAAGCGATTTAGTTTTTTCAATTTATCACAAAATAAATATAAAAATAACATTTTTTAAATTATGACTTTATCCTTAACCCTCTATAAACAAAAAAATTTAAAAATACGCTAAATTTTACTGTGTCATTACAATCTATGATTTTTTTACTTCACCCTTTGTCGACTAGATTGGAATACGGGAAAATCAACCAGTATTGTTTACTTCCGGTTATAAAATAACATTATAGATTGTTAATTTTTTAATACACATAAAACTCGTCTGTCTCTAAGATCATCCTTAAAAATAATGGATTCTAAAAGTACGAATAAAAATATTTTTAAAATTATTTTATTTTTTTTAAGAAAGTATCCAAGATATTTAAGTGTGCAATGAAAAATATCTGTTAGCAAAACGAAATACTTCGAAATAAAGATTGAAAAAGCCATAATATCAGCTTCTTTGTGCCTCAGGGAGTAGTGGTGCATTCAAAAAATGTCAGTCAAACTGCAGTTTAAACAATCGACCTGATACTACTTCAAAACTATGGGGGAAAGCGCTAGAATGTACAAATATTTTGAACGTCTTTGGAGGTCGAAAACTGTACGTGACAATCGGCGGAATTGTACGTGCGAACCGCTTAGAGGGTTAACCATCTCATTTAATCATTTATTTTAAATTATTTAAATATCGTCTGCATTATTTTCATACGTTCTATCACTGATCTTAGCTATAACGTAAATAATTTTCTTTTTTTATTTGACTTAAATAATAGATTATAATAATGATAAGTACATATGTGATAATTTTAATCGATTATTTTTGTTAAAAGGTAATTCTTAGCCAAAAAACTTCTATTAATTACTGTGACAAAAAAAATTCGGAAGAACTTAATGATAATTGCAACGTAGTTAAGGTTATTTCAACGTGATTCTAAACTGCATTTACAGTATCAGAAAACTTTAGAGGAATATGAAGATAAATAAATAATTGAGAGTGTAAATAAGCTCACCAAAATAAAACCATTTTTTTTTTACCTGCCTCATATGCTTTACAATTCTGGAAAAAAAAAATTTACTGATCCGTCATATGAGGGCTATACTAATTTTTATAAATGTTTAAATATGAAACTATAGAATTTATCGAAATACAATATATCAGTCTTCCATTTGCTAAAAAATGAAATTTTCTAACATAGAATGCCTTTGAAAAACTTATTGATCCGACGGTAGTGCAAAACTACTTGTAATGTGTTAAATCAAACTATTTTGTACTCTTACCTCATATCCAAAAACAATATATCAGACACCATTGCAAAAAGAGGATAACCAAGCTTAGGTAATAACCCCAGAAACTGGATTTAAAAGCACTTTATTAGACAGATACCTCTCACAAATAGACGAACGATGGCCGATTGGTTAGGGTGCTGACCTTCGGAACCGGAGTTCGTGAGTTCGAATCCCACGTAGGCATGGATATTCGTAGCCGTTCGGAATCGCCTTTAAGCTGTAGGTTCCTGTCTCATTAGTCCTCCAAAAAGTAGACCGTAGCACTCAAATCCAAAACCAAAACCTCCCACAAATAAGATAAGGCGACCATCAATAAAATGCAAAGTTTGTGTATCCAGAAGAGATAAAAATCAATAACAGGTACTGGAAGAAAATTCGATACTACTATCCTTATGTAGGTCCCGGTCTCATTAGCCCTCGTGTGCAAAACAGCAGACCATAGCGTTCCAAACCAAGTCAAACCAAACTGTCCATATTGTGATGTTATTTCTCATGATTTGAAATTTGTCGCACAAGAAAAAATAACTAATAGTTATTTATATTGTATGTAAGTGAAATAAAACTCTCTTTTAATGTTTAGAACAGTTTTTTTATCGTTTGCATTTTCTGATAAACCAACATTTATTTACTAGCATTAGCCCATCATATGACGGGATTAGTAAAATTTTTAATATTCCAGAACTGTTAAGTACCCAATGAGGCAGGTAAAAAATGGTTTGTTTTTTGGCTGAGAAAATATTGTTCATCAATGATTATTTTGTCATACATCCAAACAGATTTATCCTTAATGTTTGAAAAAACAAGAAAATGCTGTAATAAAACTAAATACAAAATAAAAAATTTTGTTTTTTCCAATATCTGGTTAATTAAAATTTATTTAGTATACTTAGACTCCCGATTAATGAAAATAATTATATTTGTAAAAGGTGGTTAAAAAGACAAACACGCAAAAGCAAATAATCCAAATATATAAATTAAAATTAAAAATCCAAATACTCCTAGATAAATGAAAAGAATTTATTGTTAATACCAATCATGCAACAAAAATAATCGATGATTAAATTTAAAATTATCACGTATGTCTAAGTTATTTAAGATACAAAGAAAATCATTTACGTAATATCTAAGTTCAGTGATAAATGATATAAAATAGTGTAGACGATATTTAAATAGTTTAAAATATAAAATGATTAAATGAGATGGTTAAAGGAATGACGTCACAATGCTAGAAAAGATTGTTATTTTTACCTCTTTATTAAGTGATAAAGGATAAATTTAATCGCCTGCTCTTAACCGGGGAAAATAGGGTTTGAAATAATGGCATTAAACTCTCGAAAAGGAGGGAAGGGTTGGATTTCGAACGTTTTAAAGACGACAGTATTTTTTGCTGTGATATGAAGCATATTTATACAAATTTATTTTAGAACCGGATCGATAGTTTAGGAGAAGATAAACTTTATTCGCTTTGAATGGATGCCTCTATCCATTCCAGGTCCAACCGCTTCATAAATTGGAGGACAGACGTACAGATAACTTAGGCTATTATTATATAGGGGATAATAACCCTGAATGTTGGCTTAAAAAATTAATTATAATTTTTTCGATCAAAATTAATCCAAAAGTTAAAAATGAATACATATATTACACATATACATTGTTTTATATAATTTTTTTTTTTGCTATAAAATAGGCCCTTTTAATTCCGTTTTCTTCAAAATTATGCGACTGTTAAGGAGTTAAAAAAAAATTAAAGGCATTATCACTGACCTGCTGAGCCGATCAAACCTGCTCCTAGGATTCCAACAGTGATGTCACTTAGAAGTCGAAAATTAAAATCTTCTAGCTCCTTAGAAGGAAAACTGTACCTTTAAACACAAATAAGCTATTGTACAAGTTATTGAAATGAAAAATGAAAATTGGGAAAATTTCATTTACAAAATCACTAAATAATTTACATTCATGCAAAAAATGAACAGAATTTTGCTCTTCAGATAGTATTAATTTGAATTAATATTATTTTATATGTTACTAACTATATTAGGCGACTGGATTGCTCGGCTTTTTTGCTGTCATCTAGTTTTCATTAAATACTGCAAAAGGTGAAGCAAAGGAAATGAAAACCAACTATGAATTTCCTGTTGTGTTTAGAAAGTAATAGGGCACAGGAGATATGCTTACAGCACTCAATATCCTTAGAATACGCAATATCCTTACAATACCCAACAACATAAAGGCAATATAAGGTGTGTTCTCATAAATACGTCTTGTTTAGCTTTTATGTTTGTAACAATGATTTACACTTGAACAACGCCAGAGCGGGAGACTGACCGAAGGACGAAAGCGATGTCAGTGACGCACCCTCTGACCCCATTGGTTGGTTGGTTGGAATTTAGTGGTGCTAATTCCTGAAAGAACAAACTGCTCCAAACAAGACGAAAATAAAAATATAAAGTAACAGATAAAAAAGCAAAAAACACAGGAGAAAGGAATTTTGACGGTGAAATAGAAGAAACAATAAATTAAACGTTAACAGCACATAAAAATCAAACAAATGGAGATAGTAAAATAGCAAATATATACAAGATAGATTATTACAGTATATGAAAATTAAAAAACAAAATTGAAAATTGAGAAATTGAAAGTAAAAAAATTGTTAAATTGAAAATTAAAAATTAAAAATTGAAAAAAAAAAGATTAACGTACAAAAAATCACAGAATTCAGATTTCATAATAAAAATATGTACAGCGAAGAAAGGGAAACAAGCCTGGATGTGGTCTTTTACCGATGATTGTGTCAAGATTCGGCGATAAATTTTCAAAGAATTTTATATACATTGATTTGAGACAACAACACCATTGGATCCCATTGGACAAGAGGTGTTGCTAACGAGGTTCAGTCGTCTTTGGCCCTGGCAACAGTAGTCATCGGATTTGTTCGGTAGATTTGAAAGCCCCTTTAGAGAAAAAATAGGCAAAGGCGTAGTAACAGATAGCATCATAAGAGAAAAGGGAGTTGCACCATCATTTTCACCAGTATGTAGAGACTCCATATTGATACTTAAATTGTTTTATTTGCTTCACTAGATTGTTCTTCATCAATAATAGTACTGTAAATAAAGAGTCTTAAAAAGGGCAAGTTTTCTCTCGTTTGTATCTGGTATCGCATTATTTGTGTTATCTTAACAGGTCTAGTGTAATTTATTGGTACGTAATAATGTTACAATTTAAAATTTTCTTACTGTTTCAACTTTATTCTTTATATTTAGTCTGAGGGAAGCATATACACTGTCTACCAATAAGTATTTGGACACCTGTGACAGAAAAGGAAAAATTAACTTTATTCAAAATCAACAGTTGGTAGAGCCTCCACGAGAGGCAATTACAGCGTGAACCCTCCGAAGCATACTTTCCACAAGTCTTTGTATTACAGCTAGTGGTATTGTCTTCCACTCGGCTTGGAGTAGACATACAAGTTCCTTCAGCTATTTTGAACGGGTAGTGCACCCCTTAATTCGGCGAATCAACTCGTCCCAGAGGTTCTCGATAGGGTTCAGGTCTGGGCTATGGGCAGGCCAGTCCATTCGATGAACTCCATTGGCACCATACCAAGCCTTGGTTAACTCGAAACATGGCAACTGGCATTGTCGTCATGAAAGTAACAGGTATCCAACCCGTAAAACTGACACAAGGTAGGAAGCATATTGTGATCCAAAATAGTGCAGTAGTCATCGGTGTTGACTTTACCATGAATGGAGACCCAGTTCATACCAGGAGAAACACCCCCAGAAACACCACAATTCCACCTCCGCCTAATCTTGACTGTTGGCAAAATGCATTCTGGCAGGAGACATTCCCCAGGCAGATGCCAGACCCAGACCCTGTCATCCGAACGGTAAAGGATGAACCTTGATTCGTCGCTCCAAAGAACTCGTTTCCACTGATCTACGGTCCAATTTCGATGTGCTTTCACCACATTAATAAAGCAGTGAGGTGGGACGACTAATATCGGTGCTGTTTCATACATGATGTATACCGGCGGAAGCCGTGACGTACCTCAGGACCACATATATCATCATTTGCATAAGTGTCGAAATACTTATTGGTAGGCAGTGTATAAACAAAGTTGAATTTTGGTGAATAAAAACAATTTTATATACATCAGAAAGTATTGATTTAAAAAAAATTAGACATAAATTACTTAAATTGTTATTTAAAGAATCAAGAAGTTTTAAATTATAAGTAGAAGAAAAATATTTCATAAAAACAATATTATAATTAACTTTTTAATTAATTATCAGCCGTTTTGGTATTTCCAAATACAAAAACTCATAGATTCTATCTGGTTAATTTAATTTCAAAAAGTTAACTCAGTTCTAAAATCAAAAAGTTTTTAAGCCTAATAAAGTTAGTTGTAAAATCTCAGAGCGATCGCTATGTACAAATTCCATCTTTATCATATCCTAGACATTTCGGTATGGCATTACACAGGTCCAGATGACTAAACCAGCCTTGGTGGCATGAAAAGGAAACGTTCGTTGATGTTTAAAGTATTTAAAATTGTTTATTTATTTACAAAACATGATAAAATTTATGTTGAGGATGTTTCTTTTATCCATTACCAAAAAAAAAAAAAAAAAGAATTTCTCTGGAACAGTCGGAGGATATCTTTCAGAGATAAAAATCACCGTTTTGTCTCCAAGTCCAAATGTGAGCGTCTAACGCTTCTTTTCTATACATTTTCAGTTAAATCATGACCTCATCTTAAATAGTAATAGTTACAATAGGCCGTAGCCAAATTATCTCCGAATGGTTAGGGTGCTGGACTTCGGAACCGGAGTTCGTAGGTTCGAATACCACTATGGCATGGATATTCGTAGCCGTTCGGAATCGGCTTTAAGCTGTAGGTCCCTGTCTCATTAGCCCTCGTGTTGCAAGAAGTAGACCGTAGCTCTCCAAACCAAACCAATAGTCGGTAAAGTTTTATTTTTGATTATATATATGTCATTATAAGTAGAATATCGTCTATACAATTATTTTAGATTTTTGTCTATCTTAAAGTATAGATATACAAAGTTTTAAAATTTTAAATTAAAAATTTTCATAAACGCTTTGTAATATCCACTGTCACATTAAACCTCGCTAAGAAAATGTTATTGATTTTTCAGTACCTGTGAGATGTACAACATATTCATAGAGAAGGATTAATTAAGACACTCGAGCTAAAAATTAAATGGGCTTCAGAATAAAAATATCGCAAACTTTTACTTACCAAACTTTCTCTTTCTGCTTGTCATGATAGAAGAAAAAATTTCTTTCGGCGTTTATGATCTGGGCCAAGACGTAGTTCGCCATGAGATCGCCAAAGTAGCTGTCATTGTATCGAGTTAAAGTAAAATTTGGCAGTGGCTGAAATTAAACGAAAATCTCATTCACTAGAGGTTTCTCTGTTACATGTTCGCCAGCAACAGTCAAAGAATAAAGATATAGACTTAGTGTGATTAACGGCTATTGGATCGTTGTCCTCTAAACGGGACAGGAAGTAAAATTTCATTTAATAATAAAGTTATAAATATTTTTTGAGTGGATTTTATGTTACAACCTTTAAAATAGACACACTTTAGCATAGTAAAAAAACTGAGAAATCAAATTATATTGTATTGTAAAATTTATCTTCAGCAACCACTTAAAAATTGTCATTTTTTAATCTTTAATTTTATATTTATAATTATTATTTTCAAACATTGTGCAGATTACTTGCAGTTTAAAAACAAATCTAATGATGTAGCTGACAGTTTTTGTTCAAAAAATATATATTACACGTGTACACCGTAAGTATAAAAAAGGTGTCCTAAAATTAGGAGAACGGTCCAATCCCGATTATTTTTCCACGAATTTTGGATATAAATTATGAATGTTAGCATACTACAGCGGATATTCATTTTTTATTACCTCTTACCAAAGATGACAGTTCAAGAACTGCAAGAGAAAACTAACAACAGTGTGCCTAAAATGCAATGTTGGACTTTGCTTTGTGTGTTTCCCCAAATTTCTCTTATGAATGAGCCTAAATCAATGTAAGTGATATTTGTTAAATTTTAGTAGAGTATTGGACCGTTGTCCTATTTATAGGACAGCTAATTACCTAAAAAATTAAAAATATATTTTCAAAATTTTGGTTTTATATGCTTAGTTACACCAAATTAATGATATAGATGAAGTTTTAATAATTTTCAGAAATATTTAGTTGGAGGGATACTATATGGGATAAATCGGGGAACGATAAGATGAGACTAACATTTAGTTCAGCACACATGGAAAATGTTTCCAAGACTTTAAAAGACTGTATCGAGTCAAAGTAAAATTTGACAGTGGCTGAAATTGAAAGAAAATCTCGTTCACTAGACAATTGTCTGTTAACAACAACAGTCAAATAATAGAGACATATACTTAGTGGGATGAGTAAGTCGGGGAACGATAAGACGAAACTAACATTTAGTCAAACACACATGGAAGATGTTTCTAAGACTTCAAAAGGCTATATCGAGTTAAATTAAAATTTGGCAGTGTCTGAAATTAATAGAAAATCTCGTTCGCTAGAGATTTGTCTGTTAACAGCAATAGTCAAAGAATAAAGTCATATACTTAGTGTGATGAATAAATTCGGTAACGATAACGCAAGACTAACATTTAGTTAAACACACATCGGGGATGTTTATAAGACTTCAAAAGACTATATCGAGTTTAAGTAAAATTTAGCCGTGGTTGAAATTAAAAGAAAATATCGTTCACTAGAGAATTGTCTGTGAACAACAACGGTCATGGAATAAAGACATATACTTAGTGTGAAGAATAAGTCGGGAAACGATAAGATGACACTAACATTCAATTGAACGCATATTGAAGATGTTTATATTACTTCAAAAGACTATATAGAGTAAAAGTAAATATTGGCAGTGGCTGAAATTGAAAGAAAATTTCGTTCACTAGAGATTTGTCTGTTAACAGCAACAGTCAAAGAGTAAAGACATATACATATTGGGATGAAAAAGGTCGGTTAATGATAATATAGACTAACATTTAGTTTAACACACATGGAAGATGTTCATAAGACCTCTAAAGACTATATCGAGTTAAAGTAAAATTTGACAGTGGCTGAAATTAAAAGAAAATATTGTTCACTAGAGATTTCTCTGTTAACAGCAACAGTCAAAGAATAAAGACATATACTTAGTGTGATGAATAAGTTGGCGAACGATAAGATGAGACTAACATTTAGTTGAACACACATGGAAGATGTTTATAAGACTTCAAAAGACTATATCGAGTTAAAGTAAAATTTGGCAGTGGATGAAATTAAAAGAAAATCTTGTTCACTAGAGAATTGTCTGTTAACAGCAACAGTCAAAGAATAAACACATATATTTAGTGTGATTAATAAGTCGGGGAACTATGTGATGAGAATAATATTTATTTGAATACACATGGAAGATATTTATAAGACTTCTAAAGAGTATATCGAGTTAAAGTAAAATTTGGCAGTGGCTGAAACTGATAGAAAATCTCGGTCACTAGACATTTGTTTGCTACACGTTCGCCAGTAGCAGTCAAAAAATAAAGACATATACTTAGTCTGATGAATAAGTCGGGGAAGGATAAGATGATACTAACATTTAGTTCAACACGCATGGAAGATGTGATGAATAAGTCGGAAACGATATGATGAGACTAACATTTAGTTCAACACACATGGAAGATGTTTATAAGACTTCAAAAGACTATTTGTTGTAAAATTTGGCAGTGGCTGAAATTACAAGGAAATCTCGTTCACTAGAGATTTCTCTGTTAAAAGCAATAGTCAAAGAACAAAGACATCTACTTAGTGTGATGAATAAAGTCGGAAACGATATGAGTGAACATCTATTTAACACATGGAAGATATTTATAAGATTTCAAAAGACTATATCGAGTTAAAGTAAAATTTGGCAGTGGCTTAAATCAAAAGAAAAGCTCATTCACTACAGAATTGTCTGTTAACAGCAACAGTCAAAGAAAAAAGACATGAACTTACTGTGATTAATAAGTAGGGGAACGATAAGATGAGACTAATATTAAGTTGAATACACATGGAAGATGTTTATAAGACTTCAAAAAACTAACGAGTTAAAGTAAAATTTGGCAGTGGCTGAAATTAAAAGGAAATCTCGTTCACTAAAGATTTGTCTGTTAACAGCAACAGTCAAAGAATAAACACGTATACTTAGTGTGTTGAATAAGTTGGATAACGATAAAATGAGACTAACATTTCGTTGAACACACATTGAAGATGTTTCTAAGACTTCCAAAGACTATATCGAGTCAAAGTAAAATTTGAAAGTGGCTGAAATTAAAAGAAAATATCGTTCACTAGAGAATTGTCTGTTACCTGCAGCAGTCTAAGTATAAAGACATAAACTTAGTGTGATAAATAAGTTGAGGAATGATAATATAGACTAACATTTAGTTGAACATACATGGATGATGTTTATGACTTTAAATATTTAGTAAAATTTGGCAGCTGAAATTAAAAGGAAATTCGTTACTAGAGATTGTCTGTTAAAACAAGTCAAGAATAAAGACATATACTTAGTGTGATGAATAAGTCTACGATAAGATGAATATCATTTTGTTCACATGGAGATGTTTATATATTCAAAATAACTATATCGAGTTAGTAAAATTTAGATTGAAATTAAAAGGAAATCTCGTTCACTAAAGATTTGTCTGTTAACAGCAACAGTCAAAGAATAAACACATTTACTTAGTGTGATTAATAAGTCGGGGAACGATTAGATGAGACTAATATTTAGTTGAATACACATGGAAGATATTTATAAGACTTCAAAATCACACGTTTTGTTTACCCTCAAGGACTCAAATTTTAACTATTTAAAGTATATTAAAAAACATATTACTTTTCATACAAATTTTCATGAAGTCAACATTAAAAAAATATAAAATATTTTCAATAAACACATAAATAAATAAATATGTAACGACATGAATTAAAAAATTAAAATATTATAAAAAAATTATACTACCCCTCATCATAAGATGTTACTAATTAAAGTAAAAAATGTTTGAAAATAATTTTCAAAATCTTTTATTTAAGTGATACATGTGATAGAAATATTACTCGTATGGGTTTTGAATTTTACTTAGTTTCTGATAACAGCAGGAGGGATAAAAGTAAAAAATTTAATGCCTCAAATTTGTAGAATGAATGAATACAGACACCAAACATTTTGCTTGTTTTTGTTCCTTTATTAATTTTACGTTTAATAACATTTATATTAATATAAATGTTAATAGCACTAGAAATATCTAAATGCACCGAATTCTTATATTATTCTAAGATAAGCTATTAACAAGTTAGTAATTAAGCAGCTAGAATAAATCTCAATCTAGGATTTATTAGGCCTGCATAAAATCTCTCTAATTCAAACCTAATATACTTTGTTAGATTTATTAAAATTAGTCTATTCATTTTTAAATATATAACATACATCAATACTGAGAATTTTAAATAATTTAAAGCAAAGAATCTAAGATAATAGTTTTGTGTTAAGACACAATAAATGAATAAGTGAACTTAGTCTTAATTTGTACCCAATTATATTAGGAATTGTATAAAAACAGGTAAGCAGTGACTTCTTTACTAATATTTTTAAAGAGTTTATGGTATTTGAAATTTAATCGTCATTATTTACGCAGATAAAAAGAACAAGCACAAAGTCTTTTTTTTTATACGATTTTAAAGCTATTCACAGTATTGTTTATAATATTTAGTATTTTAATAAATTTTAACAATAGTAAGAAATAAACAGTTATTTTAGAATAATGTCATAACAATTTTATTACATTTTTGTTTTTTATTTATAACAGTAAATGTTTAAAGTATAGTATCAAAAGTGACTTTTGAAAAGTAAAAATATTATTTGTTTTTTTTTATAATTATTGTATTTGTATAATTTAAACTTTTATTATAAATATTTATAAAGAAAACTAAATAACAGATATTTTTTTTAATTAAATATTACAATATAAATTTTAATTTTATTAAAATTTTAAAATATAAAAATGGAGTATTTTTTAAAGTTTTTAATTTATCTTATAATTTTTTATTTTTTATAAATTAATGTTTTCTTTTACAGAACAAATAATTAAAAATTGGATGAAAATGAATTAATGGAAAAAAAAAAATTTAGAAATATAGATTTATCTATAAATTTTAGTCAGAAAATAAACTTACATTATGTTTTTCTGTTTTAATATAACAAAATATAAAAAACAATAACTTTTAAAATTAATATTTACTTTTTATGTTTCTTTTAATTTATCTTATCTTATATATTTATTAAACTCTTATTACATATTAAATGAAATAAAATTATGTTTTAAAGAAAATACGAAGAAAAATATGAAAAAAACAATATTTAATACTTCTATTTAAATTAAAAAGCAGTAGTTTTCATTTAATGTTTACATGTAACTTATTCTTATTTTTTTAAGATGAGCATTAAATAAAAATACGTTTTTAAATGGAAAATACTAAGTAAAGTATAAAACACTACTTAGTAAAATACTTAATATTTATATATGAATAGGCTATTTTTATTTTAATATTTTATACAATGTTTTATAAAAATTATTTTTTTTTAAGATGAGTATAAAATTTTTTTTCAAATGGAAAATACTAAGTAAAATTAAAAAAACAATACTTCAAAATACTTACTATATTTTTATGAAAAGATATTTCACTTTTAATATTTCTATACAGTGTATCTTATAAATAATATATTTCCTTTTTAAATTTAAATAAAATTATGTTTTTAAATGTGAAAATACTAAGTAAAAAATCACCATATGCAAAATACTTAATTTAAATATGAAAAAGTATTTACTTTTAATATTTTTTAAAATCTTATAAAAATATATTTTTTTACAGATATTTAAATGAAATTATGTTTTATGAAAAATACTAAGTTTAAAAAACACATTAGATATACTATATTTAAAATATGAAAGGAGTATTTTTATTTTAATATTTATACAAATTTTATAAACTAATATATTTTCTTTTTAAATGATTAAATGAAATTATTTTTAAATGGAAAATACTAAGTAAAATATAAAAAACAATACTTAGTAAAATACTTTATACTTTTCGTAAAAATTAAAAGGAGTATTTTACTTTTAATATTTTTAATGTTTTTATAATATTTTTTTAAATGAAATTAATAAAATTATTTTTTCAAATGGAAAATACTCTGTATTAAAAAAATACTTAGTAAAATACTTCATACTTCTAAAATTAATACTTTTTTTTTAATGTTTCTATACAATTATTTATAATTAATTTTTTTATTAAATTATATATCTGAATTAAAATTTTATTTAAAAAATTTTAAAATTAATTATAATTTTTTCTTAATATAATTTATTTTAATAATAAAATAAAATATTATTTTTTTTTATTTAAATTAATAGTTTTTTAAAGTATATTAAATTATAATGAATATTTTAATTTTCTAAATTAAAAATTCTCATTTATTTACTTTTTTTTTTTAATTTTGTCTTTTTTTTTTTGATAACATATTTAAAATAATTTTTTTAAAAATAATTAAAGTAATTAGAAAATATTATGATTAGATTTAAAATAATTATTAGATTAATATTTAAATAAAATTTTTATTGTTTTACTTTTAAAATCTGAAATTAAATAATAAAAACTTTTTTACTTTTTCTGCATGTAAGATAATTTTTGTGAAAATTATTTAACAATATTTATAAGAAATGCATAACTTTCAGTTTTTAGAAAATACGTTTATTTCACACTGAATTTTGTTTTAATGTTTTACGATTCAAATTATTTTTGAATGAAATAAGGTATTTTACCAAATGAGAAAATATATTTTAGAGAATTGTGTAAAAGAAACACAATTTTTTTTTCTCTTTTCCTTTCCATTCTGATTTTAAATAAGGGCTGCATTGTGTAAGTAGTGTGTAATGTTCCTAGAGTATAAAAATTAATTAATTATCTTCTTTTTAATTTAAATTAAATATGTGTCAATGTATTCACTTTTTAAATCTAAAATTAAACATGAAAACTTCGTTTATAAGTTTTACTTGAACTAACATTAGTTAAAGGTAATTTAGTTTTAAATTATTAACAATATTAGTAAGAAATTCGTAACTTTTAGTATTCATAAAATGCACTTTTTATAGTACTATTTTATATTATGTTTTTAATTTTTAAAATTACTATTACTTGTTTAAAATAATTTATTATACTATTTGAAATGAAAACCATTTTTAAATACTTTTTGATATACAAAGAATTAAATGTATGTAAAGATAATTTTTGCGCAAATTATTTAACAATATTTATAAGTAATGTGTAACTTTTAGCTTTTAGAAAATACGCTTATTTCTTACTGAAATTTATTTTAATGTTTTAAAATTTTAAAATTATTTTTGAATGAAATAAAGTATTTTACCAAATGAGAAAATATCTTTTAGAGAATTGTGTAAAAGGAACGCAATTTTTTTCTTTCTTTTTCTTTCCATACTGATCTTAAATAAGGGCTATATAGTCTAATTACTGTGTAAAGTTCTTAGTGTAAAAAAAGTAATTAATCATTTTATTTGTTATTTAAATTAAAAATGTGTCAATGTATTCACTCTTTTAAATCTGAAATTTAACATGAAAATTTAGTTTTTAAGTTTTACTTCAACTAACAGTAATTAAAGGTATTTAGATTAAAGTAATTAACGATATTAGTAAGAAAAGTAAAAGAACGATATTAGTAACTTTTAGTATTCATGAAATGCACTTTTTGTAGTACTATTTTATTTTATGTTTTTAACTTTTAAAATTATTTTTTCTTGTTTAAAATAATATATTTTACTCTTTGAAAAAAACTTTTTTAAATACTTTTTGTATACAATGAATTAAATGTATGTAAAGATAATTTTTGTGAAAATTATTTAACAATATTTATAAGAAATGCATAACTTTTAATTTTTAGAAAATACGCTTATTTGACACTGAATTTCACTTTAATGTTTTAAGATTTTAAAATTATTTTCGAATGAAATAAGGTATTTTACCAAATAAGAAAATATATTTTAGAGAATTGTGTAAGAGGAACAAATTTTTTTTTTTTGCTTTTTTTTTCCATTCCAATTTTAAATAACGACTGCGTTATCTGTGTAAAGTTACTGTGTAAAGTTCTTTGTATAAAAAAATTAATTAATCATTTTCTTTCTTATTTAAATTAAAAATGTGTCAATGTATTCACTTTTTAAATCTGAAATTCAACATGGAAACTTAGTTTATAAGTTTTAATTTTTAACTAACAGTAATTAAAGGTAATTTAGTTTAAAGTAATTAACGATATTAGTAAGAATTTCGTTACTTTTAGTATTCATAAAATGCACTTTTTATAGTACTATTTTATATTATGTTTTTAATTTTTAAAATTACTTTTACTTGTTTAAAATAATTTATTGTACTATTTGAAACAAAACCCCTTTTTTAAATACTTTTTATATACAAAGAAATAAATGTATGTAAAGATAATTTTTGTGCAAATTATTTAACAATATTTATAAGAAATGCTTAACTTTTGTTTTTAGAAAATACGCTTATTTTGCACTGAATTTTATTTTAATGTTTTAAGATTTTAAAATTATTTTCGAATGAAATAAGGTATTTTACCAAATGAGAAAATATCTTTTAGAGAATTGTGTAAACGGACTGCAATTTTTTTTCTTTCTTTTCCTTTCCATACTGATCTTAAATAAGGGCTGCATTGTCTAAATAGTGTGTAAAGTTCCTAGAGTTAAAAAAGTATTTAATCGTTTTATTTTTTATTTGAATTAAAAATTTGTCGACATATTCACTTTTTAAATCTGAAATTTAACATGAAAATTTAGTTTTTAAGTTTTACTTCAACTAACAGTAATTAAAGGTATTTAGATTAAAGTAATTAACGATATTAGTAAGAAAAGTAAAGTAACGATATTAGTAACTTTTAGTATTTATGAAATGCACTTTTTGTAGTACTATTTTATTTTATGTTTTTAACTTTCAAAATTACTTTTTCTTGTTTAAAATAATTTATTGTAATATTTGAAAAAAAAACCCTTTTTTAAGTACTTTTTGATATACAAAGGATTAAATGTATGTACAGATAATTTTTGGGCAAATTATTTAACAATATTTGTAAGAAATGCGTAGAATTTAGTTTTTGAAAATACGTTTATTTCGCACTGAATTTTATTTTAATGTTTTCAGGTTTTAAAATTATTTTTAAATGAAATAAGTTATTTTATCTAAAGAGAAAATATCTTTTAGAGAATTGTGTAAACGGAACACAATTTTTTTCCTGTTTTTTTTCTTTCCATACTGATCTTAAATAAAGGCTATATTGTTTAAATACTTTGTACTGTTAGTAGTGTAAAAAAAGTAATTAATCGTTTTATTTGTTATTTAAATTAAAAATGTGTCAATATATTCAATATCTAACAGTAATTAAAGGTAATTCAGTTTAAAGTAATTAACGATATTAATAAGAAATTTGTAACATTTAGTATTCATAAAATGCACTTTTTAAAGTACTATTTTATGTTTTTAATTTTTTAAATGACTTTTACTTGTTTAAAATAATTTATTGTTCTATTTGAAAAAAAAATCTTTTTTTAAATACTTTTTTTATACAAAGAATTAAACATAAAATGTGATATGCATATTAACAAAATGTGCTAACAATTTTGTTATATCTGTATTCTCAATAAATATATTACAAATCAATTTCCATTTTGATTATAGAGATGTATTGAGTGCTTTGAAAATTTTCTTAACCGCTTGCCTTAAAAATGTTTTTGAAAAAAAATTGCAAAAAATCATAACATTTTTTATTGTTTTATTAAATAGAAGGAAATAAAACAAAACAAAATATGTAGGGTTTTTGGTTGACTTTTTACTTTATTTACAGGTGTAAAAACATTTAATTTTAAGATTATTTTACTATCTCGAGTTATCTCGGGCAGATGAAAAAAAGTTAAATATTTGCCTTTGTATGATAATTTTTGAAGCAAAGGACAACACAAAGTGATACCTGACATTTTGAACAGTGATATCTGGTCTCGTTTCTTATTGGCTTACCTTTGAAATCAGTTTTACGAAATCACAGAGTAGACTGTCTCGATGGATTTGATTTTTTTTAGCAGCAGGAATACCATTTGGAAAATACTATGAAGTTAACCTGAGTGGTAAAGGACTTATACTGGGTCTTTCAGATTTGGCAGAAAACTCATCACGATGATTTTCGTAAATAAGTTTCATCACCATAAGAAGCATCAGTGGAAAACACGTGACCAGTTCCGCCAAAAGGACCGCAAAAAAAAAAAACCTGGCACACTACCTATCAAAGCTGCATATTTCCTTTAATTTCTCCTACGCCAGAGTAAAACCGTGATAAATCAAATCCTACTGACAAATTCTGATTCGCCCGAGTTTCTTCGGGATAAAAATTAACTCCTTCCGGTATGATTAAATAATGAAAAACTGTGCATGAAAAAACCATTTAATTTTTATTTAAAAAACTTGTTTCATTTTACAATTCTTACATATTCTTAATTAAAATCCACTTTTTACATAGTGTTAAATAATATCAGAAACAGTAAAATTAAGAAAATATCAAAGCAAAACATTAATAAGGTATACAGATAATAGTCTTCAAGCTAGTGGTACTTTTCAAAACAAAGTGCAAAGGAATTCTTCATTGTTTACACCGCCAAGTAGTCTCACTTTTAATTTGATTCTTGTAACACACACGGCATTTCTTAGTAGGTTTTCTTTTATTCTGACTCATTAATTTGGCAATGACTTGTACCAAGAAATTCTAAGTAAACAATATGCAATAGTGACTTGTGATTTTCACAAGTGATAAAAGTGTTGCCAAATTCAGTACACTAGAAATTTTAAACTAAATTAATTATCATATTTAACAGTAACTTTAATCGCATGACGAGTGTAGCTCGTCATTGTGCGGTACGGAATGAAAAACTAATGACGAGCTAGACTCGTCATTTTACCGGAAGGGGTTAACTGCAATATATGCAAACCCGAGATAATTCGGGATAATCAGGCAAGCGGATAAACTGCATAGCTCTAATAAAGGATAATTAAAATAATCTATAAATTACTTACCAGGTATATTCACCGGAATGACTTTTACATTTTTTGGCAAATATTTTGCCAGATCCTTTGGCAAGCCAGTAAATCTACTAATTATATATACAGCAGGATACTTTCGAACACCTTCCATTCTGTCTTCTAAATATAAGGTACAAAATCTGCGATTTTATATATATTATAGAAGTAGGTTATATGTTTCTTTTTAGATAAATATCGTTTTGAAATTCGGTAATACAGCTGCCGCTCCTTGCTTCAATGTGTACATAGAGATATTTTGAAAGAGCTTACAACACAAATTTAAAATAAAAGGCGAAAATTAAACAATCTTTTTTCTATTTCGTAGTTACGTGACGTGTTTCTTTAAAAATAAATACCATATTGGAATTCGGCAGCTGAAGGGATACAGGCGTCGCTGTGTACTTGAATGGATGTACCTGTTGCACAGCTATAATTTTTACCATAGGGGCCGGTTCCCTATTTGAAACCATCTTCAAATCAATTAACACAAAACCTCATTCTTATTCAAAAAGTCTAGTATAGCCAAGATTCATTAGATTTTATATTAATTGTCAATTGCCTAATCAATAGTTTTGTTTATGTATATTTAATTTCACATGTTATGTGTCAAGCCACTTGTTAGGTATTGATAAAGTATTTGTAATTTTTACTCTTTGTTTACAAATTTAGAGTGTTATTAATTATGTTTAAAATAATTTTGCATATTGCGAAGTTTTATAAGTTCTAAGTTAATTGTACTATTTTATTGCCGAGCTATAATTTTTTCCATACGGGATGGTTCCCTATTTGACACTCTCTTCAAATCAATTAACACAAAACCGCGTTTTTTTCAAAAAGTACACTGTTGCCAAGATTCATTAGGTTTTTAATTAATTATCAATTGCCTAATCAAGAGTTTTGTTTATGTATATTTAATTCCATATGTTATCTACCAAGCCACCTGTTAAGTATTCATAAAATATTTGTAATTTTTACTCCTTGTTTACAAATTTAGAGTGTTATTAATTATGTTTAAAAGAATTTTGCATATTGCGAAGTTTTATAAGTTAATTGATTAGTGTCTATTTAAGTTACTATTTATTGTTTATGTGTATTTTGTTTAGCATGCTATGGTAATACATAACATGCTAAACATTTACAGTATTGATATAATATTGGTGATAAGTCTAAGTTAACCAACCCCGCAAGTTTAAAGTGTTGTTAATTATGTTTTTAAGAATTTTGCATATTGCGAAGATTTATAATTTCTAAATTTATTGTCAAGTGTTATTTTAGATAATTCTTTATGTGTATTTGGTTTAGCATGGTATGGTAGTACATAATATGCTAAACCTTTAGAGTATTGATATAATATTGGTGGTAAGTCTAAGTTAACTAAACCCGCAGTTACTAAAAGTATTCTTAGATAATTTTTTTCTCTATTTCGTAATTACGGGACGGTTTTCTTTAAAAATAAATACCATATTGGAATTCGAGAGCTAAAGAGATACAGGTGCAGCTGTGTGCTTAAATTGGATTGGATTTACCTGTTGAACAGCTATAATTTTTACCATATGAGCCGTTTCCCTATTTGAAACCCTCTTCAAATCAATTAACACAAAACCTCATTTTTATTCAAAAAGTACACTTCAGCCAAGATTCATTAGATTTTATATTAATTGTCAATTACCTAATCAATAGTTTTGTGTATGTATATTTAATTTCATATGTTACGTACCAAGCCACCTGTTAGGTATTAATAAATTATTTGTAATTTTTATTCCTTGTTTACAAGTTTAAAATGTTTTTAATTATATTTATAAGAATTTTACATATTGCGAAGATTTATAAGTTAATTCTCAAGTGTTTATTTAAGAGTATTGTTTATGTGTATTTGGTTTAGAATGTTATGGTAATACATAACATGCTAAACCTTTACGGTATTGATATAATATTGGTGATAAGTATAAGTTAGCCAACCCCGAAAGTTTAAAGTGTTTTAATTATGTTTATAAAAAGTTTTATAAGTTCTAAGTTAATTGCCCTATTTTATTGCCGAGCTATAATTTTTTCCTTACGGGCTGGTTTCCTGTTTGACGCTCTCTTCAAATCAATTAACACAAAACCGCGTTTTATTCAAAAAGTACATTGTAGCCTAGATTCATTAGATTTTATATTAAATGTCAATTGCCAAATCAAGAGATTTGTTTACGTATATTTAATTTTACATGTTATCTGTCAAGCCACCTTTTATGCATTGATATAATATATGTAATTTATAATTTTTATTTACAAATTTATAGTGTTATTAATTATTTTTATAAGAATTTTGCATATTGCGAAGATTTATAAGTTCTAAGTTAATTGTCTTATTTAATTGCCGAGCTATAATTTTCCCATACGGGCTGGTTTCCTGCTTGACGCTCTTTATAAATCAATTAACACAAAACCTCATTTTTATTCAAAAAGTACACTGTAGCCAAGATTCATTAGATTTTAGATTAATTGTCAGTTGCCTAATCAAAAGTTTTGTTTATGTATATTTAATTTCACATATTTTGTATCAAGCCACCTTTTATGAATTGATATAATTTTTGTAATTTATATTTTTATTTACAAATTTATAGAGTTAATAATTATGTTTAAAACCATTTTGCGTGTTGCGAAGTTTTATAACTTCGAAGTTAATTGTCAAGTGTCTATATAAGAGTATTGTTTACAGCATGGTATGGTAATGCATAACATGCTAAACCTTTACGGTATTAATATAATATTGGTGATATGTCTAAGTTAACTAACCCCCCAGTTACTAAAATTATTCCCAAGTATTTTTTCCCTATTTCGTAATTTCGTGACGGGTATCTTTAAAAATAAATACCATATTGGAATTCGGCAGCTAAAGCGATACAGGTGCAGCTGTTTGCTTAAATTTGATTCGATGTACATGTTGAACAGCTATAATTTTTACCATACGGGATAATTCCCTATTTGAAGCCCTCTACATATCAATTAACACAAAACCTCATTTTTGTTTATAATATACACTGCAGCCAAGATTCATTAGATTTTATATTGATTGTCAATTTCCTAATCAAGAGTTTTGTTTATGTTTATTTGATTTTACATGTTATGTACCAAACCACCTTTTATGCATTGATATAATATATGTAATTTATATTTTTTTTACAAATTTATAGTGTTATTAATTATGTGTAAAAGAATTTTGCATATTGCGAAGTTTTATAAGTTCTAAGTTAATTAACCTATTTTATTGCTCAGCTATAATTTTTTCATTACGGGCTGGTTTTCTGTTTGCCGCCTTCTTCAAATCAATTAACACAAAACCTCGTTTTTATTCAAAAAGTACATTGTAGCCAAGATTCATTAGATTTTATATTATATGTCAATTGCCTAATCAAGAGTTTTGTTTATGTATATTTAATTTTATATGTTATCCACCAAGCCACCTGTTAAATATTTTTTAAAATATTTGTAATTTTTACTCTTTGTTTAGAAATTTAGAGTGTTATTATATATGTTCAAAAGAATTTTGCATATTGCGAAGATTTATAAGTTCTAAGTTAATTGTCAAGTGTCTACTTAAAATATTGTTTTTGTGTATTTTGTTTAGAATGATATGGTAATACATAACATGCTAAACCTTTACGGTATTGATATAATATTGGTGGTAAGTATAAGTTAGCCAACCTCGAAAGTTTAAATTGTTTTTAATTATGTTTATAAGAATTTTGCATATTGCGAAGTTTTGTAAGTTAATTGTCAAGTGTCTATTTAAGAGTATTGTTTTTGTGTATTTTGTTTAGAATGATATGGTAATACATAACATGCTAAACCTTTAGGGTATTGATATAATATTGGTGATAAGTCTAAGTTATCCAACCCCGCAAGTTTAAGGTGTTTTTAATTATGTTTATAAGAATTTTGCATATTGCGAAGTTTTATAAGTTCTATGTTAATTGTCAAGTGTCTATTTAAGACAATTGTTTATATGTATTTGGTTTAGCATGTTATCGTAATGCATAACATGCTAAACCTTTATGGTATTGATATAATATTTGTGATAAGTCTAATTTAACCAACCTTGCAGGTACTAGAATTATTCCCAGACAATTTTTTTCCTATTCCTCAGTTACGTGACGGCTTTCTTTAAAAATAAACGCCATATCGAAATTCGGCAGCTAAAGTGATACAGGTGCAGCTGTGTGCTTAAATTTGATTCGATGTACCTGTTGAACAGCTATAAATTTTACCATATGTGCCGGTTCCCTATTTGAAGCCCTCTTCAAATCAATTAACACAAAACCTCATTTTTATTCATAAAATACACTTCAGCCAAGATTCAATACATTTTCTATTAATTGTCAATTACCTAATCAATAGTTTTTTTTTATGTATATTTAATTTCATATATTATGTACCAAGCCACCTGTTAGGTATTGATAAAGTATTTGTAATTTTTATTCTTTGTGTACAAGTTTAAAGTGTTTTTAATTATGTTTATAAGAATTTTGCATATTGCGAAGTTTTATAAGTTAATTGTCAAGTGTCTATTTAAGAGTATTGTTTATGTGTATTTGGTTTAGAATGTTATGGTAATACATAACATGCTAAACCTTTACGGTATTGATATAATATTGGTGATAAGTATAAGTTAGCCAACCCCGAAAGTTTAAAGGGTTTTTAATTATGTTTATATTGATTGTCAATTTCCTAATCAAGAGTTTTGTTTATGTTTATTTGATTTTACATGTTATGTATCAAGCCACCTTTTAGGTATTGATATAATATTTGCAATTTATATTTTTATGTACAAATTTATAGTGTTATTAATTAAGTTTATCAGAATTTTGCATATTGCGAAGTTTTATAAGTTCTAAGTTAATTGTACTATTTTATTGCCGAGCTATAATTTTTTCCATACGGGCTGGTTTCCTATTTGCCGTCTTCTTCAAATCAATTAACACAAAACCGCGTTTTATTCAAAAAGTACATTGTAGCCTAGATTCATTAGATTTCTTATTAATTGTCAATTCCTAATCAAGAATTTTGTTTATCTATATTTAATTTCATATGTTATGAATCAAGCCACCTGTTAGGTATTGATAAAATATTTGTAATTTTTATTCTTTGTGTACAAGTTTAAAGTGTTTTTAATTATGTTTATAAGAATTTTGCATATTTCGAAGATTTATAAGTTCTAAGTTAATTCTCAAGTGTCTACTTAAGACAATTGTTTGTGTGTATTTGGTTTAGCATGTTATCATAATACCTAACATGCTAAACCTTTATGGTATTGATAGAATATTGGTGATAAGTCTAATTTAACCAACCCCGCAGGTACTAGAATTATTCTCATTCAATTATTTTTCCTATTCCTCAGTTACGTGACGGGTTTCTTTAAAAATAAATACCATATCGGAATTCGGCAGATGAAGCGATACAGGTGACGCTCCCTGCTTAAATGTGATTGGATGTACTTGTTGCACAGCTGTAAATTTTACCATATACACCGGTTCCATATTTAAAGCCCTCTTCAAATCAATTAACAAAAACCTCATTTATATTCATAAAGTACACTGCAGCCAATATTCATTAGATTTTATATTAATTGTCGATTGTCTAATCAATAGTTTTGTTTATGTAAATTTAATTTAATATGTTATGTACCAAGCCACCTGTTAGATATTGATAAAATATTTGTAATTTTCATTTCTTGCTTACAAAATTAAAGTGTTTTTAATTATGTTTATAAGAAATTTGCATATTACAAAGTTTTATAAGTTCTTTGTTAATTGTCAAGTGTCTATTTAAGAGTATTGTTTATGCGTATTTAGTTTAGCATGTTATGGTAATACATTACATGCTAAACCTTTACGGTATTGATATCATATTGGTCATAAGTCTAAGTTAACTAACCCCGCAGTTACTAAAATTATTCCCAGGTAATTTTTCTTCTTTTTCGTAATTAAGTGACGGGTTTCTTTAAAAATAAATACCTTATTGGTATTCGGCAGCTAAAGCGATACAGGTGCAGCTGTGTGCTTAACTTTGATTCGAAGTGTTTGTTGAACAGCTATAATTTTTACCATACAGGCCGGTTTCTTATTTGAAGCCCTCTTCAAATCAATTAACACAAAAACTCATTCTTATTCAAAAAGTCTATTGTAGCCAAGATTCATTAGATTTTATTTTAATTGTCAATTGCCTAATCAATAGTTTCGTTTATGTATATTTAATTTCATATATTATGTACCAAGCTACCTGTTAGGTATTGATAAAGTATTTGTAATTTTTATTCCTTGTTTACAAGTTAAAAGTGTTTTTATTTATGTTTATAAGAATTTCCCATATTGCGAAATTTTATAAGATCTAAGTTAATTGTCAAGTGTCTATTTAAGAGTATTGCTTATGTGTATTTGGTTTAGAATGTTATTGTACTACATAACATGCTAAACATTTACGGTACTGATATAATATTGGCGATAAGTCACACAAAACCTCATTTTTATTCATAAAGTACACTTCAGCCAAGATTCAATACATTTTATATTAATTGTGAATTGCCTAATCAATAGTTTTGTTTATCTATATTTCATTTCACATATTATGTACCAAGCCACCTGTTAGGTATTGGTAAAATGTTTGTAATTTTTATTCTTTGTGTACAAGTTTAAAGTGTTTTTAATTATGTTTATAAGAATTTTGCATATTTCGAAGTTTTATAAGTTAATTGTCAAGTGTCTATTTAAGAGTATTGTTTATGTGTATTTGGTTTAGAATGTTATGGTAATACATAACATGCTAAACCTTTACGGTACTGATATAATATTGGTGATAAGTCTAAGTTAACTAACCCCGCAAGTTTAAAGTGTTGTTAATTATGTTTATAAGAATTTTGCATATCGCGAAGTTTTTTAAGTTCTAACTTTAATGTCAAGTGTCTATTTAAGACAATTCTTTATGTGTATTTGGTTTAGCATGGTATGGTAATACATAACATGATAAAATTGTACGGTATTGATATAATATTGGTTATAAGTCTAAGTTAACTGACCCCGCAGTTACTAAATTTATTCCCAAGTAATTTTTTCCATTTTTCGTAATTACGTGACGGGTTTCTTTAAAAATAAATGCCATATCGGAATTCGGCAGCTAAAGCGATACAGGTGACGCTGTGTGCTTAAATTTGATTCGATGTACCTGTTGAACAGCTATAATTTTTACCATAATAGCCGGATCCCTATTTGAAGCCCTCTTCAAATCAATTAACACAAAACCTCATTTTTGTTCATAAAGTATACTTCAGCCAAAATTCATTACATTTTATATTACTTGTCAATTGCCAAATCAAGAGATATGTTTATGTGTATTTGCTTTGACATGTTATGTATCAAACCACCTTTAGGTATTGATATAAAATTTGCAATTTATATTTTTTTTACAAATTTATAGTGTTATTAATTATGTGTAAAAGAATTTTGCATATTGCGAAGTTTTATAAGTTCTAAGTTAATTAACCTATTTTATTGCTCAGCTATAATTTTTTCATTACGGGCTGGTTTTCTGTTTGCCGCCTTCTTCAAATCAATTAACACAAAACCTCGTTTTTATTCAAAAAGTATATTGTAGCCAAGATTCATTAGATTTTATATTAATTGTCAATTGTCTAATCAAGAGTTTTGTTTATGTATATTTAATTTTATATGTTATCCACCAAGCCACCTGTTAAATATTTTTTAAAATATTTGTAATTTTTACTCTTTGTTTAGAAATTTAGAGTGTTATTATATATGTTCAAAAGAATTTTGCATATTGCGAAGATTTATAAGTTCTAAGTTAATTGTCAAGTGTCTACTTAAAATATTGTTTTTGTGTATTTTGTTTAGAATGATATGGTAATACATAACATGCTAAACCTTTACGGTATAGATATAATATTGGTGATAAGTCTAAGTTAACAAACCCCGCAAGTTTGAAGTGTTTTTAATTATGTTTATAAGAATTTTGTATATTGCTAAGTTTTATAAGTTCTAAGTTAATTGTCAAGTGTCTATTTAAGACAATTGTTTATGTGTATTTGATTTAGCATGTTATCGTAATACATAACATGCTAAACCTTTAGGGTATTGATATAATATTGGTGATAAGTCTAATTTAACCAACCCCGCAGGTACTAGAATTATTAAACAATTTTTTCCTATTTCAGTTATACGGTTCTTTTAACGCATATTCGAAATTTGTAAGTACAGGTGCAGCTGTGTGCTTAAATTTGATTCGATGTACCTGTTGAACAGCTATAATTTTTACCATACGGACTAATTCCCTATTTGAAGCCCTCTACATATCAATTAACACAAAACCTCATTTTTGTTCATAAAGTACACTGCAGCTAAGATTCATTAGATTTTATATTGATTGTCAATTGCCTAACCAACAGTTTTGTTTATGTATATTTAATTTCATATGTTATGTACCAAACAACCTGTTAGGTATTCATAAAATATTTATTATTTTTACTCTTTGTTTACAAATTCAGAGTATTATTAACTATGTTTAAAAGAATTTTCCATATTGTGAAAATTTATAAGTTCTAAGTTAGATGTCAAGTGTATATTTAACACTATTGTTTATGTGTATTTGTTTAAGCATGTTATGGTAATACATCCTAAACTTTTACGGTATAGATATAATATTGGTGATAAGTCTAAGTTAACCAACCCCGCAAGTTTAAGGTGTTTTTAATTATGTTTATAAGAATTTTGCATATTGTGAAGTTTTATAAGTTCTATGTTAATTGTCAAGTGTCTATTTAAGACAATTGTTTATATGTATTTGGTTTAGCATGTTATCGTAATACATAACATGCTAAACCTTTATGGTATTGATATAATATTGGTGATAAGTTTAATTTAACCAACCCCGCAGGTACTAGAATTATTCCCATTCAATTTTTTTCCTATTCCTCAGTTACGTGACGGTTTCTTTAAAAATAAATATCATATCGGAATTCGGCAGCTGAAGCGATACAGGTGACGCTGTGTCCTTAAATTTGATTGGATGTACCTTTTGCATAGCTATAATTTTTACTATATGGGCCGGTTCCCTATTTGAAACCCTCTTCAAATCAATTAACACAAAACCTCATTTTTATTCATAAAATACACTTCAGCCAAGATTCAATACATTTTATATTAATTGTCAATTGCCTAATCAATAGTTTTGTTTATGTATATTTAATTTCATATGTTATGTACCAAACAACCTGTTAGGTATTGATAAAGTATGTGTATTTTTTATTCTTTGTTTACAGGTTTAAAGTGTTTTTAATTATGTTTATAAGAATTTCGCATATTGCGAAGTTTTATAAGATCTAAGTTAATTGTCAAGTGTCTATTTAAGAGTATTGGAGAGAATAAATGCTTAAAAATATTAGAAATATTACTTTTAATAACATATCTTTACTTAAAAATGTAAAATGAACAAAAAAATGCGACATTGTTTTGACCGAATTCTTGAAAGAAATGAAACTGTCAAAGGGTTGATGCTTTGAGAAAAATAAAACCTAATCAAATGTATTAGTTTATGTCAGTTAATATCACTACTTAACAATATACACTTGAAATAATTGTATTTGATACTAAAAATCCCACGCTTGAACTAGCAGTAGGGAATGAAAACAACCTAAAATAAAACTTTAATTCATTTGGAAATTTACATATGCATCAGTTACGCAATTTTATTTTAAATAGAGCTTAAGTGAAGACGATTACGCTAAGCTACCAGAAAACATTGTGATCGAGTAAATGGCTTTTAATGAAATCCCTTCTTTTGTAAACAAAGTGTGAAAGGATTTTCCTTCGCTTCTCATTATTTAAACAACGCTTACGTTTAAAGTTAAGTAAGCTGCGAGTTTTTTAAAGCGTAAAAGAATTATTAACAAGATTTTCGTTTTGGTAGTTTTAAGAATAGATACTTGAAAATTTTTGTCGCAATATTTCGATGAATTTTAATACTTTTTTGAGTGCAGAAGGAAAATTAAACTTTAGGGGTAAAATGTTTAAGTTATTTATGATATTCCTGTAATGAGAATACATAATTTTAAATGAGACATATATTCTAAACGTCATTCAATAATTTTTTTCTCCTAAAATGCTAAATTACAATACTACTTCTTTAAAACTATTTAAATGCACCCTTAGTTTACAATATACAAATATATTGCATTTATATTTTTCATTTTACGTATATAATGTATATGGAAACAAAACTGTGAATCTATTTTCATATGCGTTATATACTATTCGTTTAACACAATTATTTCAGTTGTACAATTACAAAACAACAATTTCTCCTCTTGAACTATTCACATATTTTTTTCATGTTGCACTGTGACTTACCAACCATTTTTCAGTTTAAATTAATCACTTACTTTAAATACTAAATATATAGCACAATTATTTCAAGTTGTACAATAACTAAGCAACAATTTCTACTCTTGAACTGTTCACATATATTTTTAAGTTGAACAGTGACTTATCAATCATTTTTCAGTTTACGTTAATCAGTTATTTAAACTGAAATACAAATACTGTTCATATAGCACAATTATTTCAATTTGTACAATGGTTTAGCAACTAATTTTGAAAGTTAACATTAAATAATTCTTTGAAACTTTGAAAAATAACTGCAAATTTGAAAAGAATATCAAGATTTTGACAAACACATTAAGGCAATCTCCAAAATTTTTCAAAAGTAGTTGATGAGAGCAATATGTTAAAATTGCTAATTCATTTCAAAAATTGTCAAACAGAAAAAAATATTTTTAAAAGTCAAAATGAAGTTTTAGAACAAAAAAAATTAGTGTTTTTAATGTTTTTGATAATGAAATGTATACTTGCTTTTTATAGAGAAAAGAACATTTCAAAATTTCTGTAAAGTATCGCCGTATTTTATAGTATTTTATTCTTTTAAAATATATTAAGTTAACTCATGCTTCTTTGAAAATTAAAGGAATAACTAAAAATATAACTTTTATTTTATAGCTTTCTGTTAGAATAGTAACCAATATAAAATCTTTTAAATGATTCTCGATTTTAAATGAATACATTTTGGCTTGAAATTCGATACTTCTGTTTTATTAATGTAGGTTTATTACTTAAATATATTCCATAAGAGAATATGGAACAAAAATTGAGTACGGTACAAAGAATATATAGAAAAATATAATTTCTAACAAAAAATAATTTAATTATAAGTTACATGACATACATTTTCTTAAGCGTTTATAGCTTACTAATTTTTAAAAATATGGGGTATATTAATTTTACTTCCTTAAGTAGACAAGGGATATCTCTGTTTTTAAAATCAAATTTTTACAATAATATTCAACATAATAAGTATGATACTAAAATATACAAGAAAATAATTTAGATGAAAATACAAAACACATTCAGTTGAATAACTCTAGATTAATTAATAAAAATATTCCTATTGCACTACATATTATGAATTGCTTTCCGATTAATACTGCATTTACTGCATTCAAAAACATAAGAATAATTGAGCACAGAATATATTTTTGCGTTTAGTACAACTTATATAAAACAATCCTTTATACTTACAGAATGGTTTGACAGCCTATACATATATATATATATATATATATATATATATTATACATATATATATACATATATATATATACATATATATATATATATATATATATATATATATATATACATATATATATATATATATATATATACATATATACATATATACATATATATATATATATATATATATATATACATATATATACTATATATATATATATATATATACATATATATATATATATATATATATATATATATATTTACCCTTTTTACTGCATTTACTGCATTCAAAAGTATATGAATAATTGAGCACATAGTTTGTTTTGCGTTTAGAAGAACTTATATAAAACAATCCTTTATACTTTGAGAGTGTTTTGAGAGTCTCAGCAGTTTAGTCTACAAAAGGCAGCAATCGCATAACTGAAAGGTTGCGGGTTCGAGGCTTTAGAAGGCCTATGACCCGCCGTGTTCGTTAAAGGTAACTGGGGAATGATAAAGATGTTCGTGGTCACAATTTTCTCCAAGTTCTCAATCAATACTTCTGAGAGTGGCACGTTTACCCTATGGGTGTTCTGCTTGTTCCCTGCTTCAAACTTACGAGTACCCACTTGAGCATAAGTCGTACTTTGACCCTTGTGGTGCTCGTTAATAACGAAATGAGCACCCCTTTGCCTTAACATGAGTAGCCTAAGGCTCAATCGTGATTGAACTTGACCAAGTGGTATAAGAACCAAACAGCAAGAATATTTTGATATATTTTTTTGTTTGTTTCATTACATTTTACACTCTGTATATCGACAGATAATTAACACAAAAGTAATGCAGCTGGAACTTCTGAAAGTTACCAATAAAGAACAGAAACAAATCAAACTGTAAAATAAAAACTGCTCAAGATTTAAAAAGAGAATATACGATTAAGTGAAACAAAGCGTAGTTTGAAGCAGACCACTGATGGAAAAAATTATATCATGAAATATACTCATAATGTATCTTTCTTTGAAAAAATATTTTGTATTTGTAAAAGAATTTTATTCCTTTGAATTTACTCTTAAAAATTTCAATATATATATATATATATATATATATATATATAAACATATATTTATATATATATATATAAAATACATATATATATATATGTATATATATATACATATATATATATATATATATATATATATATATACATACATATATATATATACATACATATATATACATATATATATACATATATATATATACATATATATAAAATATATATACATATATATTTATATATCTACATATATATATACATATATATATATATTATATATAATACATATATACATATATATACATATATACATATATATATATACATATATTATAATATACAATAATATATATATATATATAATAATATATATAAATATATATATATGTATATATTATATATATAATATATATATATATATATATATATATATATATATAATATATATATATATGTTGTTATATAGATATATCGTATTTATATTATAAAGACAGTTTTCGTATAATGAATAAATATTTTATTAAATTATATATTGGCCATTCTGGTCCAACACCTTTTGCCATCTTTCTGGTAGTAGCATAATTCCACGCTCATAAAATTTTTGGTCTTTGCTGGCAAAAAACTGATCGAGGTGGTTTTTGACCTCCTCATTTGAGGTGCAGGTTTTACCGTCTAAAAATTTTTGGAATGACCGAAACAAATAATAATCCGATGGTGCCTGGTCTGGAGAATTTGGTGGGTGTGGTATTGTATCCCATTTAAGCTGTAAAAGCTTTTGGTGAGTGACCAAACTTGTGTGAGGTTTCGCGTTGTCTTGGTGAAACAGTACACCTTTCCTGTTGATTAGTTCTGACCTTTTTGTGTTGAAGTTCTTCATTCATTTTGTCCAGCTGATGACAGTAGACTTCCGAATTAATCGTTGTGTTATCCGGTAAAAGCTTAAAAACAACGAAATCCCACCAAACAGACAGCATCACCTTTTTTTGGTGAATATCGACTTTGGAAATGGTTTGAGCCGGTCCATCTTTTTTACTCCATGACCTCTTGCGTTTGACGTTGTTGTATATAACCCATTTTTTGTCCCCAGTGATGATGTGCTTCAAAAACGGATCATTTTCGTGACGTTTGAGAAGCGAATCGCAGACGTCAATGCGGCGACACAGATTTCTCTCTGTGAGAATATAGGGAACCCATACATCGAGCTTCGAGGATAATACCAGGCCTTTCAAGTGGTCATAAACTGTTGAATTTGATAAATTTAACCTCAATCTGATCTCACGTGTTGTTATTCGCCGGTTCGCATCAACTAATGCCTTTATCGCGTCTTTATCAGCTTCCACCGGACTTCCCGAACATGGTGCAGCTTCGACATCAAAATTGCCGGATCGAAATTTAGCGAACCAGTTCTGGCACTGGCGTACTGTCAACACACCTTCTCCATACACATCGGTCAATTTTTTTCTGGCTTGAACAGCATTTTTACCCTTTCTTTAGTAAAACAGTAAAATATGTCGAAAATTCTGCTTATCGCTCTCCATATTTAAGAGGGTACCAACCAAAAACTACTGCGTAGAATTAATTGGAATTTTTCACACACAAGCCTTGCTATATGAGCTATCAAAGCATATAAAAATTATACGGCTTAAATGTGAAGTTGGGTGAAAAAAAATACAATTAAATCCTCTGAGGGAAAAA
>CM063499.1:36849603-36867103 GCA_032207245.1 Pardosa pseudoannulata | reverse complement strand
CTACGCATACAAATACTGTTGATTTGAACAAAATCGTCTATAAGAGATTAAAAAAATTACATTCAGGAATTTTCAACGGGCTGGATAAAGTAAGCAAAAGGGCCGGATCCGACTTGCGGGCTAGCTTTTGCCCACCTCTGCAGTAGAACCTCGATTATCCGAAGTAATTGGGACCAAACCTACTTCGGATAATCGAAATTTTCGGATAATCGAGATGTAGCGAGGTACTTTTCCACGACGGTCAGCACGTGCATGTACAGCTGTGGAATAAATTTCAAAGAATTTTCAAAGAATTTAGGTGCAGCTGTTGACTTCGAGTTTTAGGGACCCTGCGGAGGAGTTTTAGATCATGGAATGGTGCAAGCGTAATGGTCAAGATCTCAAAGAGATATAACCGTGAATCATGGAGGCAGGGGCTAAAAAATAATGTTAGCTTGCACAAAAGGGGCTATTTTAATGAGCCCACCTGTAAGCCTGATGGGGTGCAGGTGTGTGAAAATTTCTCCAACAAGATATTGGCAAAGAAAAGAAGGGGGCATTAAAATCGAGGTGAGGAGTTGGGAAAGAGAGTGAAGAAAGAAGAGTCTAGGTCGGGATTGAAGAGTTGCTGGATATCCAGAAAGTCCCGACCAGCAATCGAGTCCAGAACCCTCATGCGAGTATAGACGTACAGCAAAATAACGGCCGCTACTGTAGTACCAACGCCTTTTACGCCTGAAGTCCAGAACCGTCGTACAGCCTGATGAAATCCCCAGTCTGTTCCCCTGTAATGTCTGGAGGTAAAATATTTAACATATTCTTGACGGTTATTTAGGCTTCAGTGATTAATTCAATATTTTGATTAAGGAATAAAGTATAACAAAAGAGAATTGTATTAATTATTGTGTATTGATGAATATAAAATCCAAATAATTGCTGGTTATGTTATATGGAAACTAAGTAGTGTAGGAACTTGGAAATGGTGTACAGAAAAAATGTTTTAATCCAAATATAAGGTATTATATTTTTAATGTGTTTCCCCTTTGTAAACGTACACTGGTGATTAAGGAATAAAGTATAAAAAAAGAGAATTGTAATAATTATTGTGTATTGATGAATATAAAATCCAAATAATTACTGGTGATGTTATATGGAAACTAAGTAGTGTAGGAATTTGTAAAAATTGCACAGACAAAATGTTTTATCCAAATATAAGGTATTATATTTTTATTGTGTTTTCCCTTTGTAAACGAACATTGGTGTTAGTGTTGTAAATACAATACAACACGAGAAATTATCAAATATCGTCTAGTTTAATCTGTGGTATCGTCACTGAACTGTTATTACAACTATTTAAACTGTTAAATAAATTAAAATTATAGATGAAAATAAATTTATTTAAAAAACTGACAGTAGTTTAAATGGAAGGAGAAGTGACACAAAGGTCTTATCCTCCTTTTCGAATTCTGCTGCAATGAAAAATTCTCTGTTCTTGACATGACAAAAGAGGTTAGGTTTTTTGCACTTGCTTACCATAAGAGGGTGCAATAACATTAGATTGTTCTGGGACTCGGCAGTATGACCTTCGAAATTTCGAATTGCTAAGTGTTTTTGTTTAGAACATGGATGTTTGAAAGTGGGGAAGAGTACAAGCATACCGAGAATCCAAATTGATAGTAGGAATTATAAAAAAATGGAATTCCAAAATATTTATCTGCACTCTTAGTTAGGAAAGGACGGCTTGCATACAAAAGGAAAGAGGAAAAAAAAACTTTAAAAATGCATGTTTGTAAAGAGAAAATTTTGGATAATTGTAGAAAGTGAAAAAAAGGGAAGAAGAAACTGACTTCGGTTAATAAAGAGTTTCGGTTAATCGAGATTCGGATAATTGAGGTTCTAATGTATTTGTTGTTCTGTGAACTAGATACTTTTTTATTATATCAGGATTAATTAAATACTACATTTTAAGTTCAAGCTGACACTATTATTTTAAACAATTTGTTACATGTGATATTTTGGATTTAATATACATATGATAACTTTCAATAATAGAATTTATTTTCTTAAATTTCACTAATATACAATTCAATGCTTCCTATTTAACAACATTTTTTAGAAGTCAAATCAGAAAATATTTAAAAATGACTTAACCAATCTGGTACTTCTTTGACCTGGTTCTGATTAGATATACTGCCAAACTGTTAAAAAATGCTTTTCGTTCTCATCTTTAATGTCAGTAAAATCCCTTAAAAATATTAACAATAAATAAACATAGCTATGAGTCAACGTGTAAAATCTCTATTAACTCATATAAAGGCTACTTGTTGTATTTCTATTGCGTCATTCTAATTTGAAGTCAAATCAGAAAATATTTAAAAATGACTTAACCAATCTGGTACTTCTTTGACCTGGTTCTGATTAGATATACTGCCAAACTGTTAAAAAATGCTTTTCGTTCTCATCTTTAATGTCAGTAAAATCCCTTAAAAATATTAACAATAAATAAACATAGCTATGAGTCAACGTGTAAAATCTCTATTAACTCATATAAAGGCTACTTGTTGTATTTCTATTGCGTCATTCTAATTTGAAGTCAAATCAGAAATTATTTAAAAATGACTTAACCAATCTGGTACTTCTTTGACCTGGTTCTGATTAGATATACTGCCAAACTGTTAAAAATTGCTTTTCGTTCTCATCTTTAATGTCAGTAAAATCCCTTAAAAATATTAACAATAAATAAACATAGCTATGAGTCAACGTGTAAAATCTCTATTAACTCAAATAAAGGCTACTTGTTGTATTTCTATTGCGTCATTCTAATTTGAAATCAAATCAGAAAATATTTAAAAATGACTTAACCAATCTGGTACTTCTTTGACCTGGTTCTGATTAGATATACTGCCAAACTGTTAAAAATTGCTTTTCGTTCTCATCTTTAATGTCAGTAAAATCCCTTAAAAATATTAACAATAAATAAACATAGCTATGAGTCAACGTGTAAAATCTCTATTAACTCAAATAAAGGCTACTTGTTGTATTTCTATTGCGTCATTCTAATTTGAAGTCAAATCAGAAAATATTTAAATAAAAATATTTAAAAATGACTTAACTTATTTGGTGCTTGAATGACTTAAAATACATATTAAATTTTGAATAGAGAAAATTTCTTCAGAAAGTTCTTTCTGTCTGAAGAAACACGATTGATTTATTCATTTATATTTAATAAGAAAATTGTATGCAAGCCAAAAACTGTTAAAAATTTCTCTTCGTTCACATTTTTAATGTCAGTGGAAGCCCTTAAAAATATTAACAATAAATAAACATATCTATTTATGAGTCAACGAGTAAAATCTATTTTAACTTAAAGAAATGTTATTTGTTGCATTTTTATTGCATCATTCTAATTTGAAGTCAAATCAGAAATATTTAAAAAATGACTTAACCGATCTGGTACTTGAATGACCTGGTACTGATTAAATATACTGCCAAACTGTTAACAGCCAAAACTGTTAAAAATTGCTCTTAGTACTCATCATTAATGCCAGTGAATCCCTTAAAAATATTAACAATAAATAAGCAATGGCTAACAGTCAATGTGTAAACTCAAATAAATGGTATTTTTGCATTTCTATTTCATCTATCTAATTTGACTTAAAATCAGAATATATTTAAAAATGATTTAACCGATCTGGTACTTGAATGAAATCGTACTGATTTGATCGATGCTGTCAAACTGTTAACATCCAAAAGTTATTAAAATTGCTCTTCGTTCTTATTTTTAATTCCAGTGGAAGCTCTTAAAAATATAAACAATAAATAAACATATATATTGATGATATGTTTATTTATTGTGCTCCAACTTGTAAAATCTCTATTAACTCAAATAAATGTTATTTATTGCAGTTCTATTGCGTCATTCTAATTTGACGTCAAATCAGAAAATATTTAAAAATGACATCCGATTTGGTACTTTAATGACTTATAATACTTATTAAATTTTGAATACAGAAAATTTCTTCAGACAGTTCTGTCTGTCTGAAGAAATACGATTGATTTATTCATTTTTATTTAATAAGAAAATTGTATGCAAACCAAAAACTGTTAAAAATTGCTCTTCGTTCTTATCTTTAATGTCTGTGGAAGCCCTTAAAATATTAACAATAAATAATCATAACTATGAGTCAACGTGTAAAATATCTATTAACTCAAATAAATGCTATTGGTTGCATTTTTATTGCATCATTCTAATTTGAAGTAAAATCAGAAAATATTAAAAAATGACTTAACCGATCTGGTACTTGAATGACGTGATAATGATTAAATATACTATGAAACTGTTAACAGCCAAAAACTGTTAAAAATTGCTCTTCGTTCTCATCTTTAATGTCAGTGGAAGCTCTTAAAAATATTAAAAATGACTTATAATACATATTAAATTTTGAATACAGAAATTTTCTTCAGACAATTCTATCTGTCTGAAGAAATACAATTGATTTATTCATTTATATTTAATAAAAAAAATTCTATGCAAGCCAAAAACTGTTAAAAATTGCTCTTCATCCTCATCTTTAATGACCGTGGAAGCGCTTAAAAATATTAAAAATAAACATTTCTATTGATGAGTAAACAAGTAAAATCTATTTTAATGCGAATAAATGTTACTTGTTGCATTTCTATTGCATCAATCTAATTTGAAGTCAAATCAGAAAATATTAAAAAATGACTTAACCGATTAAATATACCGCCAAATTGTTAACAGCCAAAAACTGTTAAAAATTGCTATTCGTTAACTTTTTTAATGTCAGTGGAAGCCCTTAAAAATATTAAAAATAAATAAACATATCTATTAATGAGTAAACGAGTAAAATCTATTTTAACTCAAATAAATGCTATTTGTTGTATTTGTATTACGTCATTCTAATTAGAAGTCAAATCAGAAAATATTGAAAAATGACTTAACAGATCTGGTACTTGAATGACCTGGTATTGATTAAATACACTGCCATACTGTAGACAGCCAAAAACTGTTAAAAATTGCTCTTCGTTCTCATCATTAATGTCAGTGGAATCCCTTAAAAATATTAACAAAAAATAAACCTAACTATGAGTCAAAGTGCAAAATCTCTGTTAACTCAAATAAATGCTATTTGTTGTATTTCTAATGAGTTATTCTAATATGAAATCAAATCAGAAAATATTTAAAAATGACTTAACCGATCAGGCACTTCAATGACCTGGTATTGATTAAATATACTGCCAAACTGTTAACAGCCAAAAACTGTTAAAACTTACTCTTCTTTCTCATTTTTAATGTCAGTGGAAGCCCTAAAAAATATTAACAATAAATAAACATAACTATTTATGAACGTGTAAAACCTCCATTAACTCAAATAAATGCTATTTGTTGTATTTATATTGCGTCATTCTAATTTGAAGTCATATCAGAAAATATTTAAAAATGACTTAACCGATCTGGTACTTAAATGACCTGGTACTGATTAAATATACTACTAAACTGCTAACAGCCAAAAACTGTTAAAAATTTCTCTTTGTTCTCATCTTTAATGTCAGTGGAAGCCATTAACAATATTAACAGTAAATAAATATAACTATTGATGAGTCAACGTGTAAAATCTCTATTAACTCAAATAAATGCTAATTGTTGCATTTCTATTGCATCATTCTAATTTGAAGTGAAATCAGAAAATATTTAAAAATGACTTAACCGATATGGTTTTTAAATGACCTGGTGCTGATTAAATATACTGCCAAACTGTTAACAGCCAAAAACTGTTAAAACTTACTCTTCTTTCTCATTTTTAATGTCAGTGGAAGCCCTTAAAAATATTAACAATCGATGTGGTACTTGAATGACCTGGTACTGATTAAATATACTGCCAAACTGTTAACAGCCAAAAACTGTTAAAAATTTCTCTTCTTTCTCAACTTTAATGTCAGTGGAAACCCTAAAAAATATTAACAATAAATAAACATAACTATTGATGATTCAACGTGTAATATCTCTATTAACTCAAATAAATTCGATTTGTTGCATTGCTATTGGGTCATTCTAATTTGACGTTTAAAAATGACAACCGATTTGGTACTTGAATGACTTATAATACATATTAAATTTTAAATACAGAAAACTTATACAGTTTTATCTGTCTAAAGAAATACGAAAGAAAAAATTGGAAATACGTTTAAACTTTTACGCCGGTTAAACAAGTTGAAAATCTTAAAATAACATATTCTGAAACTTAAAGCTGTGACATTAGTTACTTTAAGCATTATTATAACAAATTAAGGGCATTTAATTAAAATCCTTCACTATACAAACATTGTTTCTCTGCGTTTCAATTTTCACTCGTTTGTTCTGGAAACTGAATAAATTAGCTTTAATAAGAAATTTCAAGAATTTTATAGAGTCCTTAAGGATTTTGTATGTAGAGCTAATAGTTTACGTTTTATACTATTAAGTTACTACTTGGATCTTTAACGAGGTGACAAAACATCAAAAAATTCGTTTTTAATAATGAATGAATATATAACAAAGAAAATTGCAACACAAATCCAGGTTTTTGCCTGTTTTATTGTAGATGTTTACGTTTAATTTTTTCTCAAAAACTATTGAATTAATTGTAAGAATGATTTGTAAAATTCTCAACACTGTTATTATGCACATAAGAAAATTTATTTCTGAAATTAATTAAAATTTAGTGGAGAGACATTTTAAAAATCATTGTATTGGAAAAATGAATGTGAAATTTCTAACATAACTCCTTTTTTTATAAAATTACTTACTTTAATAATATTAAATATTACTTAAAAATAAATGTGTATATATGTGAATATTATTTAAAAATAAATGGAAAAATAAATGTGAAATTTCTACCATAACTCCTTTTTCTATAAAATATATTATTTTAATAATATTAAATATTACCTATACATTACAAAATTGAGAATTCTTGAATTAAGGAAACAGGTCAAAATTTAAGAATCCATTTAACTGGACATAACCACATTGACTTCTACACCACTTTCGTAAAACAAATGTTAAACTTTCTACCATAACACGTTTTTTTGTAAAAATTACTTACTTTAACAATATTAAATATTACATAGGAGAGAATTCTTGAATGAAGAAAACTGGTGAAAATTTAAGAATCTATTTAACTGGACCTAACAAAATTAATTTATATTCAACTTTCGTCAAATAAATGTCGAAATTTCTATAATAAAACTTTTTTCGTAAAAATTACTTCCTTTTATAATATTAAATATTACATAAGTGATAATACTTGAATGAAAATAAATGGATGAATATTTGAGTATCCAATTAACTGGGCCTAACTACATTGACTTCTATTCAGCTTTCGTAAAGTATAGTACCAAATATACTACCAAACTGTTAAAAATTGCTCTTTGTTCTCATCTTTAATTTCAGTGGAAGTCCTTAAAAATATTAACAATAAATAATCATAACTAAGAGTCAAAGTGTAAAATCTCTATTAACTCAAATAAATGCTATTTGTTGCACTTCTATTGCGTCATTCTGATTTGACGTCAAATCAGAAAATATTTAAAAATGACTTAAAACGATTTGGTACTTGAATGACTTATAATACAGACAGAATTTTAAATATAGAAAAATTATACAGTTTTATCTGTCTAAAGAAATACGAAAGTAAAAATTGGAAATAGTTTTTAACTTAAAAAAATGTTAATAATTGAACTTTTACGACTGGTTAAACAAGTTGAAAATCTTAAAATAACATATTCTGAAACTTAAAGCTGTGACATTTATTACTTTAAGCATTATTATAATAAATTAAGATCATTTAATTAAAATCCTTCACTATACAAACATTGTTTCTCAGCGTTTCAATTTTCACTCGTTTGTTCTGGAAACAGAATAAATAAGCTTTAATAAGAAATTTCAAGAATTTTATAGAGTCCTTAAGGATTTCGTATGTAGATGAGCTAATTGTTTACGTTTTATACTATTAAGTTACTACTTGGATCTTTAAAGATTTGACAAAACAACAAAAAAATTGATTTTAATGTTAAATGAATATATAACAAAGAAAATTGCAACACAAATCCATGATTTTGCCTGTTTTAATGTAGATGTTTACGTTTAATTTTTTCTCAAAATCTATAGAATTCATTGTAAGAATGATTTGTAAAATTCACAACACTGATATTATGCGCATAAGAAAATTTATTTCTGAAATTAATTAAAAATTAGTGGAGGAGCGACATTCTAAAAATCATTGTATTGGAAAAATAAATGTGAAATTTCTACCATAACTCCTTTTTTTATAAAATTACTTATTTTAATAATATTAAATATTACTTATACGTTACAAAAGTGAGAATTCTTGAATGAAGAAAACTGGTGAAAATTTCAGAATCCATTTAACTGGACCTAACAACATTGACTTCTATTCAACTTTCGAAAAATAACTCTCAAAATTTTCACCATAACACCTTTTCTGTAAAAATTACTTACTTTAGTAATATTAAATATCACATATATATTACAAAAGTGAGAATTCTTAAATGAAGAAAAATGGATGAACATTTCAGAATCCATTTAACTGGACCTAACTCCATTGAATTCTATACAACTTTCGCAAAATAAATGTCACAATTTCTACCATAAAACTTTTCTTGTAAACATTACGTTCTTTAGTAATATTAAATATCGCATATAAATTACATAAGTAAATATTCTTGAATGAATAAAAATGGAGGAAATTTTCAGAATCCATTTAACTGAAAGTAATGACTTCTATTCAACTTTCGAAAGATAAATGTCAAAATTTCCACCATAACTTTTTTTTCTGTAAAAATTACTTACTTTAGTAATATTAAATATCACATATATATTACGTAATAGAGAATTCTTGAATGAAGAAAAATGAATGAAAATTTCAGAATCATTTAACTGGACCTAACCACATTAACTTCTATGCAACTTTCGAAAAATAAATGTCAAAATTTCTACCGTAACACTTTTTTTTGTAAACATTACTTACTTTAATAATATTAAATATTACGTATATATTACATAAGTGAGAGTTCTTGAATGCGGTAAAATGGATGAAAATATCAGAATCCATTTCACTGGACCTAACAGCATTTACTTGTATTCAACTTTCGTAAAATAAGTGTCAAAGTTTCTACCATAACACTTTTTTGTAAAAATTAGTTACTTTAGGAAAATTAAATATCACATATATACATACATACATACATACATACATACATACATATATATATATATATATATATATATATATATATATATATAATATATATATAGCATAAGTGAAATTTCTTGAATAAAGCAAAATGGATGAAAATATCAGAATCCATTTAACTGGATCTAACAATATACATTAAACAACATTGACTTTTATTCAACTTTCGAAAAATAAATATCAAAATTTCTACCATAACGCTTTTTTTGTAAAAATTACTTTTTTTAATAATATTAAGCATTATTTATATATTATATAAGTGAGAATTCTCGAAGAAAACTGGTGAAAATTTCAGAATCCATTTAACTGGACCTAACAACATTGACTTCTATTCAACTTTTATAAAATAAATGTCAGAATTTCTACCATTACACTTTTTCGTAAAAATTACTTACTTTAATAATATTAAATATTCCATATATATTACATAAATGAGAATTCTTGAATGCAGTAAAATGGATGAAAATATCAGAATCCATTTCACTGGACCAAAGGACATTTACTTCTATTTAACTTTCGTAAAATAAGTGTCAGAGTTTCTACCATAACACTTTTTTTTGTAAAAATTATTTACTTTAGGAAAATTAAATATCACACACACACACACACACACACACACATATATATATAATATATATATATATATATATATATATATATATATATATATATATATATATAGCATAAGTGAAAATTCTTGAATAAAGCAAAATGGATGAAAATATCAGAATCCATTTAACTGGATCTAACAACATTTCCGTAAAATAAATATTAATTCAATTTCCGTATTCAATTTCCGTATCAATTTCCGTATAAATTCAATTTCCGTAAAATAAATATTAAAATTTCTACCATAACTCCTTTTTTTATAAAATTACTTATTTTAATAATATTAAATATTACTTATACGTTACAAAAGTGAGAATTCTTGAATGAAGAAAACTGGTGAAAATTTCAGAATCCATTTAACTGGACCTAACAACATTGACTTCTATTCAACTTTTATAAAATAAATGTCAGAATTTCTACCATTACACTTTTTCGTAAAAATTACTTACTTTAATAATATTAAATATTATCAGTTATGTAATATAAACTAACGTATATATTACATAACTGAGAATTCTTGAATGACGAAAACTGGTCAAAATTTCAGAATCCTTTTTTTTGGACCTAACCACATTGATTTATTTGCAGCTGTCATGTGCTCAATTTTGTAGTTGAATTGGACTTATATTTCTACATTGAGCAAAAAGTAATCATAAATTTAGTTTGAATGTATGTGATAATATTATAATTGAAAGAATCTTGTTTTGTCATGTTTACGAATAATCATTCACTAAAATAATATTTGTATTAAAGAATAAATGATTTATTTTATGAGAAAAATCTGTAAAAATCTTTGTTTCAAACTATCGCATAACTCAACTTCCTACATGCTACCTAAAAGCTTTGTGAACCGAAACTTTGTATGAACTAATGGGATAATGGATTAAAGACAGAAGTAAATTGCGTAAAAATCAGTGTATGAAGTCTTTTCATTTTCAATGAAGAGTGATTACAGATTGTTAGATATGTTGCCTGGAAACCGATAATGTAATCTGACAGCACTAAAGTAATGAAATTAAACATTCTCCCCCATGAGATTGCTTAGTCTTTACAGCAGTTGTGTAAAGTTGCAATTAACTGCACTTTCTAATTTATCAGAATTCACTCTTCTAACTTATTAACTTTTAAGCATGCAGTGTAAATAAGTAATTTTTCAAAGAATGTTTGAATATGCGTACCCTAAAATCTCTGAAGGCATTGTGGCAATCAAGGAGTCATACGACTGTTAAATCAACAAAATAGTAGAATTTTGAGAAAATATATATGTGAAAAGGAATTTGTTTCTAAATATTTTGTAGCATTCAGCGAAAAAAAATTTTCAAATATTGAGAGGATTTGTAATTGAAACGTGTCAGCTGTTTACTGTAAATAAATTTAACTTACAAAACTGTAACTTTTTCTCAAATTTGTGTTTTCGTTTCATGTTATCCCAAAAAGTTTTTATTATTTTTTCATGAAATTTTACAGGTTGTATTTAATATAATTTTCCTCCAATTTAACTTAAATTTTGTAATTAAAAAATTGTATAATATTTGTAATAATTGTAATAAATTTTGTAAACTAATATATCCCGAAATAATTTTTTCAATGATAAACTTTTAGTTTTTAGGAAAAAAATAAATTCGTTTTTTCAAATATTTTTAAAAAAAAATATATATGTCAGGTCTAAAAAGTGAGCAGTTGGAAATTACTTGAGTTATAAACGATTTAAAAGGGAACTCTTTTAATATAATAAAATAAATGAAAAAGACCCCCGCTTGCGTAACCTTTTGGAGTAATGCGGTCAAGAGCGGAGATATTTCACAAGAAGTTGATGACTAATCTAGCGAGAAGAATCAGTAAGTTCGTGGACAAGGAGCTTTTAACACATTCCACGCTTAGCTCTGCCACGAACAAATGCAAATGGCGCAAGCGACGCCTGAAACGGAAACTCCATATTAAATAAAAAAGTGTTTTTACTAATAAGGACTAATTATTCTATTCTCCTTACCACTGGACCACGATATATATGTATTTTAAATATATACAAATTTAATCTCAAATTTATTTTGAGATATTGTAGTATGTTTTAAAACAATAAGTTGTCTTAAACTTGTTTATTTTTTAGTAATCATATGGATTAGACTTGATATGAGTTTTGTTAACAACAAAGTGCTTTTATTTGAAACTTTCGAAAATAAATATTTTTTTCGCTTCAAAAATGAATGAGATACGTGTCTTAAAGAAATAATTTTCTAACTATTAAAAAAAAAATTAGGTTTGTAAAACTGGAAGTTAAAAAAATTATGTTTGTAAAACTGGTAGTTTTCAAGGTATGAGAAATCAAAAATGATATTTATTTTACAATTTTTCGACTTTTAAAAATGTATCAACCCTTAAATATATTTCGGTCACTTAGAATTCCCAGTTGGAACATGCGTATCTCACTCTTTGATTCTAACTAGGCAGTCGTCAAAAACACTAACATTCTGATGTACTTGATGAGGTTTCATGCATTTTCTGATGCATTTTAAATTTTAATTCGTGTAGTGCAGTCTCCCACATTCTTAAATTATTGATGATTCATGTCTTTATCAATAACTACCTGCAGAAGTGTGTTAAGAAAACTTACATGTTGCATATTAATTACAAATAAATTCAAATATTTTTTTTTATTTTTGGAGATATTTTCCTTCATCTCGTTTTTTCGTTGTAACTCGTCAGCAATTTTGTTTTCCTGCTGAAAATTTTAGTGTATTGCTACCCCTTTACACCCTTAAAGATAAATTTACTTTTATCAATAACGTAAAAAGATTTTACTTTCAAAATGTGTATAATTCAGGTAAAACAATTAATTTTGCTTCATAAACCAGAAAAGGTTCATTCATGTTTTTAAGTTCCAGTAACGTGATTTTTAATTCAAAACTTTTATTATGAGCCCATACATTTAATATTCACATTTTTATAGAAACGAAATGATCTCGAAATTTGTACATTTCAGGTAAAAATATTAATTTTGCTTTATAAACCAGAAAAATTTCATTCCTGTTTTTAAGTTCCAGTAACCTGATTTTTAAATTAACACTTTAATTATGATCTCAGGCATTTAATATTCTTATTTTTATGGGTACGAAATAATCTTGAAAGAATTGTGAATCTTGAAATATGTACAGTTCAGATAAAAGGATTCATTTTGCTTTATAAACCAGAAAAACTTCATGTTTTTAAGTTCCAGTAATGTAAGTTTTAAATTAAAACTTTTATTATGAGCTCACACATTTAATATTAACATTTTTAAAGATATGAAATAATCTTGAAAGAATAATGAATCTTGAAACTTGTACAAATCAGGTAAAAGATTAATTTTGGCTTATAAACCAAAAAAAAATTTATTCAAGTTTCTTAGTTCCAGTAAAGTGATATTTAAATTAAATCTTTTATTATGAGCTCACACATTTAATTTTCACGTTTTATAGGTACAAAGTAATCCTGAAAGAATTGCGAAAATTGATTTTTTTACAATTCAGGTAAAAGGATTAATTTTGCTTTATAAACCAGAAAAATTTTATTCAAGTTTCTCAGTTCCAGTAACGTGATTTTTAGATGAAATCTTTTTTATGAGTTCATAAATTTAATACTCCTATTTTTTTAAGTACGAAATAATCTTGAAAGAATTATGAATCTTGAAATATGTATAATTCATGCTAAAAGATTAATTTTGCTTTATAAACCAGAAAATTTCCTTCATATTTTTAAGTTCCAGTAACGAGATTTTTAAATTGAATTTTTTATTAATAGTTCATACATTTAATATTCCCATTTTTAGAGGTACGAAATAATCTTGAAAGAATTGTGAATGTTGAAACTTGTACAATTCAGGTAAAGGGATCAATTTTGCTTTATAAATCAGAAAAATTTCATTCATGTTTTTAAGTTCCAGTAACGTGATTTTTAAATTAAAACTTTTATTATAAGTTCATACATTTAATATTCATATTTTTTTATAGGAAACGAAATAATCTTGCGATAAACGAATATTAATTTTCAAGTAAATCAAACTTTTTTCAATATCATTTTTCACACAACACTATTTTTAACTCTTAATCTTAAGAATTCAAGATTTTTTTTAAGTATCTGCTAAAGTATTAAATTTCTGTAAATTAATAAATTAAAATAAGTGTAACCAGAATACATCAATAAAATGAAATTAAATCATCTAGAGATTTCGACATAAAATTTTCAATTTAAAGTTCGTGTTACAGTCGTAAATAACATACACATATAAAAATTTACACATTTTAATTAAATTATTAAATATTTATTAGCAGTATATTATTAAATGTTTTAATATTACTTTTAGAACCGCAGTAGCTCAGTCATTAAAGGCAACTCATAACTGCAAAATATCTGACTGAAATATCTGGGATATATTAGTTTATACTACTTTAAGTAGACAAGATATTTATAAAATTTAATTTTTTGAGATTTTAATAAACATAATACGCAAGGTACTAAAATACGCAAGAGAAGAATTGAGATGAAAATACAAAAAGCTTTCAGAAAATTGAATAACCGTAGACTAATTAATTAAAATATTCCTATTGCACTACATATTATCGATTGCTTTCCGATTTTTACTCCGTTTATAGCATTCAAAAATAGAAGCATAATTAGGCATAGAATTTGTTTTGCTTTTAGTACAATTTACACTCATGTCCTTAAATTAAGGATAATGAAGTTCAGGCAATGAAAGAGACAAAAGCAAAACAAACTTGACTTATTTGTAAAGTCTATTTATTAAACAAAAGGTAAAGAGCAAAAAAGATGCTATATGTTTGACATAATTAATAAAAATTGCGATTTTTACTCCCTGGAGCAAATTTTAAAAAAGAACCTATTTACAGAAAACAGTATAACATGGTTAGTATGATGGTTAATACGGAGTATGTCTCCCGGACGATGCAATACAAGCGTTACAACGCCTACGCATGCTGAGTATCAGATTATCAATCTGATCTTGGGGAAAATTACACCACTCATGAAGCAATGCCCTCCGAAGTTCCGATAGACAGTTGGGAGGGGGTTGACGGGCTGCAATTCGTCGGCCAAGCGTGTCCCACACCTGTTCTATTGGATTCAAGTCCGGTGAGTATGCTGGCCAATTCATACGGGTGATATCCTCCGATTGAAGGCATTCGTCTACAATGTTTGCACGGTGAAGTCGGGCAATGTCATCCATATACAGAAATTCAGGACCCATGGTGCCCCGAAACAAACGTACATGTTGTTCCAGAATGACATCCCGATAGATGTGGCTGTCATCGTTACACTCTGAACATGCAGGTCAGTTCTGGAACCAAGAATAATTTCTCCCCAAACGAGCCATCCTGCACCACCGTAACGGTGTCGTTCAATGGTGTTCTCTTGGTGGTAATGGGTACCTGGCGCTCTCCATATGAAAGTCCGGCGAGAATCAGAATGTAAACTGAACCTGGACTCGTCGGAAAACATCACACAAGACCACTGTTGCGGTGTCCACAATGCATGCTCTCTAGCCCAGCATAATCGCAGGCGACAGTGAGTTGCGGTAAGGGGAACACATCTGACAGGCCTACGAGCATATAGACCAATGTTCCCTAAGCGTCTCTACACGGTCTGCCTTGAAACTGTCGTACCGGTAGCTGAAGAGAGCTGACGAGACAGGTCTGATGCTGTGCTCCGTCTGTTTCTTTTGGCAGTAACTGCCAAATACCGGTCATCATTCGGCGTAGTAACTCGGGGGCGACCTGTGCTGTAACATCTACTCACATTACCATCATGTTTGAATCGTTGCCAAAGCCTGGAGATGACACTCTGGCGATTCCAAGTTCCTCGGATACTTCCAGCTGGGTACGTCCACATTCCAGTCGTCCGATAATTCTACCACGTAAAAAATCATCCAAATGCTTCCTTTGTGCCATAACTATGCGGTTATTGCACTGAAAGGCTTTTAAAGCGCTTGTGAACAATTTTACTTCTTTGCTACCATTCCTTATATACCCCTTTCATACACTCTCGTCATTTTGACGTACTATCCGCGCCATCTGGTGGTTTCCTGCAATTTGCATATTCTTCTTCAAGATGTGTGTGATAATTCTACAGGTGAAATTTTCATTTTAGAGCTCAATTTCTGTGTGATTCTGAATTATCCTTAATTTATGGACATGAGTGTACATAAAACAATCATTTATACTTATAGGATGTTTTGAGAGTCTCAGTAGCTCAGTCGAAAAAGGCAACGTTCTGTTACCTGGAGGGTTGCGGGTTCGGAGCCCGATCCGGTTGAAGATCCAGCGTATTCGTTAAAGGTGTTCGGGACACGCAAAATATGTTCGCGGTCACAATGTCCTCCAAGTTTTTAATCAATATCTCTGGGCGAGGTATGCCAACTTCATGGGTTTTTCTGCTTGATCCCTGCTTCTAACTTACGAGGACTCACTTGAGCAAGAAGTCGTACTTTCATTGTTGAGGTACATCGTTAAAACAAAAGGCTCACAACTTTGCCTTAATAAGAGAAGCGTGCAGCGAGCAGCTTGCTCAACCGTACTTGGTTTGACCAAGTGGCATAAGACATCAACGATATTACTTTTTCTTAAGATGCTCCATGCAGATTTCTTCTATAGTTAAACCTTAATTTGACAAGATGTTTTTTTTTTAATTTTTTTTAATTTCTGTTATTTTCGAATGTCTGTATAGACATTAGGATCTCTGTAAACAAAAATATATCATTTTCCATTTTTGAAATAATTAATGTCCGCTGTGGCGAAAACTGACAATTATGTTATATAGTTGTTATGAATATACATGTCCGGTGTAGCGGCCATACTTAGGTTTAATACTCATTGAACTTAAAACAACAGGCTTCCTTAAGGTAAATATTGCATTTTTCAAATTAAACTTTTTCTAAATAAGTACATTAAACTATCGACAATCAGAACACTTCATTCATCTATTGACCCTGTAAAAATTTTCTTTTACTTTTCTAATTGCCTGCTGTACACTTAAATAAGGTAACACTAGGTATAAAAGGTTACATAATAAAAAGGTTACAACTTCAAAAAAAAATACTAATTATTTTAGTAGATTTAAATTATCAATTGTTTGACTATTCCTCATCAGAACATTTCATTCATTTATTGATCCTCTATAAAATTTCTTTTCCTTTTCTAATTGCCTGCTATACACTTATATAAGGTAACATTAGATATAAAAGGTTACATAATAAAGAGGTTACAACTTCAACATAAATTACTAATTATTTTAGTAAATTTAAATTATCAATTGTTTGAATATTCCTCATCAGAACACTTCATTCATCTATTGATCCTCTAAACATTTACTTTTATTTTTCTAATTGCCTGCTATACACTTAAACAAGGTAAAACTAGGTATAAAAAGTTACATAATAAAGAGGTTACAACTAGAAGAGAAATTACGAATTATTTTAGTAAATTTAACTTGTTAATTGTTTGAATTCCTCATCAGAACACTTCATTCATCTATTGATCGTCTACAAATTTTATTTTATTTTTTTAATGGGCTTCTATACACTAAAACAAGGTAATACTAGATATAAAAGGTTACATAATAAAGAGACTACAACTTCAAGATAAATTACT
>CM063499.1:36844603-36847103 GCA_032207245.1 Pardosa pseudoannulata | reverse complement strand
AACCATTACTTTATACATCAATCCAAAAAAAAACCATCTCTCACTTATACAAATTACAATCTATTTATAAACGGTGAATACATTAAACTATCACCTATATTTTTACTCAAGCGTTGAATTGCAGCAGATAAAAATTTATAAAAGAGGTACTCATACTAATTACTTTTATATGGAACATCTCTTTCACTCGACTTTATTCAGCACCTGCATACTAATGCTAAAACAATTGATAAGTAAATGTGAAACAGAAATTATTAATTCTTTTGACCTGGATTAAGATGACGAATTATGCCATTATAATTTATACAGCAGTAGTTATTTGATTGGGAACACAAGTCAGCACTATATAAAAGTTCAATCTCATATGCTTGTTAATGTTAAGGGTTCATCAGACCCTAAATATGATCAATATATTGAATCTTTTTATGGGTTCAAATAATCAATATATAAACTTTAATTTTCCTAAAGCAGCTGGTAATATACGCCTTTATACCAATGTTTAATGCTTGGTATGCAGGCCCTATATGCTTTTATACAAATGCAACGAAGAAAAGATGTTATCAATTTAGCACCATATGAGGAGCACGTGTAGCTTAAGGTATGCTACGGACTGGAGTAGCATTACCCCCGCTGGGTCCTCATAATTTAGAAACAGAAACCTCGCAGAAGATGCCAGGCTTGTCTTGCCACCTTAGGTATCAGTTGATATATGTGACTCTGAAGATATTTCAAGTGCCTACATATTTCATGTAAATATTTTACGTTTTAAATTCTGCGATAAAAAAAAATCATTATTTATCATATGAATTCTGTCATTCCATTCATACCAGTATGTCAGTTATTGCTTTTTTTAAAATATGTTATGTGTTGTATTTTAAGATACAGATTACTAATCGGAGTTTTATTCAAAATTATCTCTTAAAAATAAATGTGTGATGTTATATATCTTTACTGTTGTAAAGAACCCTGATACACAATCCAAACACACACACACACACACACACATATATAAAATAAATAATATATATATATATTATATATATATATTGTGTGTGTATGTATATATATATATATGTATATATATATATATATATATATTATATATAATATAATATATATATTATATATATATATTTATATATATATGTATATATATATATATAATATATATATAAAATATATATATATATGTATATATATATACTATATTATATATATATATATATATATATATATATGTATGTATGTATATATATAATATATATATATATATATATATATATATATATATATATATATATAATATAAATATGTATGTATGTATATATATATATATATATATATATATATATATATATAATATATATATTATATATATATAAATATATATATATATATATATATATATATATATATATAATATATATATATATATATATATATGTATTTATATATATATGTATGTATATATATATTTATATATATATATATATGTATATTATATATATATATGTATGTATATATATATATATATATTATATATATATATATAATATATATATATATATATATTTATATATATATATATATATATATATATAATATATATATATATATATATATATATGTATTATATAATATATATATATATATATATGTATATATATATGTATGTATATATATATATATGTATATATATGTATGTATATATATATATATATATATGTATATATATATATATATATATATAAAATATGTATATATATATATATATATATATATATACACATATAAATATATTAGACAGCTGGGAATGTTTGATATATAACACTATACAAAAATTACACATAAAATATATTAGAAATTTTATTAAAGGAATTTCAGTTACACAAGCAAAATGTAAATAGTTTTAAAAATTAATGATTTTGTCGTGGATGTATATTTTAAAGAACGAAGCAAATCTGGAAAAGCAATAACCCATTTCACCCAGGAGAGTAACGAAGTACGCTTGAAATTGGAAACCTCTACAAACAGTCGGCGTTTTAGTTATTCATGCACAAGAAACTAATTACAAGAGCGGTGGGGTTGACAGATGTAATTTTCTACTAACGTATATTCTCAGTTCTTACAGTTACTGAGAGAAAGATGTTTTAATTTTAATTTTAACTCTTCGAAAATACGGAAATAAAAAAGAAACCCATAAGAGTATGTACATAATTAATAATTTTACATACATGTATATATATATATATATATATATATATATATATATATATACATATATATATATATATATATATATATATATATATATATATATACAAATATATGTGTGCGTGCATATATATATATTAATTACAATTACTTAATAAAAAGTAACTAAAGTAAAATTTTTCTTTGTTGACTTAAGTAGAAATTGACTTTAAAATTATTTTATACATTACTTGTTACAAATAATAATTTAATAAAATATTCAAAAACTTGAATGTATTAATGTGTT
>CM063499.1:36837103-36839603 GCA_032207245.1 Pardosa pseudoannulata | reverse complement strand
ACACGCTTGAGCATATGTCGTACTTTTACCCTTGTGGTACTCGTTAAAAAATAAAGACGCACCCTGGCCTAAGATCCATCGTGTTCGTTAAAGGGGACTGGGGCACGTAAAATATGTTCGTGGTCACCAAGTTCTCATTCAATACCTCTGGGGTGACAGGCCAAACCCATGGGTCTACTGCTTGTTATCTGCTTCAAAATTTCAAAGACCCGCCTGAGCATATGTCGTTCTTTTACTCTTGTGGTACTCGTTAAAAACTAAAGGCGCACCCTGGCCTAAGATCCACCGTGTTTGGTAAAGATGACTGGGGCACATGAAATATGTTCGTGGTTCCCTTGTCGTCCCAGTTCTCATTCAATACCTCTGGGGTGGCAGGCCAAACCTATGGGTCTATTGCTTGATCTCTGCTTCAAAATTTCAAAGACCCGCCTGAGCATATGTCGTACTTTTAATCTTGTGGTACTCGTTAAAAACTAAAGGCGCACCCTGGCCTAAGATCCATTGTATTCGTTAAAGGTGACTGGGGCACATAAAATATGTTCGTGGTCCCTTTGTAGTCCCAGTTCTCATTCAATACCTCTGGGGTGGCAGGCCAAACCCATGGGTCTACTGCTTGGTCTCTGCTTCAAAATTTCAAGGACCCACTTGAGCATATGTCGTTCTTTTACCCTTCTGGTACTCGTTAAAAACTAAAGGCGCACCCTGGCCTAAGATCCACCGTGTTTGGTAAAGATGACTGGGGCACATGAAATATGTTCGTGGTTCCCTTGTCGTCCCAGTTCTTATTCAATACCTCTGGGGTGGCAGGCCAAACCTATGGGTCTATTGCTTGATCTCTGCTTCAAAATTTCAAAGACCCGCCTGAGCATATGTCGTTCTTTTACCCTTCTGGTACTCGTTAAAAACTAAAGGCGCACCCTGGCCTAAGATCCACCGTGTTTGGTAAAGATGACTGGGGCACATGAAATATGTTCGTGGTTCCCTTGTTCGTAGTTTTATTCAATACCTCTGGGGTGGCAGGCCAAACCTATGGGTCTATTGCTTGATCTCTGCTTCAAAATTTCAAAGACTCGCCTGAGCATATGTCGTTCTTTTACCCTTGTGGTACTCGTTAAAAACTAAAGGCGCACCCTGGCCTAAGATCCATTGTATTTTTAAAGGGGACTCACATAAAATATGTTCGTGGTCCTTTGTAGTCCCAGTTTTTCATTAATACTCTGGGGTGGTATGCCAAATATATGGGTCTACTGCTTGATCTCTGCTTCAAAATTTCAAAGACCCGCCTGTGCATATGTCGTTCTTTTACCCTTGTGGTACTCGTTAAAAACTAAAGGCGCACCCTGGCCTAAGATCCATCGTGTTCGTTTAAGGTGACTCACATAAAATATGTTCGTTTTTGTAGTCCCAGTTTTCATTCAATACCTCTTGGTATGCCAAATATATGGGTCTACTGCTTGGTTTGCTTCAAAATTTCAAAGACCCGCCTGAGCATATGTCGTACTTTTACCCTTGTGGTACTCGTTAAAAACTAAAGGCGCACCCTGGCCTAAGATCCATCGTGTTCGTTTAAGGTGATGTAAAATATGTTCCTGGTCACAATGTCCTCCAAGTTTTCAATTTACCTCAGGGGGTAGCAGGCCAAGCCTCGTCGTCTTCAACTTGTTCTCTACTTCTAAATTGAGCTTACCCACCGGATTTAATATTACTCGCGTCAGTAGCATACCTTAACCCTTTAAATGTCTTTAAATGTCACATTCAAAATTCTTTAAGATTTAACGGCATTATGTTATAAACGTTGTCTTCGAACTTTAATCAATAGGAACCATATAAAAACCAATTTTCATCTTTTTTTTTTTTTTTTTTTTTTTTTTTTTTTTTTTTTTTACTGGGGGGGTTATTATGAAACCTTTCCCTTTTACAGCATAAAAATAAAAACTTTTTTAAATTAACTATATTGGAATAACAATGTATAATTATTATCAAAATGAGGTAATAACTAGATAACTACACTTTTCATTGTTTTTTTGGGTAGGTGTTTCCATTTGAAGTCATAAGGAGAAAAATCAAATTCGTGAATTTTATGTAAAGCAATTTTAAACTAATATATTTCAAAGGAAAAAAATAAATTATGCCAAATTCTATTATATATTACTACATCAAAGAGTCGATAACGCAAAAAATCGAAAAAAAAAATCCTTCGGATGTTTTTTAAAAAGAAGAGAACAAAGTATTAATAGGTGGTTTCGTTGCGGAACCACTGCCCATTCAAGAGTTAAGCTACACGTGATTCTCTTGTGGCGCTAAATGGGTAACAGCTTCGGAGCCTTGTATCGCCATTAAGGCTTATATTGCCTGTATTGCCAGCTGCGTTAGGATAATAATGACACAAAATAAAATAAAATGAAAGATGACTTAGATCAAAATAGATAATTTTTTTTATCCCGGCTCAATTACATAGTGATAAAGTATCTGAATTGTGGTTTCGTTATGTTATTATCGT
>CM063499.1:36812103-36824603 GCA_032207245.1 Pardosa pseudoannulata | reverse complement strand
GTCGTAAGGAGTCTCAGAGATTTTAACAATCAAAAAATTGAATTTTTTTATTACTGATTATATTTCTTCATTTCTTTTTGAATATAAAAAACCGCTTTTATAAATTCGCTGGAGATCACGATCTATAAACAAAACAATGTTTAGATATATGTATATCCAGAGTTAGGTACATTTAGGTAAGGTTTAAGTAAAGTTCGTTAAGGTTTTCAGATACCTTCAAAAGGAGTCTTAAGGAGTCTGGGGGATTTTAACAGTTAAAAAATTTAATTCTTTTTATTACTGATTATATTTCTTCATTTGTTTCTGAATATAAATAAACTGATTTTAAAAATTTCCAGTAGATCGCGAGCTATAAACAAAACAATGTTTAGATATATGTATATCCGGAGTAAGGTACGGTTTAAGTAAGATTGGTTAAGGTTTTCAGATATCTTCTACAGTAGTCTTAAAGAGTCTCAGTGTTTTAAACACTCAAAAATTGAATTTTTTTTATTACTGATTATATTTCTTTATTTTTTCTGAACAGAAAGAAGCTACATTTAAAAATTCGAAGTAGATCACGAGCTATAAACAAAACAATGTTAATATATATGCATGTCTGAAGTTAGGTACGCTTAGATACGATTTAAGTACGGTTAATTAAGATTTTCAAATACCTCCTAAATTAGACTTAAGGAGTCTCAGGTATTTTAACACTAAAAAAATTGATTTTTTTGTTACTGATTGTATTTCTCTATTTATTTCTGAATATAAAAACTGCTTTTAAAAATGATTAGATCGCGAGCTATAAACAAAACAATGTTTAGATATATGCACATCTGAAGTTACGTACGGTTAGGTACGGTATAAGTACGGTTAGTTAAGGTTTTCAGATACCATCTCAAAGAGTATTAAGGAGTCTCAGGGATTTTAACGTTCAAAAAATTGAATTATTTTTATTACTGATTATATTTATTCATTTGTTACTGAATATGAAAAAAACTTCTTTTAAAAATTCGCAGTAGATCGCGAGCTATAAACAAAAAATGTTTAGATATGTGCTTATCCGGAGCTAGGTACGATTTAAGTAAGTTAGTTCAGGTTTTCAGATACCATCAAAAGGAGTCTTAAGGAGTCTCAGGGATTTTAACACTCAAAACATAGAATTATTTTTATTACAGGTTAAACAATTTCTAAAATTTGGTCTAACAGAAGCAGGATTTTTGTGTCTTATATTTACGAAATAAATCCTGTTATAATAAACATTTAGTGTCTACAAAGATAATATGTTCTCTTAATGTTCTTTGCAATCTTAATCAACAATAAAATGTTCACCTTTGTAAGAGAGCATCATATAATTTCGGTATATTTGTATTTCGAGTATAGTTGTCTTTTGAGTTTACAAACTCTTTATTGTGTCTAAGTAACTATTTTCAATGTGACAAAATGAGTTAAAACACCATTTTGTGAACCATAAAAGTTATAAGCTCTTATGGTTGCCATTATTATGTGAAATGTTTCTTGATAGACACTACTTAAACGATGATAGTAGAAAGTAGAAACAATTTGTAAAATTTCGTCTAAAACGAACAGAAATATTTTATCTTATATTTACGAAATAAAAGTTATAATAAAGATTTAGGGTCTAAAAAGATAATATGTTCTCTTAATGGCCTTTGCAATCGTAATCAACAGTAAAATGTTCTCCTTTGTAAGACAGCATCATGTAATTTCGGTGTATTTGTGTTTCCAGTTGGCAGCTCCACAAATGTAGTCTCACAGCACAAACACCTAAACAAAAACATTAACAAACTCTTTATTGTGCGTAAAACACCATTTTCAACGTGACAAAATAGGTTAAAACACCATTTTGTCAACCTTATAAGTTATACACTCCTATGGTTGCCATGATTATGTGAAATGTTTCTTGATAGACACTACTTTAACGATGATGGTAGAAAGTTAGTTATTAAACAATTTGTAAAATTTTGTGTAACAGAAGCAGAAATTTTTGTCTTTTATTTACGAAATAAAGCCTGTTATAATAAAGATTTAGTGTCGAAAAAGATAATATGTTCTCTTAACGTTTCTTGCAATCTTAATCAACAGTAAAATGTTCTCCTTTGTAAGAGAGCATCATATAATTTCGGTATAGTTGTGTTCGGAGTTTACAGCTCCATAAATGTGCTCTGACAGCACAAACTCGTAAATAATTCTAAACAAAAACATTAACAAACTTTTTACTGTTCTTAATACACCATTTTCAGTGTGACAGAATGGTATTAAACGCCAATTTGTCAATCTTACAAGTTATACCCTCCTATGGTTGTCATGATTATGTGAAATGTTTCCTGATAGCCACTATTTAAACGATGATAGTAAAAAGTGAGTTACTAAGCCATGCGTAAAATTTAGTCTAAAATAAGCAGACATGTTTTGTCTTATATTTACGGAAAAATGCCTGTTATAAGAAAGAATTAGGGTCTTTAAAGATAATATGTTCTATGAATGTCCTTTGCAATCTTAATCAGCAATAAAATGTTCTCCTATGTAAGAGAGCATCATATAATTTCGGTATAATTGTGGTTAAGTTTACAGCTAACAAACGACACTGACAGTACAAACTCTTAAATTATTCTAAACAAAAACATTAACAATCTCTTTATTGTTCCTAGGACACCATTTTTGGTGTGACAAAATGGGTTAAAATACCATTTTGTCCACTTTACATGTTATACGCTCCTATGGTTGGCATGATCATGCGAAATGTTTCTTTATAGCCACCACTTAAACTTTGATAGTAGAAAGTAGAAACAATACAATTAACCTTACAATTTATACGCTCCTATGGTTGCGATGATTTTGTGAAATGTTTCTTGATAGCCGCTACCTAAACGATGATATTAGAAAGTTAGTTATTAAACAAATATTAAAATTTGGTCTAACAGAAACAGGAATTTTTTGTCTTATATTTACGGAATAAAACCTGTTATAATAAAGACCTAGGATCTAAAAAGATATTATGTTCTCTTAATGTTCTTTGCAATCTTAATCAACAATAAAATGTTTTCCTTTGTAAGAGATCATCATATAATTTCGGTATATTTGTCTTTGGAGTTTGCAAACACTTTATTGTGCCTAAGACACCATTTTCGGTGCGGCAAAATAGGTTAAAACACCACTTTGTCAACCTTACAAGTTGTCCTCTCCTATGGTTGGCATGATTATGCGAAATGTTTCTTGATAGCCACTACTTAAACGATGATGGTAGAAAGTAGAAACAATTTGTAAAATTTGGTCTAACAGGAGCAGAAATTTTTTGTCTTATATTTACAGAGTAAAGCCTGTTATAATAAAGATTTAGGGTCTAAAATGATAATATGTTTGTTCTCTTAATGTTCTATGAAATATTAATCAACAATAAAATGTTCTTCTTTGTAAGAGCTAATCATATAATTTCGGTGTATTTGTGTTTCGAGTTGGCAGCTCCACAAATGTAGTCTCACAGCACAAACACCTAAATAATTTCAAACAAAAACTTAACAAACTCTTTATTGTTCCTAAGACACCATTTTCGATGTGACAGAATAGGTTAAAACACCATTTTGTCAATTTTTCAAGGCCCCGATGGCTCCCATGATACCATCAAATGTTTCTTCGCATGTTGGCAAGATGAACTGCCTGGGTAGGAAAAATCCGTGTCTACCAGTGTCTCTTAGTTCCAGGGCAAAGGCCATTTTGATTCCAAGCTTCTCATAGGCGTAATCTACAGATGATCCAGCTGCCTCATCTAGGTAAAGAAGGTAAAAAAGGAAGTTAGGTAACGAATAAATTAATATAATATACTAGTAAAAAAATTATAGCAATATAACTGCTGTGGTGTAGTACATTGCTGTTGTTATTGCAAAGTATTTTATAATCCAAGTTTACTTTATATCGTCTTTAATTATTCCTCTAAGTGGTTCGCACGTACAATTCCGCCAAACCGATGATGTCTACAAAGCCGTTGTCTCTTACAATACCGACCTCCAAAAACGCTCCAAAAATGATTGTAGTGTGCATTTCTTCCAGTGGTTTCCCCCATGGAGTTTTGCGTAGGAGGTTCAGGTCGATTGTTTAGGAACTACACCCCTCTTTGACTAAAATTTATTGAAGATACATCTCTATTCCTCAGGCACAAAGACGCTGATAGCTTTTCATGGCTTGGTAAATCTCTATTTCGAAGTATTTCTTGTGCGGTAACAGATGTATCTCTAATTGCACCACTTAAATATCTTGGATGACTTTCGTAAAAAATATAAACAAGTTTCTCAAAGAATATTTTTATTTGTACTTTTAGAATACATTATTTCTTATGGGATGATCTTCGAAACTTGACGAGCTTTATGTGTACTAAAAATTAAAATCTATAATACCTATTTATTTATATATTTATTTATAACCGGAAGTAAATGAACAATAACGAGGGTGGGTTTCCTGTATTCCATTCTAGTAGACAAAGGGTGAAGTAAAGAATCATAGAACGCTTTGGCCACTGACACAGTAAACCTTTAGCGTATTTTTGGAGACTTTTTTTTCCTCGATGTGTTCCACTAGGAGGATTATAGTAAAATGCCCCTCATCTATATTACAACATTCAAATATTGAACAAACGACAAGGAAATATACTAAAAAATATTATTAAAAATTTAAAAATTAAAAGAAGCACTCCACGTGCAAGGCCTAAAAAATTTTCCAATATTCGAGAGAACGCTGCATTGTTTTTCTTCCTTCTTTCTACTCAGGCAACCCTATACTTTTTCCATTATCCTGTGCTGATGCGTTCGTTGTTCCATTGTCCTTTGCACAATGCGTCCTTTCCCGGCTCTGCCCAGAATGACCGGGACTCCAAGGATGGTCCTTAATCGCCTCCTGGAGACCAATCACAACTCTCCAAAACTTGGTAAAGTTTAAGTGCAATCGTTTTCACTGGCCACAACACGCGCTTCCTGGAGTCACGAAAAAAACTTGGGCATTCAACCCACAACGTGTCAATGCGGCGAGTAAATTAGTTTCGCAAACCTTATGTCAAACATAGCTGCACTCTCACAATAAAATAAAAAAATACGTATTTAGCTGACAAGATCTCTGACGAGATCATTAATTCCAATGAGAAATTAATTTTCTGTCCAAAGAAATAATATGATAATAGCATTTGAAAGACAATGGAAAATGGAGCTAAATTCTACCATTTTGCTCCAAGTTGTAGAAGATGAAAGAGTTAGTTGAAGTATCACTGTAAGTTGTATCGCTAAATCATAAAAAAATACAAGCCATGAAGCAGAGCGAATCAGTAGTAGCAAATAGCACAATCTTAAATTGTGTCCTCTAGTAAGGGAAAATATCGATAGTCACTATTTACAACTTCGATTGACAATACCGAGTGGATGGGTTTAAGATGTGTCGAAGGTCATTTCACCACGAGGATCACTCATAACAGAGTGCTTTGTCTTAACCCTTTAAGCGGTTCCCACGTACAATTCCGCCGGTTGTCACGTACAGTTTTCGACCTCCAAAGACGTTCCGAAAATGGATGCATTGTCTCTGCCATCACTTTCTGCCAGCGCTTTCCCCCATGGAGTTTTGAAGTAGTAGGGTCAGGTCGATTGTTTAGGAACTGCACCGCTCTTTGACTGACATTTATTGAGGGATGCACCACTACTCCCTGAGGCACAAAGAAGCTGATAGCTTCTCATGTCTTTGTCAATCTCTATTTCGAAGTATTTCGTTTTGCGGTAACAGATATATCTTTCATTGCACCACTAAAATATCTTGGATGACTTTCGTAAAACAAATAAATAATTCTCTTAAAAAATATTTTTATTCGTACTTTTAGAATCCATTATTTCTTATAGGATGATCTTCGAGACTCGACTAGTTTTATGTGTGTTAAAAATTAACAATCAATAATGTCTATTTATATATCTATTTATAACCGGATGTAAAGGGACAATAACGAGGTTGATTTTCCCGTATTCCAATCTAGTCGACAAAGGGTGAAGTAAAAAAATCATAGAACACTTTGGTCACTGACACAGTAAAACTTTAGCGTATTTTTGGAAACTTTTTTTCCTCGGTGTGTTCCACTCAGAGGGTTAAGAGTTTTGATTTACGGTAATATGGGTCATACATTACATCTTTACAACATCGTTGCAGTTATAAAAGAGTAGTTTGAACTTAATATACCGTAATTTCGCATGTATTGTCCGCGGACTATACGTGTTTCTAAAGAAATTTTTTTCAGCTGCGAACTATCTGTTGGTTGTCCATTGCTCAAATCATCAAATAAGGAAAGAGGGGGAGGAAAGCACATCTCGTGAACTGCTGATGATCAAATGTAAACTAAAGTACGGCTCAAGAGACGTCAAGAAAACATCATATTGTATTGGTAAACCATGAAAACAAATACAACATGAAGCAGAGCGAATCAGTAGTAGGAAGTAGAGCAGTCTTAAATTGTGTCCTCTAGTACGGGAAAATATCGATAGTCACTATTTACAAGTCCGATTGACAACACCGAGTGGATGGGTTCAAGATGGGTCGAAGGTCATTTCACCACGAGGAACACACATAACAGAGTGCTTTGTCTTAAGAGGTTTGATTTACGGTAATATTGGTCCTACATTATATCTTTAAAACCTCGTTTCAGTTATAAAAGAGTAGTTTGAATTTAATATACCGTAATTTTGCACGTATTGTCCGCGGACTATCTGTGTTTAAAAAGAAAATTTCTTCCACCGCGGACTATCTGCTGGTTGTTCATTGCTCAAATCATCAAAATCGGAAGAAGGGGGGAAAGCACATTACGTGAACTGCTGGTGATCAAATGTAAAGTAAAGTACGGCTCAACAGACGTCAAGAAAACATTGTATTGTATCGGTAAGCCATGAAAAAAATACAATCGATAAAGCAGAACTAATAAGTATTAGCAAGTAGCGCAATCTTAAATTGTGTCCTCTAGTACGGGAAAATATCGATAGCCACTATTTACAGCTCCGATTGACAATACCGAATGGATGGGTTCTAGATCGAAGGTTAAGGGTCGAAGGTCATTTCACCACGAGGATCACTCATAGCAGAATGCTTTGTCTTAAGAATTTTGATTTACAGTAATATTGGTCATATATAATATCTTTAAAACTTCGTTTCAGTTATAAAAGAGTAGTTTGAATTTAATATACCGTAATTTCGCACGTATTGTCCACGGACTATACATGTTTCTAAAGTAAATTTCTTTAGTCTCGGACTATCTGTTGGTTGTCCATTGTCCAAATCATCAAATTCGGAAGATGGATTGAAAAAACACATCTCGTGAACGGCCGATGATCAAATGTAAAATAAAGTACGACTCAATGGACGTCAAGAAAACATCGTATTGTATCGGTAAACCATGAAAATAATACAATCGATAAAGCAGAACTAATAAATAGTAGCAAGTAGCGCAATCTTAAATTGTGTCCTCGATTACGGGAAAATATCTGTAGTCACTAGTTACAGCTCCGATTGACAATACCGAATGGATGGGTTCTAGACCGAAGGTTAAGGATCGAAGGCCATTTCACCATAAGGATCACTCATAACAGAATGCTTTGTTTAAAGAGTTTTGATTTACGGTAATATTGGTCATACATTATATCTTTAAAACTTCGTTTCAGTTATAAAAGAGTAGTTTGAATTTAATATACCGTAATTTCGCACTTATAGTCCTCGGACACCCTGTGATTAAAAAGCAAATTTCTTCAGCTGCAGACTATCTGCTGGTTGTTCATTGCTCAAATCATCAAATTCGGAAGAAGGCGGGGAAAAGCACATCTCGTGATCGGCCGATGATCAAATGTAAACTAAAGTACGACTCAGTAGACGTCATGAAAAATTCGTATTGTATCGGTAAATCGTGAAAAAGAAATGCAACCGATAAAGCAGAACGAATCAGTAGTAGCAAGTAGCGCAATCCTCAATTGTGTGTTCTAGTAAGGGAAAATACCGATAGTCACTATTTACAACTCCAACTGACAACACCGAGTTGATGGGTTCCAGATGGGTCGAATGTCATTTCACCACGAGGATCACACATAACAGAGTGCTTTGTCTTAAGAGTTTTGATTTACGGTAATATTGGTCATACATTTTATCTTTAAAACATCGTTGCAGTTATAAAAGAGCAGTTTGAATTTAATATACCGTAACTACGCACGTATTGTCCGCGGACTATCTGCATTTAAAAAGCAAATTTCTTCAGCCGCGGACTATCTGTTGGTTGTTCATTGCTCAAATCATCATATTCGGAACGAGGGGGGAAAGCACATCCCGAGAATGGAAGATGATCAAATGTAAACTGAAGTACGACTCACTAGATATAAAGAAAACATCCTATTGTGTCGGTAAATCATGAAAAAAATACAACACATGAAGCAGAGCGAATCAGTAGTAGCAAGTAGCGCAATCTTAAATTGTGTCCTCTAGTACGGGAGAATATCGATAGTCACTATTTACAGCTCCGATTGACAACACCGAGTGGATGGGTTCAAGATGTTTCGAAGGTCATTTCACCACGAGGATCACTCATAACGGAGTGCTTTGTCTTAAGAGTTTTGATTTACGGTAATATTGATAATACATTATATCTTTAAAAAAACGTTGCAGTTATAAAAGAGCAGTTTGAATTTAATATACTGTAATTTCGCACGTATTGTCCGCGGACTATCTGTGTTTAAAAAGCAAATTTCTTCCATCGCGGACTATCTGCTGGTTGTTCATTGCTCAAATCATCAAATTCGGAAACTGGAGGGAAAAAGCACGTCTCGTGAACGGTTGATGATCAAATGTAAAGTAAAGTACGACTCACTAGACGTCAAGAACACATCCTATTGTATCGGTAAATCATGAAAAAAAATACAACCCATGAAGCAGAGTGAATCAGTAGTAGCAAGTAACGCAATCTTAAATTGTGTCCTCTAGTAAGGGAAAATACCGATAGTCACTACTTACAACTCCTGTTCACAACACCGAGTGGATGGGTTTCAGATCGAAGGTTGAGGGTCGAAGGTCATTTCACCACGAGGATCACTCATAACAGAGAGCTTCGTCTTAAGAGTTTTGATTTACAGTAATATTGGTTATACATTATATCTTTAAAACATCGTTGCAGTTATAAAAGAGTGGTTTGAATTTAATATACCGTAATTTCGCACATAAAGTCGGCGGACTATACATGTTTCTAAAGCAAATTTCTTCAGCCGCGGACTATCTTTTGGTTTTTTCATTGATCAAATCATCAAATTCGGAAGGATGGGGGGAGGGAAGCACATCCCGAGAACGGCCGATGATCAAATGTAAACTAACGTACGACTCAGTAGACGTCAAGAAAACATCGTATGTTGTCGGTAAATCGTGAAACAAAAATACAACCCATGATGCAGAGCGAATCAGTAACAGCAAGTAGCGCAATCTTAAATTGTGTCCTGGAGTACCGGAGAACATTGATAGTCATTATTAACAACTCCGATTGACAAAACTGAGTGGATGGGTTCAAGATGGGTGGAAGGTCATTTCACCACAAGGATCACTCAGAGTGCTTTGTTTTAAGAGTTTTGATTTACGGTAATATTGGTCATACACTATATCTTTAAAACATTGTTGCAGTTATAAAAGAGTAGTTTGAATTTAATATACCGTAATTTCGCACGTATTGTGCGCGGACTATCTGTGTTTAAAAAGTAAATTTCTTCCACCTCGGACTATCTGTTAGTTGTTCATTGCTCAAATCATCAAATTTAGAAGAAGAGGAGAAAAAAGCACATCGTGGGAACGGCCGATGATCAAATGTAAACTAAAGTACGACTCAGTAGACGTCAAGAAAACATCGTATGTTGTCGGTAAATCGTGAAACAAAAATACAACCCATGATGCAGAGCGAATCAGTAACAGCAAGTAGCGCAATCTTAAATTGTGTCCTGGAGTACCGGAGAACATCGATAGTCATTATTAACAACTCCGATTGACAACACTGAGTGGATGGGTTCAAGATGGGTGGAAGGTCATTTCACCACAAGGATCACTCAGAGTGCTTTGTTTTAAGAGTTTTGATTTACGGTAATATTGGTCATACACTATATCTTTAAAACATTGTTGCAGTTATAAAAGAGTAGTTTGAATTTAATATACCGTAATTTCGCACGTATTGTGCGCGGACTATCTGTGTTTAAATAGCAAATTTCTTCCACCGCAGACTATCTGTTGGTTGTTCATTGCTCAAATCATCAATTTCGGAAGGAGGGGGGGAAAGCGCATCTCGTGAACGGCCGATGATCAAATGTAAACTAAAGTACGACTCAGTAGACGTCAAGAAAACATCGTATGTTGTCGGTAAATCGTGAAACAAAAATACAACCCATGATGCAGAGCGAATCAGTAACAGCAAGTAGCGCAATCTTAAATTGTGTCCTGGAGTACCGGAGAACATCGATAGTCATTATTAACAACTCCGATTGACAACACTGAGTGGATGGGTTCAAGATGGGTGGAAGGTCATTTCACCACAAGGATCACTCAGAGTGCTTTGTTTTAAGAGTTTTGATTTACGGTAATATTGGTCATACACTATATCTTTAAAACATTGTTGCAGTTATAAAAGAGTAGTTTGAATTTAATATACCGTAATTTCGCACGTATTGTGCGCGGACTATCTGTGTTTAAATAGCAAATTTCTTCCACCGCAGACTATCTGTTGGTTGTTCATTGCTCAAATCATCAATTTCGGAAGGAGGGGGGGAAAGCGCATCTCGTGAACGGCCGATGATCAAATGTAAACTAAAGTACGACTCAGTAGACGTCAAGAAAACATCGTATGTTGTCGGTAAATCGTGAAACAAAAATACAACCCATGATGCAGAGCGAATCAGTAACAGCAAGTAGCGCAATCTTAAATTGTGTCCTGGAGTACCGGAGAACATCGATAGTCATTATTAACAACTCCGATTGACAACACTGAGTGGATGGGTTCAAGATGGGTGGAAGGTCATTTCACCACAAGGATCACTCAGAGTGCTTTGTTTTAAGAGTTTTGATTTACGGTAATATTGGTCATACACTATATCTTTAAAACATTGTTGCAGTTATAAAAGAGTAGTTTGAATTTAATATACCGTAATTTCGCACGTATTGTGCGCGGACTATCTGTGTTTAAATAGCAAATTTCTTCCACCGCAGACTATCTGTTGGTTGTTCATTGCTCAAATCATCAATTTCGGAAGGAGGGGGGGAAAGCGCATCTCGTGAACGGCCGATGATCAAATGTAAACTAAAGTACGACTCACTAGACGTAAAGAAAACATCCTATTGTATCGGTAAATCATGAAAAAAAAATACAACCCATGAAGCAAAGCGAATCAGTAGTACCAAGTAGCACAATCTACAATTGTGTCCTCTAGTACGGGAAAATATCGATAGTCACTATTTACAGCTCCAACTGACAACACCAAGTGGATGGGTTCCAGATGGGTCGAAGGTCATTTCACCACGAGGATCACTCATAACAGAGTGCTTTGTCTTAAGAGTTTTGATTTACGGTAATATTGGTCATACATTTTATTTTTAAAACTTCGTTGCTGTTATAAAAGAGTAGTTTGAACTTAACATACCGTAATTTCGCACATATAGTCGGCTGACTATCTGTATTTAAAAAGCAAATTTCTTCAGCCGAGGACTATCTGCTGGTTGTTCATTGCTCAAATCATCAAAATCGGAAGAAGGGGGGGGAATCACAATACGAGAACGGCCGATGATCAAATGTAAACTAAAGTACGACTCACTAAATGTCAAGAAAACATCCAATTGTATCGGTATATCATGAAAAAATACAACCCATGATGCAGAACGAATCAGTAGTAGCAATTAGCGCAATTTTAAATTGTGTCCTGGAGTACCGGAGAATATCGATAGTCACTATTTACAGCTACGATTGACAACACTGAGTGGATGGGTTCAAGATGGGACGAAGGTCATTTCACCGCGGGGAGCGCTCCTAGCAGAGTGCTTTGTCTTAACAGTTTTGATTTACGGTAATATTGGTCATAAATTATATGTTTAAAACATCGTTGCACATCGTTGGGTGGGGAAAGCACATAGCGAGAACGGCCGATGATCAAATGTAAACTAAAATACGACTCAGTAGACGTCAAGAAAACATCGTATTTTGTCGGTAAATCGTGAAAGAAAAATACAACCCATAAAGCAGAGCGAATCAGTAGCAGCAAGTAGCGCAATCTTCAATTATGTCCTCTAGTACGCGAAAATATCGATAGCCACTGTTTACAACTCCGATTGACAACACCGAGTGGATGGGTTATATATCAACACCGAGTGGATGATATTATATCTTTAAAAAAACGTTGCAGTTATAAAAGAGTAGTTTGAATTTAATATACCGTAATTTTGCACGTATTGTCCGCGGACTATTTGTGTTTAAAAAGCAAATTTCTTCA
>CM063499.1:36794603-36807103 GCA_032207245.1 Pardosa pseudoannulata | reverse complement strand
AGTTAGTATAAATATGCTTCATATCACAGCAAAAATTACATATGTCTGTAAAATGTTCGAAATCCACATCTTCCCTTCTCCCTTTTCAAATGTTTAATGCAATTATATAAAGCCCTATTTTAAGAACAGATGAATAAATTTATCAATTTATCACATAATAAATAGGTAAAAATAACGTTTTTTTCTAGCTATGACGGCAATACTTTCTCAATAACCATTAATCAATAATTCATTTAATCTTTTCTTATTTTAAATTATTTAAATATCGCCTGCATTATTTTCATACATCTTAAAAAATAGATTAGGTGCATATGTGATACTTTTAAATTTAATCGTCGATTATGTTTTGTTGCAATGAAAATTTTATCACCTGTATTAACAACAAATTTTTTTATAAAAGTCTTTTTATAAAAGGCATTATTTTCATACGTTTTATCACTAAACTTAGATATTACGTAAATAATTTTCTTTTATATTTGTCTTAAATAATAGATTAAGTACATATGGGATAATTTTAAATTTAATCATCGATTATGTTCTGTTGCAAGATAATTCTCAGTCAAAGTACAAACACTTTTTTTACCTGCCTCATTGGGTACTTTACAATTCTAGAAAATTACAAATTTTACTGATCCCGTCATATGACGGGCTATATGCTAGTCTATGAATAAGAAGTCAATTCCAGGAATTAATTTAAGGAACAATACAATTCATTATATATCTGTTCTATAATTAATAATTACTTCCATGATTGTTAACAAAAAGCAAACTCTATCTTCACATTTTATTCTCTTAATTAATTTTCTGAAAGCTTAAGAGCAACTTGTATAAAGAATAGAAAAAAACATTCTTTTATTAGGACGTAGGTTGGATTTATCTTTTTATTTCTAATTCCATCTTTAAAAGAGTGATACGTCTTTATAAAAGTACTAGTATATAAGTACCAAATTTAAAAGAAGCCAAATTTATTGGAGCAATAACTTAAGTAATATTTAAAGTAAATAATGATGCTGAGGTATGTAAGAAATCTTGACTGGTAATGAATTAATAATTTCATTTCAATTGTCTGTATATTTTTCTAATTTTATGTAGTTTTCGATATTTTAATGTCCTATTATTTTTAATGATTATTACAGTAATTTATTGTCTAAAGATTAACAACCATTTTGGCGTATAAATACAAAGTACTTTTAATAACAACACCGATAAATATTAATAGGGGTATATTTGACTTAGTCCACGGTTTTAGGTAGATCAAAACTCCGAGTATTAAGAAAAATCGTTCTTTCACCATACAGGTTGTTGTTGCTGACTTATTCCACTAGGTCTACGAGTCCAAATATTTTTTTAAATCATAGACTGGTAGAAGATTGACAAATATGTCCTCCCTATCGAGGCCCGCACAATTAATCAAGTTGTCCAGAGATTCCTACACAGAGTTGCATTTCAAACAAGTCTAATAGATCATTTTCCCCTTATTAAAAGATAGGCATATAATGTGTCCACATGCAAGCCTATTAATGGTAGTCTGAAGGCCACGATCCGTCATGATGTGGATCCAGGTCCAAGTGCCCCAAAATCTTCAAAAAACTAAATGAGAAGACGACTGAGAAATGTGACTTCTCTATCGAGACCTCCGGGATGCCTTCACAAAGTTACATTTTAAACAAGGCAAACATACATTTCTCCCCTTATCAAAAGAGAGGCTTTTAATGTGTCCACTTGCAAGCCTACTAATGGTAGTCTGAAGGCCTCTATCCGTCATGATGTGGATGCAGGTCCAAGTGCCCCAAAATCTTTAAGAAACTAAATCAGAAGACGACTGAGAAATATGTCTCCTTTATCGACACTCCGGAGATACCTGCACAAAGTTGCATTTCAAACAAGTCAAATGGACTTTTCTCCCTTTATCAACAGTGATGCATTTAATGTGTCCTCTTGCAAGCCTCCTAATGGTAGTCTGAAGGACGAGATCTGTCTTGATGTGGATCCAGGCCCAAGTGCCCAAAAATCTTCAAAAATTATATATTAGAAGAGTAATGAAAAATATGTCTCTCTATCGAGACCCGCGCAATTAATCAAGTGGTACAGAGATGCCTGCACAGAGTTGCATTTGAAACAAGTCAAATAGACCATTTTCCCCTTATCAAAAGAGAGGCATTTAATGTGTCCATTGGCAAGCTTACTAAAGGTAGTCTGAAGAATGAGATCCGTCTTGATGCGGATCGAGGTCCAAATGACCAAAAATGTAAAAAAAAATACATAAACTAGAGAAGGACTCTGAAATATGTCCTTCCTACTGAGACCCTCACAGTTCATCAAGTGGCCCGGAGATGCTTGCACAAAATTGCATTTCAAACAAGTCAAACACATTTTTCCTTATCAAAAGAGAGGTATTTAATGCATCCATTTGTAAGATTACTAATGGTAGTCTGAAAGACGCGATCCGTCTTCATGCGGATCCATATCCAAGTGCTCAAAAATCTTCCAAAAATCATAAACGAGAAGAGGACTGAGAAATATGTCCTCCCTATCTAGACACGCACAGTTCATCAAGTGGTCCGGAGATGCCTGCACAGAGCTGCATTTCAAAAAAGTCAAATAGATTCTTTTCGCCATATCAAAAGAGAGGCATTAATTGTGTCCACTTGCAAGTCTACTAATGGTAGTCTGAATGACGGGATCCGTCTTGATGCAGATTCACGTCCAAGTGCCCCAAAATCTTCAAAAACCTAAATCAGAAGACGACTGAGAAATATGACTTCTCTATCGAGACCTCCGGGATGCCTTCACAAAGTTGCATTTTAAACAAGTCAAACAGACTTTTCTCCCCTTATCAAAAGAGAGGCATTTAATGTGTCCTCTTGCAAGCCTCCTAATGGTAGTCTGAAGGACGAGATCCGTCTTGAAGCGAATCCAGGCCTAAGTACCCAAAATTCTTCAAAAAATCATAAACTAGAAGAGGACTGAGAAATAGATCCTCCCGATCGAGACTTGCACAGTTCATCAAATGGTCCGGAGATGCCTGCACAGAGTTGCATTTCAAACAAGTCAAATAGCCTTTTTTCCCCCTTGTCAAAAGAGGCATTTAAGGTGTCCACTTGCAAGCCTACTAATGGTAATCTGAATGACGCGATCGGTCTTGATGCGGATCCAGGTCCAAGTGCCCCCAAATCTTCAAAAAATTATGAACTAGAACAGAACTGAGAAATATTTCCTCACTATCGAGACCCGCACAATTCAACAAAGGGTCCAGAGATACCTTCACAGAGCTTCATTTCCAACGAGTCAAATAGACTTATCAAAAGAGAGGCATTTGTCCCCTAATCAAAAGGGAGGCATTTAATGTGTCCACTTGCAAGCCTCTTAATGGTAGTCAGAAGGACACAATCCGTCTTGATGCGGATCCAAGTCTAAGTGCCCCAAAATCTTCAAAAATCATAAAGTAGAAGAGGACTGAGAAATATGTCCTTTTTATCGAGACCCTCACAGTTAATCAAGATGTTCGGAGATACCTGTACAGAATTGAAATTCAAACAAGTCAAATAGATTTTTCCCTTATCAAAAGAGAGATATTTATTGTGTCCACTTGCAAGCTTACTAATGGAAATCTGAAGGACGCAATACGTTTTCATGCGAATCCAGATACAAGTTCCCAGAAATTTTCAAAAAAGCATAAACTGGAAGAGGACTGAGAAATATATCGAGACTCCCACAGTTCATCAAGTTCTACGGAGATGCCTGCACAGACTTGCATTTCAAACAAGTCAAATAAATTTTTCCTCTTATCAAAAGAGAGATATTTATTCTGTCCACTTGCCTACTAATGGTAGTCTGAACGACGTTATCCGCCTTGATGAAAAGGGCACCAACTGGGGCTTGCCTATTATACCAGGGGTCACCCTACAGGTGCTTTTCATAAAAACGAAAGACGCACCCCTTGCCTTAAATCGAGTATCTTATAGATCACGTCTTTGGCTTGATTATATTTAGAAAGATAATTAAATTTATGTTTCTGTAATATTTCAAACAAAGAGATATTTTTTACAAGTATCTTTTACCTATAATAGGGATATAGCGAGAACATCACAGGAAAAGATCTAAATAGGAGAGTTCCCACGTGAGTCCATTAGTACATCTTTATTATTGGAACACCAACAACAAATTATCTCACTTTACCAATTTACGCACCTCGCTCCAAATTCCTATTAAAATTCCGATCTAAATCTTTTCACGTAAAGAATTCAATTAAATATCCCCCCCCCCTCAAAATCTCATTTTCAGTATTCATTCCATATTTCGAAATAGAGATTGCTTCGTAAAACGACTACACCCACACGGTTCTTCACAAAATAGCGCAGGAATTTATCTTGAAGAAAGATCGGAGGTATGCAGCAAGCAAAAATTGTTCGGTATTTCATTTAAATCTTCGAAAAGTAATGGAATTTGCAGATCTTGCAGGAATTAATCGATGATAATAGAAGTAATTAGAAGTTAAATTAGAGGTATTTTGAGATAATAAAAGAATAAGCCATTTTTCACTTCTATGCTATAATTAGTAAATTAAAGCTGAAGTGGCATTTTTTGCATGTGACGTTGATTTTTTATTCTGATTAATGTAAGTAAAGAAATATTACGATAAACTGCTATTAAAAGAACGATAAATTTGAGAAAATCTGGAAAATGTTACTAAAAATAGTCATTTAAATACTAAAGGACTACTAAATATATATTATTAAAATGCATTAGCAATTACGCGTTAATGAAATATTAGTAATAAGAGCATTCATAATTAAACTTAACTACTTTAAATTTGTGTAAAATCGAAACTATTTCTTAGAAAGGATGAGAACTCGTTTGAAAAAGTAAAATACAGTAGAACCTCGATTATCCGAAGTAATTGGGACAGAACCTATTTCGGAGAATCGAGAATTAATCAATAATCATTTAGTTTAATATGTAATATCATCATTAGGTGCAATAACATTCGATTGTTCTAGGACTCGGTGCCGAACGATGGCCGATTGGTTAGGGTGTTAGCCTTCGGAACCGGAGTTCGTGGGTTCGAATCCCACTGTGGCATGGATGTTCGTAGCCGTTCGGAATCGGCTTTAAACTGTAGGTCCCGGTCTCATTAGCCCTCGTGTTGCAAAAGAGTAGACCGTAGCACTCCAAACCAAACCAATCTAGGACTCGGCAGTATGACCTTCCAAATTTCGAAATGAGGTGTGTTTTTGTTTAGATCAGGGATGTTTGAAGTGGGGAAGAGTACACACATACCGAGAATTGTACTTGCGAGAAGAAATTCTAAAAAAAGGAATTCCAAAATAAAGAACCGGAACAAAAAATCTAGACTGTGACATAGGTTACAGCGCCCTCTATAGTAAAAACAAAGAAAGGACTGAGTTCGAGGCTTACTGTCGACCGGAATGGTCGTATACTGTTGAATTCCCGTCCCATTATCTTTTTATTTCTGTTTTGTGTATAAATGTTGATGTTTTGGGATAGTAAAATTTTGTTAAATTAACCCTGGGCATCTTTATTTATCACAGAACCTCTTTTTAACGACCCCACGATACAACGACCCCTTCGTTAGAACGATCATCTTAAAAAGTCCCAATTATTTTACCATTGGAATAATATTAATTTTGAATCATTACCACGACCTCAAGCGTATTATTTTTCGTTAGAGCGACAGCCCATTTTAGTCCGCAGTACTTATGAGCAAGTAGCCTATTTTTAAGTTATTATACTGTGGTGCAACTTCAAGAAACCTGTACAATAAAAGGATTTCAGAAAGAGTTGGGAAATCAGTCAGCTGAATTGAGAACCCTTATAGCCCGTTGCTCCTGTAGATGACACTCCAGACACTAATAAATGACCCAGCTCTTCAGTGTCAAATTTCCGGATCTTCAATTACCGTTTCATGAGTTTGTTGCGGTAGACGAAACTTTACAGTGCTGAGAAGAAAATTTGAATGAGAACTATTTTACTGCCCGTATTGCCGGAAATGAAGAAATCTGCGATTCCGACGACGGAGAAGAAATCGTCCAAGCTTTTGAATAAGTAAATGAAAAGAAGCCATCAATGCAATCACATCCTTGCGTAAATATTTTGAAAAACAATTTAATTCTCAAGATTTCCTTTAAAATCTAACGGATATGGAATCAGTGATAATGAAGAATTCCCAAATAAACTTGAAACAGGCGTTCAATCCAAGACTTTTTTTTCAAAAATTCAGTAATGGAAATACAAATAAATAGAAGTGTCCTCTAGGTATGTACTGTTGCATTATTTCTTTTCTCAAATTTTTAATTATTTTTTCAATTCGTTACAACACCTTTCGTTACAACTACCATATGATGTTGGTCCCACAGGGAGCCGTTATACCGAGGTTCTACTGTATTTATCTGCAATCGCAGTTTGGAAAGGACCGCTTGCCTACTATAGGAATGTGGGGAAAAAAGAAAGCTTTAAAGATGCATGTTTGTAAAGAGAAAATTTTGGATGATAGTAGAAAGTGAAGAAGAAACTGACTTCGGTTAACGGAGAGTTACGGTTAATCGAGGTTCGGATAATCCAGGTTCTACTGTAGTTCATAATATTACCACCAGATGGCGTTTTTATAAATTTAGCAGACATTTACTCAAGTTAAAAATATTATTGCAACAAGACATGTTCACTCTCACGGCTATCATTTTCAGCTACTATTTGCAATCATAAGATAGCATGGTCTACAGTTGACAACAGTGTGTTCTGGAAATGCTGAGAACATGTCATGCAATGCTGTACCCCCAAATAATAAACATGCTTTGGTTGAGGTATGGAGATCAAGCAGGCCAAACTTGTGACGGCTGGTGACATGTTCTCTTGTATAGTTATTTTTAGAACGTTATTAGCATGAAAAGAAGTCTAGTAGCGTTGCGGTAGCACTTCGATATACGTTAAGTTCTTAAGTTGAGCAAGGTTCAATGCCTGTCATCCCTTCAGTGGGTAGATAAACTGAAGATGAAAGACTAGGGGTTCCTCGTAAGATTAACTACCTAACTGGGATATAGGCTTTGCACCCAAGTGAACGGAGTCTCAAAAACGGAGTAAGCCATAGGCCCAACGTAGGCTGTAGTGCCAGGGAGTTATGATTTTTTTACTTAACATGAAGTTTAATGTGTGAAAGATCTCTCTTGCCTTTTAGAGAAAGCGAGTAGCATATATAAGCGTACAGGCTTTATGAGTATTAAATTATGAACCACCATTTTTATATGACTGATATCCATTGTAGAGCCCTGAGGAAAGAGAGTGCTCATCAACGGAGTGCTTCAACACAATAATACTGTAACAAGTGTCCAAAACTGAAAAGTGTATTTTCCATGCATCTTCCTAGAATAGGTATTTTAACTATTACCATACACACTTTATCACGAAATAATTAAAGTGATGATTTTTTTTCAATTTCTATTCTAACACATGCAGTATTTATGTTACCGCTATTTATAACAATATGCAATTATTACAATGTAATTTATATGTGATTTTTTAAATTTAATTGACAAAAATTAAAGATAAAATTAAATAAATTTTAATCAGTTTAATCCATAACTATTTTTAATGCATTTTTATCAAGTTTTATCTGCATCAATATTGAATAGTTAGATTAGTTAGTTGTAGATTCGTTTAGTCTACGGTATTTCTTTATGGTTTCCGATGTACCGGGTCACTCGGTATAACATATAGACTTTTTGACTTTTCAATATATCTCTAATGGAGTTTTACTGCCTACGACTGATTATGCAAGTATTTAAGCGTTTACATACCAGATCTTTGTAGTTGGAGGGCAATTTCTTGGTGGTTCCATAGGGAGTCATCCAAAGTTGTGAGAAGGCATGGACTGAGAAATAAGCCTTAAGTCTACTTCCGAGGTTCACCATCAAATCCCTAATTGCACGGGATTCGCTTTCTGAGAAAGGTTTGTCTCCACAGTAGATGTCATCGCAAGGCTTCCTGCTGGTTCCAACTCCTATCGATATAAAATTGGAATTGATTGAGAATTCGATGACTTGATATTAGAACCATCATCACAGTCATTTCGGCTCTAATTCACAAAACTTTCTTTACAATCGCTGGGTTTTGTTTAATGAAGGTGACATTTAAATCACTTTCCTGTGGATTATAATTGAGAAAAACGTGCCAAAATCGGATTTTTTCTCCTTTATTTTGTTTGCTTTTATCGTTAAAGCAGATTATTTTTGAGATGAACAGAATAATAACCTATCATACAAAGCATTATTTTCCTAATAAAAAAAGACTCAGAAAAGAAAAGAGGACATCTGAAAAGAAATTTACATGAATCATATAATGGAAAGCTTGTTTTTTCATAAAGAAATATTTTTTTTATTTATAAGACACACACACACACACTCATTTTTATATAATATATATTTATTTATATATATATATATATATACTAAAATATATATATATTATATGTATAGGTATATATATATATATATATATATATATATATATATATATATATATATTATATAGAGAGAGAGAGAGAGAGAGAGAGAGACAACAAACATGTATCCACAGTTGTAAAACGCATTAGAGTTATATGTTTCTTTAATAAAAATCTATAAAGTTTTCAGTAATTTAATTAATACATTCAGAACTATTCATTATCCCAATTGAATTTTAAAAACTCTACATTATGCCACTTCACAGTATATTTAAAGCATATCGAAGCCGTAGTTAAAACCTGTTTATCTTAATTCATATAATTTTCTGAGAAATTATTGCATTTTTTTTGGACTGCATGTGTCTTCTATATTCATTCCTGATGAACTAATATATGTTGCATATATATACACGTATATATATACATGTACATATATATATATATGTATATATATATATATATATATATATACATATATATATATATATATATGTATATATATATATATATATATATATATATATATATATATATATATATATATATATATATATATATATATACATACATACATACATATACATATATACACACACACACACACATATATATATATATATATATATATATATATATATATATATATATATATATATATATATATATATACATGCATATATATATATACGAGTACATATTTATATACATATATACATATATTTATATACATTTATATATGCATATTTGTACTCATATAAGCTTATTATATATTTAGAATTTTATAGATATATAGATAGATAGCTTAAAATCAAATATATCAGTAACAATATCCTGTTTACTGAGTATCTACGTATAACAAATCCTTACTGTAGATTTTTGTATGTACAATGCAAAATGTAAAAAAAAGACATGCACAAATCTCTATATTTTCCCTTAGAGGTATTCAAAGGGGAAATAACTAAACGTAAATATGTGTAATATTTCTACGCATGCTTACCGCAATGTTCGATGTCAAAGTTACGGTTAGCATCAGCTCCTCTGCAAACTCCAAGCCAGTCAACGCTGCTGTGTGATCGAGTTTTACGCCATAGTCTGTCCTGAAAAATAATGTATGTATTATGCATCTAAAACCTATTATGAAGGTTTTTTAAACATTTATTAAATACATTTTATTTAATGTATTTCAAATGACAAGTAGAAAATCCTTTGTTAACAAGTTTGTGTTCATTACAATGTCGTACAACTTTTAAAACTCGAAAAAATGTAAAAATAAATAATCATTTTCGTGTTATCATAACTTGTAAACTGCCAGTTTTACAAACTTCATTTTTTAACATACTTAGAACAAATTATTATCTTTATACACATATCTCATTTTTCTTTGAAACATAAAAATAATTTTTGTGAGAAAGTTTGAATAAGAGACACTTTGGTAAATGCGTTAAGAAGTGTAAAACGTATTACTTAACCCATCCGCCGGCCACCCTCCCCACCTTTTTCCCTTTCAAAACAGTCACCCTTTTCATAAATTCCATACGGAATTTACCGTACCATACTAGAGTTGCCGGTTTAAAAGTTGTCAGGCTACTTTTAAATTATTTTCCCTGCAAGGTAAAAGAGTTCCGTTACGCAAAATTAGTTTCTTTCATTTATTATCGCTTTGCAATATTTTTTTTCCTTAAAAGTGTGCGATACGAGTTATACGAGTGCGAACGAGAAGGGGTCGACAGGTCCGTTTTCGAACAGGAATTCGCTGTCGAACCCCCGTCGACGCGTCCGTTCAGTGGGTTAATGTAGTAAAATTTAATAAGTTTTACTAAGATAAAACTGTATTAAGTGGTCATAGAAGTCTTAAAAGTCGAAAAAGTGTTAAAGTAATATAATTTTCGACTTCTCAAACCTTGAAAATTACCAAACATAATTTTTTAACATATTTAGAACAAATAATTACCTTTACATACATATCTCATTCATCTTTGAAATATAAAAACTATTTTTGTGAGAAAGTTTTAAACAAGAAAACAATTCGATGTTAACAAAAATGCGTAAAAGAATTTGAATTGCCCCCTTTCAGACACGGGCAAATCGTTAAGAGGCTAAAAACGTATTGCTTCATTAAATAAGATTTATTAAGTTTTAATAAGTTAAAACGATATTAATTGGTCATACCACTCTTAAATGTCGGAAAAAAGCGTAAAAAAATCATTTTCGACTTCTCAAAACTTGAAAACTAACAGTTTCACAAACATAATTTTTTTAGAATACTTAGAATAAATTATTATATTTACACATATAGCTCCTTCAGTTTCGAAACACAAAAAAAACACTGTTAGAAACTTTTATATAAGAGACAGTTTGTTGTTAACAAAAATTATATCAAAGTGTAAACGACTTTGAATTTCCCCCCTTTGAGACACGAGCAAATGCGGTATAACAGGTTAAAAACTTATTGCTTCATTTAATAAGATTTATGAAGTTTTACGAAGTTTAAACCGTATTAAGTGGTCATAAGACTATTAACTGCTAAAAAGTGTAGAAAAAAATTATCATTTTCGACTTCTCAAAACTTGAAAACTAACAGTTTCACAAACATATTCTTTTAGCATATTTAGAACAAATGATTACCTTTACATACATATATCATACATCTTTGAAACATAAAAAAAATATTTTTGTGGGAAAGTTTTAAATAATAGACACTTTGTTGTTAACAAAAATGATATCAAAGTATGAACAATTTGACTGCATGTTTATTTTGAATTTTCCCACTCTCAGACACTTGCAAATGTGGTAAGAGGTTAAATGCTTATTGCTTGATGTAATAAGATTTAATAAGTTTCACTTAGTTCAAACAATGTTAAGGGATTAAACGATTCTTATATGTCGAAAAAGTGTAAAAAACAATATCATTTTCGATTTCTCGCACAGTGAAAACTACCAGATTTACAAACATAGTTTTTTAACCTCTTTAGAATAAATAATTATCGTTACATACTTATACCATTCTTCTTTGAAATATAGAAAATATTTTTGTGAGAATGTGTTAAATAATAAAATATTTTGTTGTTAACAAAAATTATATCAAAGTGTAAACGAATTAGAATTTCCCCCATTTCAGACATGGGCAAATGCAGTAAGAGGTCTAAAACGTATTGCTTTATTTAATAAGATTTAATAAGTTTTACTAAGGTAAAACAATATTAAGGGATGATAAGACACTTAAATGCTAAAAAGTGTTAAAAAAATATCATTTTCGACTTCTCACACATTGAATACTACCACTTTTACAAACATAATTTTTTTAGCATACTTAGAACAAACTATTATCTTTACACATATCTCATTCATCCTCGAAACATAAAAATATATTTGTTAGAAAGTTTTAAGAGACACTTTGTTGTTAACGAAAATGATATCAAAGATAAACGATTTGATTACGTGTTTATTTTGAAATTCCCCCTTTCAGACACTGGCAAATGCGTTAAGAGATTAAAAACGTATTGCTTTATTTAATAAGATTTAATAAGTTTTACTAAGGTAAAACTCTATTAAGGGGTCATACAAGTCTTAAAAGTCGAAAAAGTGTTAAAGAAATATAATTTTCGACTTCTCAAACCTTGAAAATTACCAAACATAATTTTTTAACATAGTTAGAACAAATAATTACCTTTACATACATATCTCATTCATCTTTGAAATATAAAAACTATTTTTGTGAGAAAGTCTTTGAAGAGTCACTTTAATGTTAAAAAAATTATGCATTGACGATTTGATTACATTTTAAACAAGAAGACAACGGGATGTTAATAGAAATTATATCAAAGTGAAACCGAATTGGAATTTCTCCCTTTCCGACAAATTGTTAAGAGGTTTAAAAGGTATTGCTTCATTTAATAACATTTATTAAGTTTTACTAAGTTAAAATCGTATTAATTGGTCATATAACTATTAACTGCGAAAAAGTGTAAAAAAATATTATTTTCGACTTCTCAAACCTTGAAAACTATCAGTTTCACAAACATAATTTTTAACACGGTTAGAACAA
>CM063499.1:36784603-36789603 GCA_032207245.1 Pardosa pseudoannulata | reverse complement strand
TTAAAATAGTTCCTAAAGAAGGAAGACCCGGTTAATGAAATCATATACTTATTGAGATAGTTGATACTTTTTGAGATAATAGACATTTACTTTGTTAAAGATTGTTTGAAAATCAACCATATTTAAAACTGAATCTGACATACACAACACATTTATATAAATGTGTCTAAAATTGAAACGAAGATATTAGATATTTAAAACTTTGTTATTTACTGATTTTTTCGGAAATATATTTTAAAAGTAATACCAAGAAAGGCGATTTAAAATAGTTCCTAAAGATGGAAGAACCGGTTAATGAAATTATATACTTATTGAGATAGTTGATACTTTTTGAGATAATAGACATTTACTTTGTTGAAGATTGTTTGAAAATCAATCATATTTAAAACTGAATCACACATACACAACACATTTATATAAATGTGTCTAAAATTGAAACGAAGATATTAGATATTTAAAACTTTGTTATTTACTGATTTTTTCGGAAATATATTTTAAAAGTAACACCAAGAAAGGCGATTTAAAATAGTTCCTAAAGAAGGAAGACCCGGTTAATGAAATTATATACTTATTGAGATAGTTGTTACTTTTTGAGATAATAGACATTTACTTTAATGAAGATTGTTTGAAAATCAATCATATTTAAAACTGAATCAGACATACACAACACATTTACACAAATGTGTCAAAAATTGAAAAGAAAATATTAAAAATTTTAAAAATTATTAATTGTTGATTGTTTTGAAGGTAGATTTCAAAAGTAACACAAAAAAGATCATTTAAAAGAATTGTTAAAGAAGGAAGACCCAGTAATTGAAATCATATAATTTGTTCAGATAGTAAACGTATACTTTGATGAATATTGTTTGAAAATCAATCATACTTCAAACTGAATCTGATATAAAATACACATTTATATTAATGTGTGGAAAATTGAAAAGGAGATATAAAATATTTTTAGAATTATTAATTACTGATTGTTTCGAAAATTGAGTTCAAAAGTAACACAAAGGAAGGCCATTTAAAATTGTTGTTAAAGAAGGAAGACTCAATAAATGAAATCTTATATTTTGCTGAGATAGCAGGCGTATACTTTGTTGAATATTGTTTGAAAATCAGTCATATTTATAACTGAATTTGACATAAATAACACATTTATATAAATGAGAGAAATTTGAGAAGAATATAATAAATATTTTTAAAAATTCAATTGTTTCGAAAGTAGATTTCATAACTAACACGAATACTGTTTATTTAAAATTTTAAAGGAGGAAGACCCGGTAAATGAAATCTTATATTTTGTTCAGATAGTAGACATATACTTCGTTGAAGATTGTTTGAAAATCAATCATACTTAAAACTGAATCTATCATAAAAAATACATTTATACAAATGTGTCGAAAATTGAAAAGAAGATATTGAATAATTTAGAAATTATTAATTACTGGTTGTTTCGAAAATAGATTTCAAAAGTAACATGAAGAAGGACGATTTAAAATAGTTTTTACAGAATGAAGACACAATAAATGAACTCATATACTTATTAAGGTCGTTGATACTTTTTGAGATAGTAGACATATACTTTTTTGACGATTGTTTCAATATCAATCATATTTAAAACTGAATTTGACATAAACAACACATTTATATAAATGTGTCAAAATTTGAAAAGAAGATATTAAATATTTTTAAAATAATGAATTACTGATTGTTCCGAAAATATATTTCAAAAGTAACTTGTAGAAAGGAAATTTAAAATAGTTGTTAAAGAAGAGATCCCAATAAATTAAATCATATACTTTGTTGAGATAGTGGACATATCCTTTGTTAAAGATTGTTTGAAAATCAATTACACTTAAAACTGAATCTGACATAAAGAAACATATTTATATAAATGTGTCGAAAATCGAAAAGAATGTATTAGGTGTTTTCAAAATTTTTAATTACTGATTGTTTAGAAAATAGATTTCAAAAATAACACGAAAAAGTCATTTAAAATAGTTGAAGAAAGAAGACTCAATAAATTAAATCATATACATTGTTGAGATAGTAGACATATATACACTTTGCTAAAGATTGTTTAAAAATCAATCCTATCAAATTTTGAATCTGACATAAAACGTACATTTATATAAATGTGTCAAAAATTGAAATGAAGATATTAAGTATTTTCGAAATTATTAATTACTGATTATTTTCAAAATAGATTACAAAATGAACACGAAGAAAGGTCATTTAAAATAATTTTGAGATAAGAAAAATCCAATAAATTAAATCATGTACATAAATTATTTTTCAGGGATATTTAATTTTGAAATTTGAATTTTCCCATTCATGTGTAATATGCTAATTTAAGTGATTAAAATCGTATTTGAATCACACTTGCATCATATTTTAACCGTATATGAAGAATTTTATCGTCTTAGTTGTCAATGACATCGTTTAAATAACTAGATAGTTTGCTAAAAATAGTAAGTTTCAGTCGGCCAAAGTTACACCATGTTTATTGATGTCTGCTAGATCCATGTAAACAGCTTCTTAGTCACAGTCCCCCAAGTTCTAACAATACTTCTGAAAGTCATAGACCAAGCCTTGTGGTCTTCTGATTGGTCAATGTTCCTAAATTGCTAGGATCCAACGGTGCAATATTTATGTACCAATCATCTGTACCAATTCTTAAGCTCCTTAAGTTTATCTTAAAGGAACAACAGCTTATTTCCTATGTAAATATCAAAATTAATATTTAATGTTAAAATTCCTAATATGTCAGTGGTATAATTAAAACACACCTAATATTTTTATTAATTTTTAGCTCGAAAACTTCTATTAACTTTTCTATACATTAGTCCAAATTATTGCGCATCTTAACTAAGAACAAAATTTTATTAAGTGCATTCACTACTTTCTAATACCACTTTGTATGGATCATAGTAATTTGAATTTGCTGGATATTCATTATTTAAATGACAGTCATAAAAGAGTATTGAACATTTTATATAAGAATAATATAGGTGATTTAATGCATTATCATTTGTTCAATTACTATTTATCCTTAAGCACCTACATTATCGTTAAGGGAAAATTAATCAATCCAGACGATAAATTTAATAGCTGAAGAAAGACATTCCAATAAAATTAAGGGAAATAATTTTTAGGAGAGATAAACTGTCAAATAATGTAAATTAATAAATAAATTATATTTAATTCAAGACGGATCTAAGAGTTGATGCTTTATCTATCTTCCAGTTTAGATGAAATCTAATCATATGTAAAACAAATATAGAACTAATTTCAAAAATAAAATAAAATAATTTTTTTTCTTAGTTATAACCGTAAATAAGTGTGCATTTAAAAGGCAGAGGTTATAGCAAAAATAATTTATTTAAATGAATAAGAATAATGTAATAAAAAAGTACAAAAAAATAGTTAAAATGCTCTTAATAATTTTATTAATTCTTAGCCTTAAAAATGCAGTCAATTTTTATACATCAGAAGAAGGTACGGAGCAGTTTAATTCTATAAACCTCTATATTAAGTATATTCCATATGTTCTAATTACACTTTGAATGGGTTATACCAATAGAGCAATTTCTTGCAACTTCACGAACTACTGTAATGCCCTTCCCATTCTTCCGAGATGAAGTATTATATAGTAGTGAGGGAAAATGTAAGGAAAGATGTCAGAGTAAACTCAGAAGTAGTTAAAAAAAGTAGAGGAAAATAGAAGGAAATAATTGTTGGGAAATTGAAAAGAAATGGTTAATAGTAGTCAATTAAAGTAGAAAGAAAGAAGTTAAATGAAACTGGGATAAATTAGTTAAAAGAAGTAGAATAAAATAGAAGGAAATAATTGTGGGGAAATTGAGAAAAAATGGTTAATAGTAGTAGAGGAAAGTAGAAAGAAAGAATTTAAATGAAACTGAGATAAATTAGTTAATAGAAGTAGAGGAAAATAGAAGGAAATAATTGTGGTGAAATTGAGAAAAATTGTTTAGTAGTAGTGGATTAAAGTAGAAAGAAAGAAGTTAAATGAAACTGAGATAAATTAGTTAATAGAAGTAGAGGAAAATAGAAGGAAATAATTGTGGGGAAATTGAGAAAAAAATGGCTAATAATAGTGGAGGAAAGTAGAAAGAAAGAAGTTAAATGAAACTGAGATAAATTAGTTAATAGTAGTAGAGGAAAAAAGAAGGAAATAATTGTGGGGAAATTGAGAAAAAATGGTTAATATTATTGGAGGAAAATAGAAAGAAAGAATTTAAATGAAACTAAGATAAATTAGTTAATAGTAGTAGAGGAAAATAGAAGGAAATAATTATGGGGCAATTGAGAAAAAATGGTTAATATTATTGGAGGAAAGTAGAAAGAAAGAATTTAAATGAAAATGAGATAAATTAGTTAATAGAAGTAGAGGAAAATAGAAGTAAATAATTGTGGGGAAATTGAGAAAAAATGGTTAATAATAGTGGAGGAAAGTAGAAAGAAAGAAGTTAAATGAAACTGAGATAAATTAGTTAATAGAAGTAGAGGGGAAAAAGGAAAATAATTTTGGAAACACTGGGAAGAAATGATTAATATTAGTGGAGGAAAGTAGAAAGAAAGAAGTCATATGTAGCAGGTATGAAGAGCATAGATTAAGAGGAAGTAATTAATAGTAGTAGAGGGAAGTAATTGAGAGGAAACTGAGAAGAAATAGTTAATAATATTGGAGGAAAGTAGAAGAAAAAAAGTCAGATGAAACTGAGATGAAGTAGTTAATAGTAATAAAGGAGAATAGAAGGAGATACTTGTAGGAAAATTGAGAAGAAATTGTTAATATTAGTGTAAAGTAGAAGGAAAGAAGTCAGATGTAGTAGGGGGAAGAGCAGAGACTGAGATGAAGTAATTAATAGTAGTAAAGGGAAATAATTGAGAGAAAGCTGTGAAGAATATAGTTAATAGTAGTGGAGGAAAGTAGAAGGAAAAAAGTCAGATGAAACTGAGATGAAGTAGTTAATAGT
>CM063499.1:36762103-36764603 GCA_032207245.1 Pardosa pseudoannulata | reverse complement strand
GTAAACAGATGGATTAAATCTAGTGTATCTAGGGGCACAAGAATTTTTCTTTATTAATTTCATATTAAAAAAAAATAATAGGGGCTAATTTCAATTTTTATGTGTAATTATCTCGTTACATATTTATTCATGTGTGTGTGTGTATATGTATTTATATATGTATATAATGTATATATATATATATTGTATATTATAACCAATATATAAAGCAAAACTTATATAATATATATATATATATATATACATAATAAATATATATAAATATATATATTTTATACATATATATACATATATTATAAATATACATAATGTCTAAAGAAATATATATATATATATATATCATACATATAGACAAAGTAAAATAGGAAGTTCTTTTACTATTTTCTTGGATTTTGAAAATAACGGAATTGATACGGAACAATAACGGAATTGATGACGGGAAGTTATTAAATTAATATTAAAATATGTAAATAAGGTATTTTAACATTACAAACATACACATAGGTGTGTATGTGTCTTTGTGTACTAATACAGTGTATGTGTGTTCTGTAAAATCTTATTCTTTCAGTTGCAATGATTATTACGATTACCGTACATCGTAAATTTCACACATAAGATAGATAAGTTTGTTTACGTTTATCGTATTCCTCAATGAATAAATTCCCTATCCAAAAGTACTCGCTGATAAAACAGGAGTATTTTCACCTTGAAAAAAACTCCTTATCATTCCTTAACCGTTTCAACTGGTATTGATAAGAAAACTTAAGACAATACACGATATAATGTATCCTTCTGGTACAAGGAGTTTTCAATAATATTGACTTTCTATCAACAATCTTTCTTTTGCCTCTTTGTTCACAACGATGTGATAATCGGTTGGAACACTTACTTATATCGATAACGCATTGTACCTCCGATTATTATCTTAAGTGTGACTTATGACCTAGATTAGCGAAACATCTCAGATATTTTTCAAGGTATCAGGGACAAGAAAAAAGTAAACTTGCACTGATGTTTATGTATTTGACATGTGTAGTTTCAAAGGACATTCGAATAATCAGTACAAATATTTTTTAATCTTAGCTATAAGAATTTATATAAAATCACATTTGATAGTTTTTATTTATACATGTATAGCTCTATGTTTTACTCTAACGTTTTAACAATAGCTCTATAATGTAGTGTTTCAGAAATAGAAGTTGAAATATTTATGAAATGTTCTATGAAAGATCTATGAAAGACCTATGTAAATTAATAAAGTTAGAAACTAGATTATATTTCTAAACTACTATGGCTTACAAATATCTTAACTATATTTTTATTTAAATCTGATATATAATGTAAAAGTTTGGATTTTCGCCGCATTTGGTCACGACAAATTTTATAAAAGCTTGTATTTCCCCAAAATTTATGTTTCTAAATTTATATACTTAATAATGTTTATATACTTAATATAAATATATATATATATATATATATATATATATATATATATATATAATATAAATATATATATATATATATATATATATATATATATATATATATATATATGTATGTATACAACTTTACATTTATATGTATTCATACATATGAAAAAGTAGAATGATAAACATAGACTAAAAACAAACAGTGAATGGTATTTCGAAATGAATGGGGGGTTGTTCAGACCCTCCACTCTGATTAAAAGCTTTTTTATGTTTAATATACATATATACATACACACACACACACACATATATATATATATATATATATATATATATATATATATATATATATATGTGTGTGTGTGTGTGTGTGTGTGTGTGTGTAAGGAAAATTCTCAGGGGTTTTCAAAACTTAAATCAAGGGTAAAAATTCCTGCGTCATTTTCCATTCCCCTTTTTAACCCCTAGCCTAAATTGACAACTGGGGCTACAGGTTACGCCCTCAGAGAAGGGGCCTGGCCAATTATAAACCTACATGGCCCTAGCGGACAATTTAGGAAATTTCTAAATAAAAAGGAGAGACACGTTAGCGGAGACAGATTTTTCTAGAGATATTTTCACACAGATGTTGACCCAGGTGTTAGGTGTCTTGTACATAGAACTACATGCTAGATGACACTTCAGTTTGTCCCTATGATGAAGTGGGAACCCGTCTTTCAAAGTTATCTTAATAAAGGTCTATAGCTTAAACGGTATCATTTTTATGGCCGCTTCAGTTTTTTCATTAAAGTATTCAGTTAAGGTGGAAAAATCACTGAGCTTCATCCCAACAAAATCTTCAAATGTTACATTTTTTCACCTTGGAAGTTTTCAGTAAATATTTCCTTTATATCATCCCATTTTTCAATTTCTAAACAATTGTTGATGTTAAATGCTGTCGTTTCTGCTTCCAGAAAGTCGGGAAAAAATCGGAGTTTGTCGTTTTCCTGCAGGTTTTTTTCGCTGCGTTTTCTTTCGAAATATTGGATCCATTTTTTAAATTCTATCTGTCCCTTACTCTCAAATTTAGG
>CM063499.1:36729603-36749603 GCA_032207245.1 Pardosa pseudoannulata | reverse complement strand
AAAGGCCAAGTCTTCTCTAAACAAGAAATGAAACGTGTTTCTAAAGTAAAACTACTGAAGAAAACCATAACCTTTAGATTTATCTCAAGAAAAAACGATACAAAACATAAATAGAAAAAAGTTTAATATATAATACATAAAAATATATAGAAATTTGTAATACCAAGCCTTGCTTAAACAAAAAGTGAAACGTGTTTCTAAAGTGTGACTACTCCTCAAAACCATAGACTAAATTCTTATCAAAAGCTTACGATGTAAAACTTGAGTCAAGGAAACTAAAAAAATGTATACTAAATTTTGTAAAAGCTAAAAGATGTCCTAATACTTTATTTTACACTTGAGGTTATCGACAAAATCCTCAACCCGAGTGACACAAAATTGGAATACTTGACTGCAAATATTTAAAAGGCCAAGTCTTCTCTAAACAAGAAATGAAACGTGTTTCTAAAGAAAAGCTACTGAAGAAAACCATAACCTTTAGATTTATCTCAAGAAAAAAACGATACAAAACATAAATAGAAAAAAGTTTAATATATAATACATAAAAATATATAGAAATTTGTAATGCCAATCCTTGCACGAAAAAAGGTAACATGTTTCCAAAAGAAGACTAGTTCTCAAAACAATAGACTAAATTCTCATCAAAACCTTACTATTTAAAACTTGAGTCAAGGAAACTAAAAAGAAAGATACTAAATTTAGTAAATTCTAAAAGAATTTCTAATACTTTATTTTACACTTGAGGTTATCGACAAAATCATTAACACGAGTGACACTCGGGTTAAAAAAAAATATGCAAATTTGTAATGCCAAGCCTTTCATAAAAAAGAAATGAAACGTATTTCTAAAGAAAGATTAAAGGAGGAAACCATACCTTTATAGTTTTCTCATGGACAAACAATGCAAAACAGAAGTAGGAGAAAGTATCATTTATAATATATAAAAATATATAAAATTTTGTAATAAAAAGCCTTGCCTAAATAAGAAATGAATCGTCTTTCTAAATAAAAACTACTGATGAAAACCAAAACCTTTAGATTTATCTCAAGAAAAAACGATACAAAACATAAATAGTATAAAATTTAATTTATGATTCATAAAAATATATCGAAATTTGTAATGCCAAGCCTTGAACAAAAAACATGTAACGTGTTTCGAAAAGAAGACTAGTTCTCAAAACTATAGACTAAATTCTCATCAAAAGCTTACGACGTAAACCTTGAGTCAAGGAAACTAAGAAAAATGTATGCTAAATTTTGTAAATACTAAAAGATGTCCTAATGCTTCATTTTACACTTGAGGTTATCGACAAAATCCTCAACCCGAGTGACACTCAAGTTGGAGTATTCGACTGCAAATATTTAAAAGTCCAAGTCTTGTCTAAACAAGAAATGAACCGTGTTTTTAAAGTGAAACTACTGATGAAAACCATAACCTTTAGATTTATCCCAAGAAATAACGACGCAAAACATAAACAAAGGAAAGTTTAATATATAATACATAAAAATATATAGAAATTTGTAATGCCAAGTCTTGAACAAAAAATATGTAACGTGTTTCTAAAAGCCGACTACTGCTCAAAACAATAGACTAAATTCTCATCAAAAGCTTACGATGTAAAACTTGAGTCAAGGAAACTAAAAAAAAAGATACTAAATTTAGTAAAAGCTAAAAGAAATTCTAATAAATCATTTTACACTTGAGGTTATCGACAAAATCATCAACCCGAGTGACACTCGGGTTAAAAAAAATATGCAAATTTGTAATGCCAAGCCTTTCATAAAAAAGAAATGAAACGTATTTCTAAAGAAAGATTAAAGGTGGAAACCATACCTTTATAGTTTTCTCAAGAACAAACAATACAAAACATGAAGTAGGAGAAAGTTTCATTTATAATATATATAAAAATATATAGAATTTTGTAATGCTAAGCCTCGACTAAACAAGAAATAAAACGTGTTTCTAAATAAAAACAACTGATGAAAAACATAACCTTTAGATTTATCTCAAGGAAAAACGATACAAAAGATAAATAGAAGAAAGTTTAATATATAATACATAAAAATATACAGAAATTTGTAATGCCAATCCTTGCACAAAAAAAGGTAACATGTTTCCAAAAGAAGACTAGTTCTCAAAACCATAGACTAAATTCTCATCAAAAGCTTACGACGTAAAACAAAGACGTCAAGGAAACTAAGAAAAATGTATACTAAATTTTGTAAATACTAAAAGATATCCTAATACTTCATTTTACACTTGAGGTTATCGACAAAATCCTCAACCCGGGTGACACTCAAGTTGGAGTACTCGACTGCAAATATTTAAAAGGCCAAGTCTTGTCTAAACAAGAAATGAACCGTGTTTTTAAAATAAAACTACTGTTGAAAACCATAACCTTTAAATTTATCTCAAGAAAAAATGATACAAAACATAAATAGAAGAAAGTTTAATATATAATACAGAAAAATATATAGAAATTTGTAATGCCAAGCCTTTCATAAACAAAAAGGGGAACGTGTTTCTAAAGTGTGACTACTCCTCAACATCATAGACTAAATTCTCATCAAAAGCTTTCAAAACTTGAGTCAAGGAAACTAAAAAAAAATACTAAATTTAGTAAATGCTAAAAGATGTTCTAATACTTCATTTTATGTTTGAGGTTTTCGACAAAATCATCAACCCGAGTGACACTCGGGTTGAAGTACTTGACTGCAAATATTTAAAATGAGAATTTGTAATGCCACGCCTTGTCTAAACAAGAAATTAAACGTGTTTTAAAGTAAAACTACTGATGTAAACCATAACCTTTAGATTTATCTCAAGAAAATACTATACAAAACAGAGTAGGATAAAATTTAATATATAATACATAAAAATATACAAAAATTTGTAATGCCAAGCCTTGCACAAAAACAAATGTAACATGTTCCCCAAAAAAGACTACTGCTTAAAGCAATAGACTAAATTTTCATCAAAAGCTTACGATTTAAAACTTAAGTCAAGGAAACTAAAAAAAAAATATACTAAATTTAGTAAATGCTAAAATATGTTCTAATACTTCATTTTGCACTTGAGGTTATCGACAATATCATCAACCCTAGTGACACTCGGGTTGAACAAAAAAATATGCAAATTTGTAATGCCAAGCCTTGCATAAAAATGAAATGAAACATATTTCTAAAGAAATGTTACATATCGAAACCATACCTTTATAGTTTTCTCCAGAACAAGCAATACAAAACAAAAGTAGGAGAAAGTTTCATTTATAATATATATATATATATATATATATATATATATATATATATATATATATATATATATATATATATATATATATATATATATATATATATATATAATTTTGCAATGCCAAGCCTTGCGTAAACAAGAAATGAAACGTGTTTCTAAAGAAAAACTACTGATGAAAACCATAACCTTTAGATTTATCCCAAGGAAAAACGATACAAAACATAAATAGAAGACAGTTTAATATATAATACATAAAAATATATAGAAATTTGTAATGCCAATCCTTGCACAAAAAAAATGTAACATGTTTCGAAAAGATGACTAGTTTTCAAAACCATAGACTAAATCCTCAACAAAAGATTACGACTTAAAACCTCATTTAAGGAAACTAAAAAAAAAATACTAAATTTAGTAAGTGCTAAAAGATTTTCTAATACTTCATTTTATATTTCATGTTATCGACATCAACCCGAGTGACACTCGGGTTGGAGTACTTGACTGCAAATATTTAAAATGAGAATTTGTAATTCCACGCCTTGTCTAAACAAGAAATGAAACGTGTTTTTAAAGTAAAACTACTGTTGAAATCCAAACCCTTTAGATTTATCTCAAGAAAAAAAGATACAAAACATAAATAGAAGAAAGTTTAATATCTAATACATAAAAATATATAGAAATTTGTAATACCAAGCCTTGCATAAACAAAAAAGTGAAACGTGTTTCTAAAGTGTGACTACTCCTCAAAACCATAGACTAAATTCTCATCAAAAGCTTACGACGTAAAACTTGAGTCAAGGAAACTAAAAAATATACTAAATTTAGTAAATGCTAAAAGATGTTCTAATACTTCATTTTACACTTGAGGTTATCGACAAAATCATCAACCAGAGTGACACTCCGGTTAAAAAATATGCAAATTTGTAATGCCAAGACTTTTATAAAAAAGAAATGAAACGTATTTCAATTAGAAAGATTAAAGGTGGAAACCATACCTTTATAGCTTTCTCAAGAACAAACAATGCAAAACATGAAGTAGGAGAAAGTTGCATTTATAATATATAAAAATATATAGAATTTTGTAATGCCAAGCCTTACCTAAACAAGAAATGAAACGTGTTTCTAAAGAAAAACTACTGATGGAAACCATAACCTTTAGATTTATCCCAAGAAAAAACGATACAAAACATATGTAGAGGAAAGTTTAATTTATGATACATAAATAGATAGAAATTTGTAATGTCAAGCCTTGAACAAAAACATGTAACATGTTTCCAAAAGAAGACTAGTTCTCAAAACCATAGACTAAATTCTCATTAAAAGCTTACGATGTAAAAATTGAGTGAAGGAAACTAAAACAAAAGATACTAAATTAAGAAATTCTAAAAGATGTTCTAATACTTCATTTTACATTTGAGGTTTTTGACAAAATCATCAGCCCGAGTGACACTCGGGTTGGAGTACTTGACTGCAAATATTTAAAATGAGAATTTGTAAAGCCAAGCCTTGTCTAAACAAGAAATGAAACCGTGTTTGTAAAGAAAAACTACTGTTGAAAACCATAACCTTTAAATTTATCTCAAGAAAAAATGATACAAAACATAAATAGAAGAAAGTTTAATATATAATACAGAAAAATATATAGAAATTTGTAATGCCAAGCCTTATATATATATATATATATATATATATATATAATTTTGCAATGCCAAATCTTGCTTAAACAAGAAATGAAACGTGTTTCAAAAGAAAAACTACTGATGAAAACCATAACCTTTAGATTTATCCCAAGGAAAAACGATACAAAACATAAATAGAAGACAGTTTAATATATAATACATAAAAATATATAGAAATTTGTAATGCCAATCCTTGCACAAAAAAAATGTAACATGTTTCGAAAAGATGACTAGTTTTCAAAACCATAGACTAAATCCTCAACAAAAGATTACGACTTAAAACCTCATTTAAGGAAACTAAAAAAAAAATACTAAATTTAGTAAGTGCTAAAAGATTTTCTAATACTTCATTTTATATTTCATGTTATCGACATCAACCCGAGTGATACTTGGGTTGGAGTACTTGACTGCAAATATTTAAAATGAGAATTTGTAATGCCAAGCCTTGTCTAAACAAGAAATGAAACGTGTTTTTAAAGTAAAACTACAGAAGAAAACCATAATCTTTAGATTTATCTCAAGAAAAAACGATACAAAACAGAAATAGAAGAAAGATTAAATAAAAAGTTAAACGTATTTCTAAAGAGTGACTACTCCTCAACACCATAAACTAAATTCTCATCAAAAGCTTAGGACGTAAAACTTAAGTCAAGGAAACTAAAATAAAGATTCTAAATTTAGTTAATGTTAAAAGATGATCTAACACATCATTTTACATTTGAGGTTATCGACAAAATCATCAACCAGAGTGACACTCGGGTTGGAGTACTTGACTGCAAATATTTAAAATGAGAATTTGTAATACCAAGCCTTGTCTAAACAAGAAATGAAACTTGTTTTTAAAGTAAAAATACTGATTAAAATCTTAACCTTTAGATTTATTTTAAGAGAAAACGATACAAAACATAAATAGAAGAAAGTTTAATATATAATACATAAAAATATATAGAAATTTGTAATGCAAGCCTTTCATAAACAAAAAGTAAAACGTGTTTTTAAAGTTTGACTACTCCTCAAAACCATAGACTAAATTCTCATCAAAAGCTTACGACGTAAAAATTGAGTCAAAGAAACTAAAAAAATATACTAATTTTAGTAAATGCTAAAAGATGTTCTAATACTTCATTTTACACTTGAGAAGTGAGGTTATCGACAAAATCATCAACCTGAGTGACACTCGGATTGTTGTACTTGACTGCAAATATTTAAAATGAAAATAGTTGTATACAAGATTACACTATCTTACCCCGAATAGTCTACCCTTTCCGAAAGCACAAGGGTAGCAATTGCCAGCAGACCAAAACAGATTTTCAGCATCCTGAAGCCGTGTACCGTAACAGACACGAATTTCTCGCGGCAACTTTTCTTTTAATACTCCCCATGAAGAATCAAAGTTCATACCATGACATCACAAAATTGTCTTAGATAATTTTCTATTCAGATTCCTATCTTATGTCATATCCTTTATTTCCCAAAGAAAAGGTAGTTAGAAGTTAAGTGTGTATTATCTGGGAGAAAAGTGATAAAACATATTGTTCTCATTCTTAAAGAGATTTTTTTTTCGTCTTATCAAATTAAGGTGTCTTACTACATATTGAGCTTAATTTTTAATGCAGATTATTTTCAATTCAATATTAATTAAAAATTTCTGCCTTTTATGGAATAAAAATGCTCTTTGATACGAGTTTACTTTTATAAAAAGTATTTTGATTTGTTGTATGAAGTAATGCACTTATAAAAGTATGAAATATATAACTAAATGAAACCAATAGACCTCCAATTACACGTAATATAACTTTTTAATTTGTCAAATGTAAATTATTTTTTACTATTACATAACACCAAATTATTTTTCTGAAAGCACCGATTACCTTAATAGCAACATTTTGTGTTATATTTATAATAATCTGTTTTATTTGATAGTATTATAAATATATTTTTTAATGTTAATTACTTAACATGACATTTATCAATTAGTGCTCCAATTCCTAACTTTAAATTTTCAGACCTGACCAATATCTATCTATCTATCTATCTATCTATCTATCTCACCCTCTCTTTCTCTCTCTCATATATATATATATATATATATATATATATATATATATATATATATATATATATATATATATATATATATATATATATATATATATATATATATATATATATATATATATATATATATATATATAATATATATATATATATATATATATATATATATATAATATAACTATATAGATATATATTATTTTTTTTAAAACCTCCTCTTTGCAATTCTTATATCATATAAAATCTATTCTCTCAGCCACAATATGTATTAATCAAAATAGTGTCCTCAACTGGATTATTTTATATGGTAGTTTATATATATATATATATATATATATATATATATATATATATATATATATATATATATATATATATATATATATATATATATATATATATATATATATATATATATATATATATATATATATATATATATATATATATATATATATATATATATATATATATATAATATATATATATATATATATATATACATATATATATATATATATATATACATATATATATATATATATATATATATATATATATATATATATATATACATATATATATATAAATATATATATATATATATATATACATATATATATATATATATATATACATATATATATATATATATATATATATATATATATATATATATATATATATATGTGTGTGTGTATATATATATATATATATATATATATATATATATGTGTGTGTGATATATATATATATATATATATATACAAGGGTTTCAAAACTTAAATCAAGGGTAAAAATTCCCGAGTCATATTCCATTCCCCTTTTTAACCCCTTACCTAAATTGACCACTAGGGCTACAGGTAACGTCCTCAGACAAGGGGCCGGGCCAATTATAAACCTACATGACCCTAGCGAACAATTTAGAAAATTTCCAAATAAAAAAGAGATACACGCTAGCGGAGACAGATTTTTCTAGATTTTTCCCACAGATGTTGACCCAGGTGTTACGTGTCTTGTACATAGAACTTCATGCTATCTGACCCTTCAGTTTGTCTTGTCCCTATGATGAAGTTGGAACCCGTCCTTCAATGTTATCTTAATAAATATCTGTAGCCGAAACGGTATCATTTTTATGGCCATGACTGCAACCCCCCATCGAGAAGTCAGTCTCATTACATATATGTATGTATGTATGTATGTATGTATGTATATATATGTATGTATATATATATATGTATATATATATATATATATATATATTATATATATATATATATATATATATATATATATATATATATATATATATATATATATATATATATATATATATATATATATATTATATATATATATATATATATATATATATATATATATATATATATATATATATATATATATATATATATATATATATTTATATATATATATATATATATATATATATATATATATATATATATATATATATATATATATATGTATATATATATGTATATATATATATATATGTACATATATATATATATATATATATATATATATATATATATATATATATATATATAACTACCATATGAAATAATCCAGAATTGTTGTAATAAATTTTACATATCTATAAAGCATCATCTGTATGTTTTAAATGGTACTATAAGTACCTTGAACTGAAAGGTTTTATGTAGAGACTATTAGAGATTGGCATATTTTTAGAATACTGTGATATTTTATTTATATTATTTATTTATTGCTTATAAATTTGCTTTATATACTGTAGAATGACACTGTCTAACCAAACATAGTTTGCTGCCAACTTTGGAAGTAGTATTTCGTGTTCCCTATTGTTTCTGTGTAATAAATAAATATATTTATATAGAAAGATAAATATAGATAAATCTATAAACTTTTCTTAGAAGTAAATATAAAACAGGATATATTATTAAGCGAATCTTCAACGAGTATTTTAAAATATAAAGAATAGAATTTTTTAGCTTTTGAGAGTTACATAAATAAAAAATTGATTATATGAGATATAGGCGTGATCATATCAATTTTTCAGAGAAAAATTACACCTGCTCGAAAATCCAGTTCCTAGAAGAGAAACAGATTAAAATATCTAGTTTCGACTGAGATTTATTTTTATCTGTCTTTGCCTTGCAATGAGGTAATAAAGTAAAGAATTTACTGAAATCTTTGAGAGGGAAATAAAGTAAAGGATATACATTCTGTTACTACAGATAATGTTTGTAACAGTTGAAATAGATAATATGGAAACACTTATTTTTTGATGACAGCAAAATTATTATCATTTAATTTTTTATTCTGATACGATATTTTCAAGAAAAAATAAGTATTTTTAATCTAATATTCTAATACAGTTATCAGACTGTATACATTTATAAAATTAGGTACGTATAATCGGCTAATGTTTTGATTTAATTAGCACATATAAATTTGTATCAATAAATATATCTTAATAAATTATAATAGTTAATAATCTTAAGTATAAATGGTTTTCTGCAAATATTTTGATGCAATTAAAATAGTCTAATTAATACATGAAGTAATTATAATTACAAATTATTTTCTATTGATAATGTATAAAAATATAAGGCAGATTTTTCAACACAATAAAAAATTATCATGTAATGTTTTATTCTGATAGGTACTTTTAATGAAAAATAAGTATTTTTAATCTAAATTATAATTAATAATCGGATACAGAATAAAAATTCAGTATCCATATCAGAATAAAATATTTTTATTTAATGTTTTATTCAGAAATGTACTTTCAATGAAAAATAATTATTTTTAACTAGTATTATTTTATCTAGTATTTAACTAGTATTCTAATATAGTTATCAGAATATATCAGCTTATAAAATTAGATACCCTTATAAGGGCTAATGTTTTGACTTAACAAATACATTTATATTAATAAATATCTATTAATAAATTTTAATAATTAATAATCTAAAGTATAAATAGTTTTCTACAAATATGTTGATGCAATTAAAATATTCTAATTAATACACCAAATAATTATAATTACAAAATTATGTATAAAAATATAATAAAGATTTTTCATCAGAATAAAAAATCAGTATCCGTATCAAAATAAAACATTTTCATTTAAGGTTTTATTCTGATAAGTACTTTCAATGAAAAATAAGTATTTTTAAACTAGTATTCTAATATAGTTGTCAGAATGTATGAGTTTAAAAAATTAGATAGTAGGGCTAATGTTTTGATTTAATAATTAGCATAAATAAGTTTAATAAATATATATTAATAAAATTTTAATAAATCATAATATAAAGTATAAATAGGTTTCTACAAATATTTTGATGCAATTAAAATAGACTAATTAATACATGAAATAATTATAAATACAAAATTTTTTCCTATTAAGAATGTATAAAAATACAATGCAGATTTTTCATCAGAATAAAAAATTATCATGTAATATTTTATTCTGATAAGGTACTTCCAATGAAAAATAAGTATTTTTAAATTAATATTTTAATATAGTTATCAGAATATAAAAGCTTATAAAATTAGATAATAGAAATATAATGCAGATTTTTAATCAGAATAAAATATTTTCATTTAATGTTTTATTCTGAAAGATGCTTTCAATGAAATATAAATATTTTTAAACGAGTATTCTAATATAGTTATCAGAATGTATGAGTTTATAAAATTATATAACGCTTATTAGGGCTAATGTTTTGATTTAATAATTAACACAAATACGTTTATATTAATAAATATATATTAATAAATTTTAATAACTAATAATCAAAAGTAAAAATAGTTTTCTGCAAATATTTTGATGCAATAGACTAAATAATACTCCAAATAATTATAATTACAAAATTATTTTCTAATGAGAATGTACAAATATACAACACATATTTTTACTGTTTCTTTTATAATTTTGTAAAATTTAAAATTTCTGACTCTCATTAAATTATATGACTGTAAACAAAATATGCCGTAGGAAGTATATGACTTTCATAACGTAATAAATATGTGTTAAGATAATATTCATAAGAAGATAAATATGATAAATATGATAAAGTTTTAAGTGTTACATTCAATTTTTGTCAAGCATTGTATTGTAAAATGTGATCAAACAGTAGTAAGCTGTAAATAGAATACTACTATAACGGTAAATTAATATTGAATTGGGAAATGAAATCAAACAGCAGTAAGGAATATACGAAAGGTTGTTTAAATGGCAAATTAATATTGAATTGAAATAGGAATGCTGTAACTGCATACTGCGATAACGGTAAAATAATACTGTTTCGAAAAAGGGATACAAACAGTTTTAAAGAATACTCGAAATGCTGGTATGATTGAAAATTAATATTGAAGAGAAAAATGGAATCAAATAGAAGTAAGGAGTACATACACTAAATGTCACTATAAAATCAAATTAATATTTTTCCGAAAAAGAAAACCAAACAGTAGTAGTTCTGTAGCTGTATTTCTATAGCTAAATACTTCTATAACTGCAATATAATACTGTTTTAAAAAGAGATTCAACAGCAGTAAAAAATATATGAAATGCTGCTATAAAGGCAGATACATAGTAATTTGAAACTATAAATCAAACAGCAAGTAAAGCTGTACACAAAATGATCCTATGGATGCAAATAAATATTGCATTGAAAAAAATCAAGCAACAGTAATATGTACACAAAATGATACTATGAAAGCAAATAAATATTGTTTAAAAAAATTAAACAGCAGCAGTTTGTACACAAAATGCTGCTATGAAAGCAAATAAATATTGTTTGGAAAAATTGAATCAAACAGTAGTAAATGAGTACACAACATGATGCTATGAAAGCAAATAAATACTGTTTTAACAAATAAATTAAATAACAGTAAGGTGTATACCAGATAATGCTATGAATGTAAATAAATATTGCATTGAAAAAAATTAAACAGTAATATGTACATAAAACGATGCTGTAAAAGAGAATATATATTGTTTTGAAAAAATGAATCAAGCTGCAATAAAGGTGTACATGAAAGGATGCTATGAGAGCAAATATATATTGTTTTGAAAAACTAAATCAAACTGCAATAAAGCTGTACACAAAAGGATGCTATAAATTCAAATAATTATTGTTTAAAAAAGAATTAAACAGCAGTAATTTGTACCCAAATGCTGCTATAAAGGCAAATAAATATTATTTTGAAAAACTGAATCAAACAGCATTAAAAAAGTACATAAAATGGTGCTATGAAAGTAAATAAATATTGTTTAAAAAATGATTAAGCAGCAGTAATTTGTACACAAAATGCTACTATAAAAGAAAATATGAATTGTTTTGAAAAAAAATGAATGAAACAGTAGTAAAGGTGTACACAAAATGATGCTATAAAAGCAAATATATATTGTTTTGAAATAATGAATCAAACAGCAGATAAGGTGTACACAAAATAATGTTATGAAAGCAAATATATATTGTTTTGAAAAACTGAATCAAACAGCAGTAAAGTTCTACACAAAAGGATTCTATGACAGCAAATAAATATTGTTTAAAAAATAGTTAAACAGTAATTTGTACACAAAATGCTGCTATAAAAGAACATATGAATTGTTTTAAAAAAAATGAATCAAACAGCAGTAAAGGTATACACAAAATGATGCTATGAATGCAAATAAATATTGTTTTGAAAAACTAAATCAAACATTAGTGAAGGTGTATACAAAATGATGCTATGAAAGCAAATAAATATTGCTTTGAAAAACTAAATTAAACATCAGTGAAGGTGTATACAAAATGATGCTATGAAAGCAAATAAATATTATTTGAAAAACTGAAACAAACAGTAGTGAAGGTGTACACAAAATGATGTTATGAAAGCAAATAAATATTGTTTAAAGAAGAATTAAACAGTATTAATTTGTACACAAAATACTGCTATAAAAAGAGATATATATTGTTTTGAAAAACTGAATCAAACAGTAGTAAAGGTGTACACAAAATAACGCTATGAAATCAAATAAATATTGTTTTGAAAAACTGAATCAAACAGTAGAAAAGGAGTACACAAAATGATGCTGTGAATGAGATAAATATTGTTTTAACCAATAAATTTAATAACAGGTGTATACGAGATGATGCTATGAATGCAAATAAATATTGCATTAAAAAACATCAAAAAACAGTAATATGTACACAAATTGATGCTATGAACTCAAACAAATATTGTTTTGAAAAATGAATCAAACTGTAGTGACATTAAACAAAATGTTGTTATTAGCAGAAATTATATTGAATTTAAAAAAAAATTAAACGGTAAAAAGTGCTTTTATAGGAGCAAATAAATACTGTTTTAATAAAAATAAATAAAACTTCTGTTAAGATCACAGAATGCTGCTATGATTTAAAATTAATATTGTTTCGAAGATGAAATACACAGCAAAACAGCAGTAAGAAATACAAGAAATGTTGCTATGACGGCAAATTAATATTGTTAACCCTTATCGGGGACTTTAGATTAGCCGTATAAACGACTCACTTGAGTTCAAAATCTATAGATAACATATCCTGGAATATAATGATGCCTTATCTTTTAGCCTCAATCACAACAGATATTGTGTCTAGGAACTGGGCGAAAATAAAAATTTATACTTCCATAAATATGCTTCGTTTGGTGTTAAATGGTAATAATATAGATCAAAAGATTTTAAATGCTTTAAAGTAATGTTCTTCAAACTTTTAAGATTCATGGTATTCTTTGAACTATATATAGAATTTTTCCATCGTCAAAAAAAGAATTAGAAAAGTATTACTTATCTTCTGTACTCCATTTCGATAAACAAAACAATGGCCGATTGGTTATATGTATATATATATATATATATATATATATATATATATTTATATATATATATATATATATATATATGTGTGTGTGTGTGTGTGTGTGTGTGTGTGTGTATGTTGTGTGTATATGTATGTATATTTATATATATATATATATATATACATATATATACATATACATATATATATATATATATACATATACATATATATATATATATATACATATATATATACATATATACATATATACATATATATACATATATATGTACATATATATATATATACATATATATATATATATATATATATACATATATATATATATATATATATATATATATATATATATATATATACATATATATATATGTATATATGTATGTATATTTATATAATATATATATAACTATATACATATACATATATATATATACATATATATACATATACATATATATACATATATATACATATATATGTACATATATATACATATACATATATACATATATATATATATATATATATATATATATATATATATATATATATATACATTTATATACATATATATAAATATATATGTAATATATCAAAATTAATTAAGTCTAATATTTCTTTAAAAACCTCCTCTGTAATATTTTAATTCATTTAAATCTTGTTCCAAGCCTCTAAATAGTTTAATCACAGGAGTATTTTCCACTTAACATTCCGTTATGTCATAAAACTGTAAACTTTCTGTCGATACAGCAGTTTCCCAGCTATTGGTGGAACATGGTTTCTCGTTTTGCTGATATTGAATTCAATTCGCCTATTAAGCTTTTTTTTACTGTGGAAAATATATTTTTGTCATTGCTCTTGGGTGCACCTCTTTCCGAGCAGACTGAACTCTGTGGCTTTTTTCTGTCTGTTGTTAAGTAGAAAGAATGTGCGTTGTTGCCACTCCGGAATAAAGTTTAAATTACACTTCTACGTTCTCTTCAATGTCGATCTGACTGCATCTTTATTACTGCTAGCTGTTGAACTTTCTCCTTATCAAGGAGTTTTATAAAAAATGGATTGAATATATATATTTGTAATTTTATATTTATATATATATATATAATATATATATATTTATATATATATAATATAATATATATATTTTATATAATATAATATATATTTATATATATATGTATGTATGTATGTATGTATGTATGTATATATATGTATATGTTTATATGTGTATATATATTTATATATATACATTTATATGTATATATAAATAAATATGTATAATATATATACTTAAAAGGAATCGACCATTATAAAAATTAGTTTTATGCAGTTATGTACTTATTAATTTTAATAAGTACTATTATGTACTTATTAAAAAAATATTACCATCTTAAATTTTTGTTACAGTGTACTAGATATGGAAATATTATTTTAAACTAAACATTAAAAAATCAATACTTTCTTTAAATTAATTGTTTCTAATATCAGCATTATTTGTAAAATTTATTTTAACCATTTTCTACTGCAAAAAATATTAATTTATTAATCATTATCTATTGTTGAAAATAACCTCATGTACATTACAAACGTTCCTACACATGTATTTCAGAAAAGATACACTGTCCCATCAAAACAAAAAAATTGTCTAAATCAGTACCACCACATGGCTATTTTAAAACTCAGCAATCCGTTCAAACTGGAAAAGAAATCGTTCCGTTGCCAAAAACAAGCAAATAAAAAATTTTTAATTACTAGCGCCTGACGAAAATCCGCTCAATATCCCAGAGGGCTGAAAACAAACCGCAGATAAAAGAGAGAAAAAGGGCATTACAACGCGAGAGGCCTGAATTCTATTTTGCACTTGGTTTCATTTCCGGACGACATATATATTTTTTTCTTTCGACGTCAAATATTTTTTATGGTTTCAACGGAAATTTCCGAATAAAAATTTGCTGGATAAATAAAGCCATTTCCTGAGATTATTTCCCTGTTCTGACGAAGGCAGAAATTTGAGAAAATTATATATAAGATGTAGATTAATATATTTGTGGTTTTGAGTTCCATTTTATAAAATTGTATTCCAAAGACTTTTGCTAATATATCAATAAATTGAAAGCCATAGAATATAAGGTACATTAAGTTTTTATCCTGCATCTATCTGTACGTGTTTAAAATGCAATGGATTCAATCTGAGATTTTTTTAAATAAAAAATTCTTAAATTTCTAGTATGATATCTGTTAAAAAGAATTACATCAATAAACGCCCTTGCTGCAATTCAAAATACCTACTGAGATGTAATGAAGCATTCCAATATTTCCAACAAAATTTCTATAGTTCATTTCGGAGGTTCGAGGCCTGATCAAATCCGGTTCAAGCTCTCAAGCAGATTGCAACCATTTTCTTTTGTAAAGGGTGTGGATATTTCTTTTGACGTCAAATACTTTTTAGGATTTTAATGGAAATTTCCGAATAAAAATTTGCTGACGAAGGTAGAAATTTGAGAAAAGTATGTATAAGGTGCGGATTTATATATTTGTGGTATTAAGTTCCATTTTACAAAATTGTATTCCAAAAACTGTTGCTAATACAGCAATAAATTCAAAGCCATCGAATATAAGGCACATTAACTTCTTATCATACGTCAATCTGTACATGTTTAAAATGCAATGGATGCAATCTGAGATGTATTTAATAAAAAATGCTTAAATTTCGAGTATGATAGGTGTTAAAAGAATTACATCAATAAACGCCCTTGCTGATATTGAAAATACATACTGAGATGTAATGAAACATTCCAATATTTTCAAAAAGATTTCTATAGTTTCTTTTGGAGGTTTCGAAACTAGGTCAAAACCGGTTCGAGCCCTCAAGCAGATTGAAACCATTGCTTTTGGAAAGGCGGGGGATATTTTTTTGACATCAAATATTTATGGTTTCAACGGAAATTTCCAAATAAAAATTTGCTGGACAAATAAAGCCATTTCTAAAGATTATTTTCTTGTTCTAACGAAGATAGAGTTTGAGAAAATTGTGTATAAGATGTAGATTAATATATTTGTGGTTTTGTGTTCCATTTTAGAAAACTGTATTCCAAAGACTGTTGCTAATAAATCAATAAATTTAAAGCCATCTAATATAAGGCACATTGAAGAACTTGATACAGTCAATCCTTACGTGTAAAATGCAATTGATTCAATCAGAGTTTTTTACAATAAAAAATACTTAAATTTCTAGTATGATAGCTGTTAAACAGAAATACATCAATAAACCCCCTTGCTGCAATTCAAAATACCTACTGAGATGTAATGAAACATTCCAATATTTCCAACAAGATTTCTATAGTTCCTTTCGGAGGTTTCGAAACTGGGTCAAGACTGGTTCGAGTCGTCAAGCAGTTTGCAACCATTGCTTTTGGAAAGGGGGGGATATTTCTTTTGATGTCAAATATTTTTATGGTTTCACCAGAAATTTCTGAATAAAAATTTGATGAATAAATAAAGCCATTTCCTGAGATTATTTTCCTGTTCTGACGAATGTAGATATTTGAGAAAACTATGTATAAGATGTAAATTAATATATTTGTGGTTTTGAGTTCCATTTTACAATATTGTGTTCCAAAGAATTTTGCTAATATAGCAATAAATTCAAAGCCATCGAATATAAGGCACATTAAATTTCTTATCATACACAAATCTGTACGCGTTTAAAATGCAATGGATTCAATCTGAGATTTTTTTAATAAAGAAGGCTTAAATTTTGAGTATGATATCTGTTAAAAAGAATTACATCAATAAACGCCCTTGCTGCAATTCAAAATACCTACTGAGATGTAATGAAGCATCGTAATATTTCCAACAAGATTTATATAGTTCGTTTCGGTGGTTTCGAAGCCGGGTTAAAACCGGTTCGAGCCCTCAAGCAGATTGCAACCATTGCTTTTCGAAAGGAGGAGTATATTTCTTTTGACGTCAAATATTTTTATGGTTTCAACGGACATTTCCGAATAAAAATTTGTTGGATAAATAAAGTCATTTCCTGAGATTATTTCCCAAGTTCTGACGAAGGCAGAAATTTGAGAAAATTATATATAAGATGTAGATTAATATATTTGTGTTTTTGAGTTCCATTTCAGAAAACTGTATTCCAAAGACTTTTGCTAATATAGCAACAAATTCAAAGGCATTGGATATAAGGCACATTAAAGTTCTCGTAATACGTTAATATGTACGTGTTTAAAATACAATGGATTCAATCTGAGATTATTTTAATAAAAAATGCTTAAATTTCGAGTATGATAGCTGTTAAAAAGAATTACATCAATAAACAACCTTTCTACAATTGAAAATACCTACTGAGATGTAATGAAACATTCTAATATTAACAACAAGATTTCTATAGTTCCTTTCGGAGGTTTCAAAACTGGGTCAAAACCGGTTCGAGCCCTCAAGCAGATTGAAACCATTGCTTTTGAAAGGGGGGGGATATTTTTTGACATCAAATATTTATGGATTCAACGGAAATTTCAGAATAAAAATTTGCTAACGGAGGTAGAAATTTGAAAAAAATATGTATAAGGTGCTGATTAATATATTTGTGGTATTAAGTTCCATTTTACAAAATTGTATTCCAAAGACTCTTGCTAATATGGCAATAAATTCAAAGTCATTGGATATAAGGCACATTAAATGTCTTGTCATACGTTAATACGTAGGTGTTTAAAATGCAGTGGATTCAATCTGAGATTTATTTATTAAAAAATGCTTAAATTTCTAGAATGATAGCTGTTAAAAAGAATTACATTAATAAACGCCCTTGCTGCAATTGAAAATACTTAGTGAGAAGGAATGAAAAAATTCCAATATTTCTAGCAAGATATCTATAGTTCCTTTTCAAAGTTTCCAAGCTGGGTTAAAACCAGTTCGAGCTCTCAAGCAGATTGCAATTATTGCTTTTGTAAAGGGAGAGTATATTTCTTTTGACGTCAAATATTTTTTATGGTTTCAGCGGAAATTTCCGAATAAAAATTTGTTGACGAAGGTAGAAATTTGAGAAAATTATGTATAAAGTGCAGATTTTATAAGGTGCAGATATTTGAAATATTAAGTTCCATTTTACAAAACTCTTTTCCAAAGGCTTTTGCTAATATAGCAATAAATTCAAACCCATCAAATATAAGGAACATTAAATTTCTTATCATACGTCAATCTGTACGTGTTTTAAAATGCAATGGATTCATTCTGAAATATTTTTAATAAAGAATACTTAAATTTCTAGAATGATAGCTGTTAAAAATAATTACATGAATAAACGCCCATGCTGCAATTGAAAATACCTACTGAGATGTAATGAAACATCCCAAGTTGTCTACCAAGATTTCTATAGTTCCTTTCGGAGGTTTTGAAATTGGGTCAAAACCGGTTCGAGCCCTCAAGCAGATTGCAACCATTGCTTTTGGAAAGGGGGAGGATATTTCTTTTGACATCAAATATTTATGGTTTCAAGGGAAATTTCAGAATAAAAATTTACTGACGAAGGTAGGAATTTGTGAAAATTATGTATACGGTGCAAATTAATATAATTGAGGTATTAGGTTCCATTTTACAAAATTGTATTCCAAAGACTCTTGATAATATAGCAATAAATTCAAAGCCATCAAATATAGGGCACATTTCAGTTCTTATCATACGTCAATCTGTACGTGTTTAAAATGCAATCTATTCAATCTGAGATTATTTTAATAAAAAATGCTTAAATTTTGAGTACGATAGCTGTTAAAAAGAAGTACATCAATAAACACCCTTGCTGCAATTGAAAATACCTGAGATGTAATAAAACATTCCAATATTTCCAACAAGATTTCTATAATTCTTTTCGAATGTTTCGAGGCCTGGTCAAAACCTGTTCGAGCCTTCAAGCAGATTGCAACCATTGCTTTTGGAAAGGGGGAGAATATTTCTTTTGACGTCAAATATTTATAGTTTCAGCGGAAATTTCCAAATAAAAATTTCCTGGATTAATAAAGAAATTTCCTGAGATTATTTCCCTGTTCTGACAAAGCCAGAAATTTGGTAAAATTATGTATAAGATGTAGATTAATATATTTGTGGTTTTGAGTTCCATTTTAGAAAACTGTATTCCAAAGACTCTTGC
>CM063499.1:36707103-36722103 GCA_032207245.1 Pardosa pseudoannulata | reverse complement strand
CGTAAAATATTTGAATAATTGAGGATTTTCTATTTATTACTTCTGAAATAGCATTAAGCCCTTTCATATCACATTCTTTAGATTGTATTTAACTTGTTTTTTCAAAATAAAGATAAAATTCTTTCATGATTTACGATGGTGAATAACACTAGATTTACGGATGTTAATCATATACCTATTTTTACTGAAGTGAGACAATTTGACTCCTACAAGAAAAATGAAGTTTTTTTCAAGAAAAATAGTTCCAAATTAAATTATAATAAATGCTTATTATCAAAAAATTCATGGAAAGCAATTTTTAACATATAAAATCTTTTTTTGAAACACATTTTCCCCAAACATTTCTATAACATTTAGCACAATGATTTCAACATCTGTTTCTTTTTCATGATTCTTGAACTTGACAATTCTTCCGTGCGTCAATAGCATGAGTTTCTGTCATTGGAATGAAATTGTTCTCGACTTCTTTTCTATATTTACATTATAGTATACTTTATATACTTTATACAATATTTATTTACTTTAACATACATTCTACGAGTCAAATTGGTTCACAACCGTGAAAATAGGTATACCACATTTGCTAATGCGAAATGAAGGGGTCTGCGGGGAAGAGGAATGAAAGTTTACATATATTTTATTACTTAAATAAAAACCAACGTATGTTTTTGAAAAGTGATATGAAAGTTTTATATATGTATATATAGGTATCAAACTTTTAATAAGTCCAATTGGCTAGGTCCGTAAATCTATTGTTAATGATCTTTAAAGTTTTATTTCAGCTATAATCAAAAGTTAATACTTCTATAAACATTTCTTGAAATGAACCATCATCATACCTGTGGTATTCTAATGAGGATTCAATGCTTCAATCTTTTATATAGCAATGACCAATATGCATTGGTTCGAAATATTTAAAAAAAAACCTCAGGTTTCCCAAAGGTAACTTTCCTGTTTGCAACAAGCGTAATTTGGAAAAGTCTCCTGCCCAACACCTGATCCACTATATTAATTTAATACACGAGGATCTTTTAAGGAGACCAACTTTCATCTTGGTTGTACTTAACCCTTTTGAAGTCCGTGCAAAATTACTTTCCACATACATTATGCTACGAAATTCACCTGTGCGAAGCAAAAACCCCACTTATGACGAGATAACATCCCGCATAGTATTTGCTCGTCAGCTAATAAACGAATTTTCTTAAAAAAAAAGAAGGTAGTTCTAAAAAATAGAACTACTATGTTACTTCTACTAAATATTTTATATACACGTACTAACATGTGTCTTATTCCTTAATCATTCGGATTCATCTCATATATATACATATATATATATATATATATATATATTATATATATATTATATATATATATATATATATATTTATATATATATATTATATATATATATATAATATATATTTTTATTTATTTTATTTATATTATATATTATGTATATATATATATCATATATATATATGTATTATATATATATATTATATATATATTATATATATATATATATATATAAAATATATATATATATATATATATATATATATAATATTATATATATATATTTAAATATATTATATATATATATATTATATATATATATATATATATATTATATATATATATATATATTTATATATATATATATATATATATATATATATATTTACAATATATATATTTTATATATATATAAATTTATATTTATTTATATATATATATATATGTATATTTATATATATATATATATATATACAAATATATATATATATATTTATTTATTTATTTATATATAACATTTTATTTTAGTTTACAATGGGTTGAAACGTGCTTGCGGGAGATAGTTTATCCATCCCTGACTTACATTATTTACAATTAATGTACTTTTGAAGAAATCAATAATCAATAACTTCTAATAACTATTATAGTTTCCTAAAAACTTATTTCTTTTTTTTACATAAATATATTATGAAGTAACTGTATTTCCGTGCTTTGCAACGGTGATTTTGTTTCTATTCCCATTTAATGAACGGACTACATAAATTTACGCTTTTGCTATAAATTGCCCTACGCTTCGTTAGTTCTGATTTTGTTTCTTCGTTGGGTTCGGTTGTAACCATTACCTGTCTAATCAGTTTGATACTAATAGTTTATACGAGAGAAAGTTTTGTGAACTATAGCATTGAAGCTTTAGTGTTCAGATTTCAAGATAATTATTTGTTTTGAATCAATTTACATGCTGAGGTATTTCGTTTGTATGTACGTACAGGAATCTTGTAACTATATGAATATACAATGGTGTGCAAATTAAGCAAACAGGTGTTTTGTTATAACTCCAGGAGAAATCATGTGAGAGACATGAAAATCAGAAATGAGGGATATTATGTACGTAAAGGAAGTCGAATGCATCGGCGCTGAAAAATTAATACAATGCATACGTTATGGAATCAAACAATAACAATCTTTGTTGAAAGCATAGTATCGTGTCCAAGATTGTCTATCCAAGAGGAAGAATAACAAACAGATGTTAGCTTAGCTAGATTAGAAAGGCAACGATCTCCTAACTAGAAGGCAGCTGCCTCGGAGCTCGAGCCGAGACACACACTGGATTTCGACAAGACTATGACTAGACACTAACTGACTAGCTGCTCTGATTCGTGAGTGTGTAGACGTATCTTTCAGCTCTGTGAAATCCAAAAATCTTTTTAAAGACTAAAACTTTTTCCACTAAAATTTTTCTGGTGATTTTTTTATGATTTATTCCTCGATAATGGAGGGAGATAATATGGACTTTTTGGCTGATGCTGATGCAGCTCGTAAGATTGCTCTACGCCGACTTACCCTTCGTACTCTCTTGAAAAACGATTACATTCGTGTGTTAGGTAAAGGTGACTGTGTGCACGTAAAATATGTTCGGCGTCACAATGTCCTCCAAGTTCTCGAGGAATCCTTTGTGGATGGCAAGCCAACTGGGATTCGTCTGCTTGGTCAATTCTAAATTACAAGGATTACATTGAGCAAAGTCTTTCTTTCGCCCTAGTATTGCTTTCATTAAAAAACGAAAGGATCACTCATTTTAATTGGAGTACCTTATGGTTTACGTTCTGAGCTTGTCCAAGGGGAATAAGTAACAATAACAACAAACATTTTTGCAATTGGAAGTAAGCATATACGACAAACAGTTGCGGTGAAAAGTATAGTTAATGATTTTTCTACGCACCCAGTATTTTCCTTTGTTGGAACTACTATTGTTCAACATATTACGATATCCCCTTCTGATTTATTTAGCATTTATTAGATATATTTAATTCAATACACTTAATGAGTGCTTTTAGTCTACAATACATTAACACCAATTAACATTAAAATTTCGCATAATTATTTATAAAACAATAAGTTTCTAATTATCTGCATAAGGTATTCTGTCTATTCTTTGATTAATTTGATCTTTTTTGTTATTAGAAAAATTTAACAATCCTTTTTAATGAGCTCTTTTTGTCAATTCGAAGTTGAAAAAAGCACTCATACTGAAATTTAATGAGCACTTTCAATTTATTCTCTATTAAGAGGAATCTGAACGTTGTTCATTTTCCAAAATTTTCCATTTTAGAAATAATTTATTGATTAAATTAGTAACATTTCTGTACGTTTTGTTGCAATTTTTTTCAATAAGTCAAATGAAACGAAAAATTTTATAAAAACAAATTATTTGTACCATATGTCTCTTTTGTTCATAATTTAACATTAATTTATTTTAATTCTCAGATTTCATATTTTTGCGTCGAGATATCTCACGAGTTATTCCTAATATCTTCGAGAAAGTTTATGCACTAATGACTGCTAGAACATAAACAGAAATTAAATTTATCAGCTATATTTTAAAAATAATTAAAATTCCTCTACATCTAGTCTTCAATTAGTACTGGTAAGTTACATACTAATAATTATGAGTACTTATACATATCCCGGAGGCTCTATTTTTTTAAATTGAGATTTTTGTATTTATTTGTATAATTAATAACTTATTACTTGCATATCTTAAATGGAACGAGATATTTTAAAAAGAACAAATTATTTGTATCGTGACCCGTTCTTTCATAATTTAACATTAAATTTTTTTAATACTCCGATTTCATATTTTTGCGTACAAGATATCTCACGAATTAATGCTAATATCTTGGTGAAAGTTTATGCTCTTATAACGGCTAAAAATTAAATAGAAATTAAATTTATGAATAATATTTTAAAAGTAATTAAGGTTCTTTTACATCTAGTTTTTAAATAGTACTGGTAAGTTACATATTATTAATTGTGAATACATATACATATACCGGAAATAAGCGGTACTATGTTCATTTTTTTTTAAATTAAGATTTTTGATTTTACATGTATAATTTACTCTCCTCCTTTTTTTCTTTTCTATTCTTTTCTTCAATATCTTAAATGGAACGATATTTTTATAAAATAACTAATTATTTGTATCATCTATCCCGTTTATTCGTGATTTAACATTAATATTTTTGTATTCTCAGATTTCATATTTTTGCTTCCAGATATCTCACGAATTATTCCTAATATCTTCATGAAAGTTTATGCACCAATGACTGCTAGAAAATAAACAGAAATTAAATTTATCAGCTATATTTTAAAAATAATTAAGATTCCTTTACATCTAATCTTTAATTATTACTCGTAAGTTACATATTAGTAAATATGAGTAAATGCATATACCGAAAATAAGGGGCACTGTGTTTGTTCATTTTTTAAAATTGAGATTTTTGCATTTACGTGTATAATTTATTTTCCACTTTTTTTCAATTTCTTCAATAGAAAGAGAGTATAAAAATATTATTTGCATCATGTGTCATGTTCATATATAATTTAACATTAATTTTTTTTATTCTCAGACTTCATATATTTGCATAAAGTATGTTACGAATTAATCCTACTATCCTCGTGAAAGTTTGTGCTCTAATAAGTGCTATAAAACAAACATAAATTAACTTTATCAGCAATAATTTAAAAATAATTGATGATTTCCTTACATCTAAAGTTTTAATTAGTACAGGTTATTTACATGTTTGGAGCTGAGTGCATATATCTATACCAGAAGTAAGGGGCACAATGTTCATTTTTTCATTAATTGTGATTTTTACATGCACTTGTATAATTTGTTCTTTTTTTATTTTTTACAGTACCTTAAATGGTACTAGATTTAGAAAACAAATTATTTGTATCGTGTGTCATAATTATTCATAATTTAACATTAATTTTTTTTAATTTTCAGATTTCATTTTTTTGTTTCGAGATATCTCACGAAGTAATCCTAATATCTTCGTGAAAGTTTATGCACTCATGACTGCTAGAACATAAACAGAAATTAAATTTATCAGCTATATTTTAAAAATAATTAAGATTCTTTAACATCTAGTCTTTAATTAGTACTGGTAAGTTACATACTAATAATTGTGAGTGCTTATACATATGCCGGAAGTAAGGGGCACTATTTTTTTAAATTGAGATTTTTGCATTTATTTGTATAATTAATAACTTATTACTTGTATATCGTAAATGGAACAAGATTTTTTAAAAAAAGAACAAATTATTTGTATCATGTGTCCCATTCATTTATAATTTAACGATAAATTTTTTTAATACTCAGATTTCATATTTTTGCGTACAAGATATCTCACTAATTCATGCTAATATCTTCGTCAAAGTTTAAGAACTAATAACGGCTAAAAATTAAACAGAAATTAAATTTATGAGTAAAATTTTAAAAGTAATTTAGATTCCTTTACATCTAGTTTTTAAATAGTAATGGTAAGTTACATATTAGTAACTGTGAATACATATACCGGAAGTAAGTGGCAAAATGTTCATTTTTTAAAATTGAAATTTTTGCTTTGACATGTATAATTTATTCACCTGTTTTTTTCTTTTCTTCAATATCTTACATGGAACAAGATTTTTATAAAATAACTAATTATTTGTATGATGGGTCACGTTTATTCGTGATTTAACATTAATATTTTTTATTCTCAAATTTCATAACTTTGCTTCGAGATATCTCACGAATTATTAATAATTTCTTCGTGAACGTTTAAGCACTACTGACTGCTAGAAAATAAACAGAAATTAAATTTGTCAGTTATATTTCAAAAATAATTAAGATTCCTTTACATCTAGTTTTAATTATTACTCGTAAGTTACATATTAGTAAATATGAGTAAATGCATATACCGGAAATAAGGGGCACTGTGTTCATTTTTTAAAATTGAGATTTTTGCATTTACTTATATAATTTATTCTCCTCTTTTTTTTTCAATATCTTAAATGAAACGATAATTTAAAAAAATTATTTGTATTGTGTAGAGTTCATACATAATTTAATAATAAATTTTTTCTTCTCAGGTTTCATATTTTTTTCTCACGAAATATCTTAAGAATTAATCCTAATATCTCCGTAAAAGTTTATGCACTAATAACTGCTATATAACAAATATAAATTAACTTTACCAGCAATATTTTAAAAATAATTGAAGATTCCCTTACATCCAATGCTTTAATTAGTACTGATAATTTACATATTTGGAACTAAGTGCATATTTCTATACCAGAAATAAGGAGCAGTATGTTATTTTTTTATTAATTGAGATTTTTGCATTTACTTGTATAATTTATTCTCCTCTTTTTTTCATTTTGTTACACTATCATAAATGGAACTACATTACAAAAAAAAAGCAAATTATTTGTATCTTGTGTCAAGTTTATTCATAATTTAACATTAATTATTTTTATTCTGATTTCATATTTCTGCGTACGAGATATCTCGCGATATTAAGCCTAATATCTTTGTAAAAGCTCATATACTAATAACTGCTAGAAAATAAACAAAAATTAACTTTATTTGCAATATTCGAAAAATAATTACGATGCCTTTACATCTAGTCTTTAATTAGTACTGGTTAGTTACATACTAGTAACTGTGAGTACATATACAAATACCAGAAATATGGGGCACTATGTTTGTTCTTTTAATTGAGATTGTTGCATGTACTTATATAATTTGTTGTCATCTTTTTTATTTTTTTCAATATCTTAAATGAAACGAGATTTTTTTAAAAAAATCATTTGTATCGTGTCACGTTCATACATAATTTAATAATAATTTTTTTCAGTTCTCAGATTTCATAGTTTTTGCTTACGAGATATCTTACGAATTAATCCTAATATCTTCGTAAAAGTTTGTTCATAAATGACTGCTATAAAATAATCGTAACTTTACTCTATCAGCAATATTTTAAAAATAATTAAAGATTCCCTTTCATCCAATGGTTTAATTATTACTGGTAATTTACATATTTGGAACTGAGTGCATATATGTGTATACTAGAAGTAGGGGACACTATGTTCATTTTTTAAAATTGAGATTTTTGTATTTACTTGTATAATAATTTCTCCTATTTTTTTTTCAATATCTTAAACCGAACGAGAGTTTAAAAAAATTATTTTTATCTTGTATCGCTTTCATACATAATTTGATATTAAATTTTTTTATTCTCAGATTTCATATTTTTTGCGTACGAGATATCTTGCGGATAAAATCTTAATATCTTCGTGAAAGTATGTGCACTAATAATTGCTATAAAATAAACATAAATTTTCTTTATCGGCAATATTTTAAAAGTAATTGAAGATTACCTTACATCCAATGCTTTAATTAGTACTAGTAATTTACATATTGAGACCTGATTGCATATCACTATACCAGAAGTAAAGGGCACTATGTTCAATATTTATTAATTGAGATTGTTGCATTTACATATATAATTTGTTCTCTTTTTTTTTTTTTTTTCAATGCCTTATATGAAACGAGATTTTTTTTAAATTATTGGTATCGTGTCATACATAATTTAACATAATTTTTTTAAATTCTCAGATTTCATATTTTTTGATTTACGAGATATCTTGCAGATTAAATCCTAATATCTTCGTAAAATTATCGTAACGTTTACTTTATCAGTAATATTTTAAAAATAATTGAAGATTCCCTTACATCAATTGCTTTAATAAGTAGTGGTAATTTACATACTCGAAACTGAGTGCCAGAAGTAACGGGCATTATGTTCATTTTTTAAAAATAACATTTTTGGATTTACTTGTATAATTTGTTCTCTTTTTTCCAATATCTTAAATGGAAGGAGAGTTTAAAAAAATATTTTTATCATGTGTCGTGTTCATACATAATTTAACATTGAATTTTTTTATTCTGAGATTTCATATTTTTTTTCGTACCAGATATCTTGCGGATTATATCCTAATATCTTCGTGAACGTTTATGCTCTAAAAACTGCTATGAAGTAAACTTAAATTACCTTTATCAGCAATATTTTAAAAATAATTGAAGATTCCCTTACATCCTATGCTTTAATTAGTACTGGTAATTTACATTTGGAGCTGAGTGCATATTTCTATACCAGAAGTAAGGGGTACTATGTTCATTTTTTTTATAATTTGGGATTTTTTCATCTACTTGTATAATTTGTTCTCTTTTTTTAATTTTACAGTATCTTAAATGGAACTAGGTTAAAATCGAAAACAAATTATTTCTTTCGTGTGTCACGTTTATTGATAATTTAACATTAATTTTTTTTATTCTGATTTCATATTTTTTGCTGACGAAATATCTTCAGGAATTAATCCTAATATCTTCGTAAAAGTTTATGCACTAATAACTGCCAGAAAATAAACATAAATTAACTTTATTTAAATATTTGAAAAATAATTGACGATTCCTTTACATCTAGTCTTTAATTAGTACTGGTAAGTTACATATTAGTTACTGTGAGTAAATATATATGCCAGAAGTAAAGGGCACTGTGTTCATTTTTTTTTTAAATTGAGATTTTTGCATTTACTTATATAATTTATTCTCCTCTTTTTTTTTTCAATATCTTAAATGAAACGATAATTTAAAAAAATTATTTGTATTGTGTAGAGTTCATACATAATTTAATAATAAATTTTTTTATTCTCAGACTTCATATATTTGCATAAAGTATCTTACGAATTAATCCTAATATCTCCGTAAAAGTTTATGCACTAATAACTGCTATATAACAAATATAAATTAACTTTACCAGCAATATTTTAAAAATAATTGAAGATTCCCTTACATCCAATGCTTTAATTAGTACTGATAATTTACATATTTGGAACTAAGTGCATATTTCTATACCAGAAATAAGGAGCAGTATGTTATTTTTTTATTAATTGAGATTTTTGCATTTACTTGTATAATTTATTCTCCTCTTTTTTTCATTTTGTTACACTATCATAAATGGAACTACATTACAAAAAAAAAGCAAATTATTTGTATCTTGTGTCAAGTTTATTCATAATTTAACATTAATTATTTTTATTCTGATTTCATATTTCTGCGTACGAGATATCTCGCGATATTAAGCCTAATATCTTTGTAAAAGCTCATATACTAATAACTGCTAGAAAATAAACAAAAATTAACTTTATTTGCAATATTCGAAAAATAATTACGATGCCTTTACATCTAGTCTTTAATTAGTACTGGTTAGTTACATACTAGTAACTGTGAGTACATATACAAATACCAGAAATATGGGGCACTATGTTTGTTCTTTTAATTGAGATTGTTGCATGTACTTATATAATTTGTTGTCATCTTTTTTATTTTTTTCAATATCTTAAATGAAACGAGATTTTTTTAAAAAAATCATTTGTATCGTGTCACGTTCATACATAATTTAATAATAATTTTTTTCAGTTCTCAGATTTCATAGTTTTTGCTTACGAGATATCTTACGAATTAATCCTAATATCTTCGTAAAAGTTTGTTCATAAATGACTGCTATAAAATAATCGTAACTTTACTCTATCAGCAATATTTTAAAAATAATTAAAGATTCCCTTTCATCCAATGGTTTAATTATTTACTGGTAATTTACATATTTGGAACGGAGTGCATATATGTGTATACTAGAAGAAGGGGACACTATGTTCATTTTTTTTAAAATTGAGATTTTTGTAATTACTTGTATAATTATTTCTCCTATTTTTTTTTCAATATCTTAAACCGAACGCGAGTTTAAAAAAATTATTTTTATCTTGTATCGCTTTCATACATAATTTGATATTAAATTTTTTTATTCTCAGATTTCATATTTTTTGCGTACGAGATATCTTGCGGATAAAATCTTAATATCTTCGTGAAAGTATGTGCACTAATAATTGCTCTAAAATAAACATAAATTTTCTTTATCGGCAATATTTTAAAATAATTAAAGATCCTTACATCCAATTTAATTAGTACTAGTAATTTACATATTGAGACCTGATTGCATATCACTATACCAGAAGTAAAGGGCACTATGTTCAATATTTATTAATTGAGATTGTTGCATTTACATATATAATTTGTTCTCCTCTTTTTTTTTTTTTTTTTTTCAATGCCTTATATGAAACGAGATTTTTTTAAAATTATTGGTATCGTGTCATACATAATTTAACATCAAATTTTTTAAATTCTCAGATTTCATATTTTTTGAGTACGAGATATCTTGCAGATTAAATCCTAATATCTTCGTAAAATATCGTAAACGTTACTTTATCAGCAATATTTTAATAATAATTGAAAATTCCCTTACATCAATTGCTTTAATAGTATGGTAATTTACATACTCGAAACTGAGTGCCAGAAGTAACGGGCATTATGTTCATTTTTTAAAAATAACATTTTTGGATTTACTTGTATAATTTGTTCTCTTTTTTCCAATATCTTAAATGGAAGGAGAGTTTAAAAAAATATTTTTATCATGTGTCGTGTTCATACATAATTTAACATTGAATTTTTTTATTCTGAGATTTCATATTTTTTTTCGTACCAGATATCTTGCGGATTATATCTAAATATCTTCGTGAAAGTTTATGCGTTAAAAACTGCTATGAAGTAAACTTAAATTACTTTTATCAGCAATATTTTAAAAATAATTGAAGATTCCCTTAGATCCAAAGCTTTAATTAGTAAGGTTAATTTAATATTTTGAACTGAGTGCATATTTCTATACCAGGAGTAAGAGACACTATGTTCATTTTTTATTAATTGAGATTTTTGCATTTGCTTATATAATTTGTTCTCCTCTTTTTTATTTCTTTACAGCATCTTAAATGGAACTAGATTTAAAAAAAACCTAATTGTTTGTATCGTGTGTCACGTTTAATCATAATTTAACATTAATTTTTTTTATTCTCAGATTTCATATTTTTGTGTATCTCAAGAAATATTCCTATTATCTTCGTAAACGTTTATGCACTAATAACTGCTAGAACATAAACAGAAATTAACTTTTTTTGCAATATTTTAAAGACAATTATGATTCCTTTACATCTACTCTTTAATTAGTACTTGCAAGTTACATACTAGTAACTGTGAGTAAATATACATATATTTTAATTTATTTTAATTTATGTAATAACTTTTTGGTAAAATGAGGCACAAATTAATTTTTGGGTTCAAATTACCCATTCCGCACTTCAGGCTTTTGTTTAGCTGAGTAATGAACCATTTTTTGTCTATTCACAGATTCTTTAATATTATATTTTCTTAGATTCTTATGAGTATAAAATTAGGAAAAGTCAAGAAGTTTGATTTAATTTATGAAATAAGTTTTTGAAAAAATTAGGCAAAAAATATTTTTGGGGTTAAAATTACCCATCTCGCAGTACAAGTTTTTTTTAACTTAGTATGAACCATTTTATATGCAAATTTCTTTAAGATTATCTTCTAAAGTATAAAATTTAAAAGCTAGAAATTTATTTCAATTTAGGGAATAACTTTTTGAGAAAATTAGGCATAAATTAGTTTTTGGGTTCAAATTACCCATCCGGCAGTTCAGGTTTTTGTTTAGCTTAGTAATGAATCATTTTTGGCCTATTCACAGCTTTCTTAATATTATATTTTCGTAGATTCTTATGGGTATATAATTAGGAAAAAATAAGAAATTTATTTCAGTTTATGAAATAACGTTTTGAGAAAATTAGACATAAAATAGTTTTGGGTTCAAATTATCCATCCCGCAGTTCAGATTTTTGTTTAGCTTAGTTGTGAACCATTTTTCGACTATTTATAGATTCTTTAATATTATATTTTCGTAGATTCTTATAGGTATAAAATTAGGAAAAGTCAAGAACTATGTTTCAATTTATGGAAAAGCTTTTTAAGAGAATTAGGCACAAAATAATTTTTGGGTTAAAGTTACCCATCCGCACTTCATTTTTTTTAGCTGAGTAATGAAACATTTTTCGCCTATGCGCAGAATTTTCAATATTATATTTTGTTGATTCTTATAGGTATAAAGTTAGGAAATGTCAAGAAATTTGTTTCAATTTACGAAATAACTTTTGAGGAAAATTAGTCACAAAATATTTTTTGGGTTTAAGTTACCCATCCTGCACTTCACTTTTTTTTTGTTTAGCTTAGTAATAAACTATTTGTCATCTATGCATAAATTCTTCGATATTATATTTTCATAGATTCTTATGGGTATAAAGTTAGGAAAAGTCAAGAAATTTATTTCAATTTATGAAATAACCTTTAGGCACAAAATAATTTTTGGGTTCAAATTACCCATCCCGTTGTTCAAGTTTTTGTTTACATAAAACTATACGATACAATTTTTGAGTTCGTGTTATGTTAAACAAGATCACAAACACAACTGTTCAATACTTGGACCTAATTATCATTATTTACGCTTGGTTACGATTTCTTTGAAAGGTCACTCACCAATTATGAATAAACGCTTCAAAAAATCAAAACAACCGTGAAAAGCAAAATCACCTTCGAACCACGTTCTTGAAACGGTCAAGTCCAATTCCTAGAGAACGGTCGACTCTCTGGAATCTCACAAACAGAGTATTTTTTCTAGAGAGTTTTGCGTTCGGTAAAGGAGAAATAATTTTTCTGTTATTTATAGTTCTGACTATAAAAAATGAGGCCAGTTGTGATTTTCACGTATTTCACTAAAGGATAAAAATTGGTGCAGAGTTCCTTTTTCTGCTCTGGAATGAATTTTAAGGTAACACTGTTCTACTATATGTGATTTGTTGAATTTCCTATCATTTGTCTAAATATTTTGATCTATTTTTTGTTGGTTATTAATTTATGTTAATTTTTTATAAGACAATTTATTTTTTTAAATTTTCTAAAATATACGTCTTTTAAATATAAATATTTATAAAATGCAAATATTTTTTTAATATTTATAATAAATTATATTTATTCTAAACATATAGAAAAATTTAAATAAAAAAAAATCAGATTTTTATTTAATTTTATTTTAATTTAAATAATTTTTTATCTAATATATTCTAAATTTTATTTCTCTAAATATCTTCCACAAATGCTTATAAAAAATCAGACTTTTATAATGTGTAAATAATTTATATCTAATTATTTCTAAAAATATCTTTTGTCTAAATATTTTCCACAAATGCTTATTAAATAAGCTCAGTATTTTATAATGTCTAAATAATTTATATCTAAATATTTCTAAAAAATTCTTTTGTCTAAATATTTTCCACAAATGCTTATTAAATAAGCTCAGCATTTATAATGTCTAAATAATTTATATCTAAATATTTCTAAAAATTTCTTTTGTCTAAATATTTTCCACAAATGATTATTAAATAAGCTCAGTCTTTTATAATTTCTAAATAATTTATATCTAAATATTTCTAAAAAACTCTTTTGTCTAAATATTTTCCACAAATGCTTATTAAATAAGCTCAGTATTTTATAATGTCTAAATAATTTATATCTAAATATTTCTAGAAAATTCTTTTGTCTAAATATTTTCCACAAATGCTTATTAAATAAGCTCAGTCTTTTATAATGTCTAAATAATTTATATATAAATATTTCTAAAAAACTCTTTTGTCTAAATATTTTCCACAAATACTTATTAAATAAGTTCAGTCTTTTATAATGTCTAAATAATTTATATCTAAATATTTGTAAAAGTAACTTTTGTCTAAATATTTTCCACAAATGCTTATGAAATAACTCAGTCTTTTATAATGACTGAATAATTTATATCTAATTACTTCTAAAACAATTATTTTGTCTGAATATTTTCCACAAATGCTTATTAAATAAGCTCAGTCTTTAAAATGTCTAAATAATTTATATCTAAATATTTCTAAAAAATTCCGGTGTCTAAATATTTTCCACAAATGCTTATAAAATAAGCTCAGTCTTTTATAATGTCTAAATAATTTATATCTAAATTTTTTTAAATAGTTCTTTTGTCCAAATATCTACCACAAATGATTAATAAAATATCAGTCTTTTATAATGTCTAAACAATATGCATCTAATTATTTCTAAAAACCTCTTTTGTCTAAATATTTTCCACAAGTGCCTATTAAATAAGTTCAATTTTTATAATGTCTAAATAATTTATATCTAAATATATCTTAAAAATCTTGTATCTAAATATTTTCTATAAATGCTTAATTAATAATCTGAGACTTTTATAAGTCTAAATAATTTATATCTAACTATATCTTAAAAATTCTTGTATCTAAATATTTTCCACAAATGCTTATTAAATAAGCTCAGCCTTTTATGTCTGAATAATTTATATCTAAATATTTCTAAAAATATCTTTTGTCGAAATATTTCCGAAATAAACCAAATTTTTATAATGTCTAAATAATTTATATCTAAATATTTCTAAAAATTTTCCACAAATGCTTGTTAAATAAGCTCAGTCTTTTATAGTGTCTGAATTATTTATAACTAAATTATTGACTGAATTATTTATAATTTATATCTAAATATTTCTAAAAATTTCATTTGTCCAATTATTTTCAACAACTACTTAATAAATAAGCTCAGTCTTTTAGTATGTCTAAATAATTTATATCTAAATATTTCTAAAAATATCT
>CM063499.1:36689603-36692103 GCA_032207245.1 Pardosa pseudoannulata | reverse complement strand
CTATTATAAGAGAACTGCGTTATAATGAAATGAAAGCACTATATTTTAGTGTATAAGAATTATTAAAATATATTTAATTTACAGCTAGATGATTTACATCTGTAACACTCTTACAATATAGTTTTGACGGATATCCGGTATATACCCATCACTATTAATTTTCAAAGTAACTATAATAAAATAAAATCAACTTTTATAATGAAAACAGGAGTAAACGTACGTGAAATTAACTGTTTTCTTTCAAATATCATCCATATATTATAACAATATGCTTGGCCTATTCTTTTACAGGAAATTGATCAACGATTTCGTCTTACATATTTTTACTGTAAGTACAGTCATTACAGTAAAGTAAAATCAATTTTAATAGTTGAAAACCAAAGTCAAATCACATCCGGTTTACTTCTTTTCAAATCTATTCTGAAAGTTATAATAGTATTGCTAATATTTTTTTAAAGAATATCTTGAAAGTATTTGTTCTGAAAATATTTTTGAATAATTATAAAACAATAAACCTAACTTTATGGCAGCTCCTCTGTAACACAGTCCCTAATTTAAGGGATCTACGTTATAGAGAAAGGAAATTACTATATTCTAACATACATCAATTAATAACATATATTTTAATTACAGCTAAGTCATTTAAATTTATAACATTCTTCTGGTACATTTTTGACATAAATCCGACATATATCAATAGCTAGTAATGTTCAAAGTAATTATAATAAAATAAAATCAACTTTTATAATGAAAACAGTAGTAAAGGTACGTGATGTAAACTGTTTTCTGTCAAATATCCTCCATATATTACAACAGTACATCTGGCTTATTGTTTTACAGGAAACTTATCAGTGATTTGTTCTTAGACTTGTTTCTAAGTAATTACAGTAAAGAAAAATCAGTTTTAATAGTTAAAAACAAAAGTAAATTCACATCCGGTTTATTTCTTTTCAAATCTATTTTGAATGTTAAAATAGTATTACTCATATTAATATTTTTCCAAGGTAAATTTTGAAGGCATTTTACTTTGAAATATTTTTGAATAAATATAAAACAAAAAACCTAACATTCATGGCAGTTACTTTATAACGCAGTCCCTATTATAAGAGAACTGCGTTATAATGAAATGAAAGCACTATATTTTATTCTATAAGAATTATTAAAATATATTTAATTTACAGGTAAGTCATTTACATCTGTAAAACTCTTACAATATAATTTTGACGGATATCTGGCATATATCCATCACTATTAATTTTCAAAGTAATTATAATAAAATAAAATCAACTTTTATAATGAAAATAGTAGTAAACGTTTGTAACATAAACTGTTTTCTTTCAAATATTATCCATATATTACAACAATACGTCTGGCCTGTTGTATTACAGCAAATTAATCAGTGATTTGTTCTTAGATTTTTTCTAACTAATTAGAGTAAAGTAAAATCAATTTAATAGTTCAAAACAAAAGTTAAATCACATCCGCTTTACATCTTTTTAAATCTAATTTGAATGTTATAGTATTACTCATATTTTTTCAAAGAAAATCTTGAAAGGATTTGTTCTGAGAAATATTTTTTAATAATTATAAAACAATAAACCTAACATTTATAGCAGTTCCTCTGTAACACAGTCCCTATTATACGGGAACTGCATTATAGAGAAATGAAATTACTGTATTGTAGCATACAGGAATTATTAAAATATATTTAAATTACTGCTAAGTCATTTAAATCTGTAACATTCTTAGGGTACAATTTGGACATAAGTCCGGTATATATCAATCACTATTAACATTCAAATTAATTATATTAAAATAAAAGCAACTTTTATAACGAAAACAGTAGTAAAGGTACGTGATGTAAACTGTTTTCTTTCAAATATCATTACTATATTACAATAATACGTCTGGCGTATTGTTTTACAGGAAATTAATAAGGGTTTTTTTCTTAGATTTGTTTAGAACTAACTAGAGTAAAGTAAAATCTAATTTAATTGTTGAAAACAAATGTTAAATCACATCCGCTTTACTTCTTTTCAAATCTATTGTGAATGTTATAATAGTATTACTCATATTTTTTCGAAGAAAATCTTGAAAGCATTTGTTCATAGAAGTATTTTTGAATAATCAGAAAACAATAAACCTAACATTTATAGCAGTTCCTCTGTAACACAGTCCCTATTATTCGGGAACTACATTATAGAGAAATGAAATTACTGTATTGTAGCTTACAGGAATTAATAAAATATACTTAAATTACTGCTAAGTCATTTAAATTTGTAACATTCTTCTGGTACAGTTTTGACATAAATCCGACATATATCAATCTCTAGTAAAATTCAAAGTAATTATAATAAAATAAAAGCAACTTTTATAACGAAAACAGTAGTAAAGGTACGTGATGTAAACTGTTTTCTTTCAAATACCATCCCTATATTACAATAATACGTCTGCCTTGTTCTTTTACAGGAAATTAATTAGTTATTTGTTCTTAGATTTG
>CM063499.1:36659603-36684603 GCA_032207245.1 Pardosa pseudoannulata | reverse complement strand
TGCCAACTAATACTATGATGCGCCAACTGAATGCCAACGTTTATTATTTCTGTTTATTATTTTGCTATAGTGTATAATGTAGAATGTGTATGTGCTGTTACTTTGAAATAAGCTGATGTTTTTATAACATAAGTCATTTTTAAATTCTGCAAGAGTTGAAAAATAGAAAATAGATATAAAAAAAGAATGAGACAGGTTATTTTAATCCACAAATTTCCTATAATACTTACTCTTCTGCAATCCATTCTGTCCTTTGAAAAGTCATTTTTCTCAAATAAATCCAAAGATGTCAATTTTTAGTTTATTTTGGGAAATATATATCGTATTTCTTATAATACAATAACATAACTTGTAAGAACAACAGTCAATAGCTTTGTTAAATAACCAAAATAGTTTTTCAGCACCATTTCAACTATTTAGTCTCTAAAAAGTCTATGCTCTAAAATAAATCCAAGAATTTCAACTTTTTAGTCTAGTTTGGGAAACTTGTATCGTATTTCTCATAATAAAACAACATAAATTGTAAGAACAACAATCAATCGCTTCGTTAAATAACCAAAATCATTTTTCAACCCTATATAATAATAACCTAAGTTATCTGTCCGTCTGTGATCGAATTTATGAAGTGGTAAGACCTGGAAGGGATTGAGACATACATATTGAATTCTTGACCAGTCAGGGTTAGCAAATTCTTTCGTAAGCAACTCTTTTCTTTTTCTTACAGCTTGCAAGTAATAGGTTTCTTGGAGTTTCTAATCATGAGTAAATTATAATTAAATTATAGTACATTAATATTTATTAAAATTTTGCATTAATTATGGGATTATTTATTATAGGAGATACCGTAAGAATGTTACAGATTGTCATTGAAAAATAAGTTTCTTATTGTAAAATCTTATTTTTTATTTATAAAATAACTTTAAATTACTCGGGCTGAGAAATCACACATGCTTTTCTTGACCACTAGTCGAAGTGAGAACACTAGTATAATTTTTTCACCAATATTGTTATTTCGTATTTTTCTGTAGAAAAGATATGACTTCCGTTACTTTATGGTTACTTTCGGAAAAATATATTTCAAGTTACTTACATGTATAACTAAAGAATTCGAAATAAATACCAAATATAGCAACAATTGAGAACAATAATAATCTATCACACCAATAATTTTTCTTAATATTTTTTCGAAGAAAGGATGTGGCATTCGTTACTTTATGCAAAGTCTTTCAAAAAATATTCTTGAAGTTATTTACATGTAGAACTAAATAATGCTAAATAAATACCAAGTATATCAACAATTGAGAATAATAATAAGCTTTTACACCAATGTTGTTATTTTTTATTTTTCTGTAAACAGAATGTGACTTTCGTTACTTTATGCAAAGATTACCAAAAAATATATTTGAAGTTACGTGTAGAACTAAAAAATACTAAATACATACCAGGTATAGCAACATTTGAGAACAATAACAAATTTTTACACCAATATTCTTATTTTGTATTTTTCTGTAGAAAAAATAAGACTTTCGTTTTTCTATGCAAAATCTTCCAAAAAAATATTCTTTAAATTGCTTACACGTAGAACTGAAGAACTCTAAATAAATACCAGGTATAGCAACATTTGAGAACAAATATAAGTCTATACACTAATGTTGTTATTTTGTATTGTTCTGTAGACAGGATATGACTTTCATTACTTCATGCAAAGCTTTCCGAAAAATATATTTCAAGTTACGAGTAGAACTAAAGAATACTAAATAAATACCAAATATAGCAACAATTGAAAACAATAATAATCTTTCACCATTATAATGAATCTTAATTTGTTTTTCGTAGAAAGGATATGACTTTTGTTACTTTACTCAAAATCTTCCAAAAAACATCCTTGAAGTTATTTACTTATAGAACTAAATAATACAAAATAAATATCAAGTATATGAACAATTGAGAACAATAATAAGTTTTAACACCAATGTAGTTATTTTGTATTTTTCTGTAAAAATGATATAATATCCGTTATTTTATGAAAAGATTTAGGGAAAATATATTTCAAGTTACGTGTAGAACTAAAGAATACAAAATAAATACCACATATAGCAACATTTGAAAACAATAATAACTTTTTACACCAATGTTGTTATTTTGTATTTTTCTGTAGACAGGATGTGACTTTAGTTATATTTTGGAAAATTTTCCAAAAAATATATTTCAAGTTAAGTGTAGAACTAAAGAATACTAAATAAATACCAAATATAGCAACAATTGAGAACAATAATAATCTTTCACCATAATAATGTTTCTTAATATTTTTTCGTAGAAAGATGTGACTTTTGTTAATTTATGCAAAATCTTCCAAATAATATTCTCCTAGTTACTTAAGTGTAGAACTAAAAAGTACTAAATAAATATCAAGTATAGCAACATTTGGGAACAATAATAAGTTTTTATGTTGTCATTTCGTATTTTTCTTTGGAAATTATATGACTTCCGTTACCTTATGCATAGCTTTCCAAAAAATATATTTCAAGTTACTTTCGAGTAGAACTAAAGAATACTAAATAAATACCAAACAAAGCAATATTTGAGAACATTAATAAATTTTCATGCCAATGCTGTTACTTTGTATTTTTCAGAAAAAAGGATTTGACTTTTTTTATTTTATGTAAATTCTTTCAAAAATTATTCTTGAAGTTACATGTAGAACTAAAGAACACTAAATAAATATCAAATATAACAACATTTGAGAAAAATAATAAGATTTTACACCAATGTTGTTATTTTGTATTTTACTGTAGAAATTTTATGACTTCCGTTACCTTATGCAAAACTTTCCGAAAAATATATTTCAAGTTACTTTCGAGTAAAACTAAAGAATACTAAATAAATACCAAACAAAGCAATATTTGAGAACATTAATAAGTTTTCACACCAATGCTGTTACTTTGTATTTTTCGGAAAAAAGGATGTGATTTTCATTACTTTATGCAAAGACTTACAAAAAATATATTTCAAGTTACTTACGAGTAGAACTAAAGAATACTAAATAAATACCAAATATAGCAACAATTGAGAACAATAATAATCTTTCACACCACTAATGTTTCTTAATATTTTTCCGTAAAAAGGATGTGACTTTTGTTAATTTATGCAAAATCTTCCAAATAATATTCTTTTAATTACTTAAGTGTAGAACTAAAGAGTACTAAATAAATACCAAGTATAGCAACATTTGGGAACAATAATAAGTTTTTATGTTGTCATTTCGTATTTTTCTTTGGAAATTATATGACTTCCGTTACCTTATGCATAGCTTTCTAAAAAATATATTTCAAGTTACTTTCGAGTAGAACTAAAGAATACTAAATAAATACCAAACAAAGCAATATTTGAGAACATTAATAAGTTTTCACACCAATGCTGTTACTTTGTATTTTTCGGAAAAAAGGATTTGACTTTTTTTATTTTATGTAAATTCTTTCAAAAATTATTCTTGAAGTTACATGTAGAACTAAAGAACACTAAATAAATATCAAATATAACAACATTTGAGAAAAATAATAAGATTTTACACCAATGTTGTTATTTTGTATTTTACTGTAGAAATTTTATGACTTCCGTTACCTTATGGAAAGCTTTCCGAAAAATAATATTTCAAGTTACTTACGAGTAGAACTAAAGAATACTAAATAAATACCAAATATAGCATCAATTGAGAACAATAATAATCTTTCATAGCAATAATATTTCTTAATATTTTTTCTTAGAAATGATATAAATTTCGTTACTTTATGCAAAGTCTTCCAAAACCATTCTTGACGTTATTTACGCGTAGAACTAAATAATACTCAATAAATACCAAGTATATCAACAATTGAGGATAATAATAACATTTTACACCAATGCTGTTTTTTCTGTAGGAAGGATAAAATTGCCGTTACTTTATGCAAAGCTTTCCGAAAAATGTATTTCAAGTTGCTTACGAGTAGAACTAAAGAATACTAAATAAATACTAAATATAGCAACAATTGAGAACAATAATAATCTATCACACCAATAATTTTTCTTAATATTTTTTCGAAGAAAGGATGTGGCATTCGTTACTTTATGCAAAGTCTTTCAAAAAATATTCTTGAAGTTATTTACATGTAGAACTAAATAATGCTAAATAAATACCAAGTATATCAACAATTGAGAACAATAATAAGCTTTTACATGAATGTTGTTATTTTCTATTTTTCTGTAGAAAGGATAAAACGTCCGTTACTTTATGGAAAGCTTTCCAAAAAATATACTTTAAGTTACTTACGAATATAACTACAGAATACTAAATAAATACCAAACAAAGCAACATTTGAGAACATTAATAAGTTTTCACACCAATGCTGTTACTTTGTATTTTTCGGGAAAAAAGAATGTGATTTTCATTAACTTATACAAAGACTTACAAAAATATATTTCAATTTACTTACGAGTAGAACTAAAGAATACTAAATAAATACCAAATATAGCAACAATTGAGAACAATAATAATCGTTCACCATAATAATGTTTCTTAATATTTTTTCGTAGAAAAAATGTGACTTTTGTTAACTTAAGCAAAATCTTCCAAATAATATTCTCTGAATTACTGAAGTGTAGAACTAAACAGTACTAAATAAATACCAAGTAGAGCAACATTTGGGAACAATAATAAGTTTTTATGTTTCATTTCGTATTTTTCTTTAGAAATAATATGACTTCCGTTACCTTATGGAAAGATTTCCGAAAAATAATATTTCAAGTTACTTACGAGTAGAACTAAATAATACTAAATAAATACCAAGTATATCAACAATTGAGAATAATAATAACATTTTACACCAATGCTGTTTTTTATCTGTAGAAAGGATAAAATTTCCGTTACTCTATGCAATGCTTTTCGAAAAATGTATTTCAAGTTGCTTACGAGTAGAACTAAAGAATACTAAATAAATACTAAATATAGCAACAATTGAGAACAATTATAATCTATCACACCAATAATTTTTCTTAATATTTTTTCGTAGAAAGGATGTGGCATTCGTTACTTTATGCAAAGTCTTCCAAATATATTCTTGAAGTTATTTACTTGTAGAACTAAATAATACTAAATAAATACCAAGTATATCAACAATTGAGAAAAATAATAAGCTTTTACACCAATGTTGTTATTTTTTATTTTTCTGTAGAAAGGATAAAAAGTCCGTTACTTTATGCAAAGATTACCAAAAAATATATTTGAAGTTACGTGTAGAACTAAAAAATACTAAATACATACCAGGTATAGCAAGATTTTGGGAACAATAATAACTTTTTACACCAATGTTGTTATTTTGTATTTTTCTGTACAAAGAATAAGACTTTCGTTACTCTTTGCAAAATCTTCCAAAACATATTTTTTAAATTTCTTACATGTAGAACTAAAGAACACTAAATAAATACCAGGTATAGCAACATTTGAGAACAATAATAAGTTTTTACACCAATGTTGTTATTTTGTATTTTTCTATAGACAGGATGTGATTTTTGTTATATTATGCAAAGTTTTCCGAAAAATATATTTCAACTTACATGTAGAACTAAAGAACACTAAATAAATACCAGGTATAGCAACATTTGAGAACAATAATAAGTTTTTACACCAATGTTGTTATTTTGTATTTTTCTATAGACAGGATGTGATTTTTGTTATATTATGCAAAGTTTTCCGAAAAATATATTTCAACTTACATGTAGAACTAGAGAATACGAAATAAATACCAGGTATATCAACAACTGAGAACAATAATAAGTTTTTACACCAATGTTGTTATTTTGTATTTTTCTATAGACAGGATGTGATTTTTGTTATATTATGCAAAGTTTTCCGAAAAATATATTTCAACTTACATGTAGAACTAGAGAATACTAACCAAATACGAAATATAGCATTAATTGAGAACAATAATAATATTTCACCATAATAATGTATCTTAATATTTTTTCATAGAAAGGATGTGACTTTCGTTACTTTTATGCAAAGTCTTCCAAAATATTTTCTTGATGTTATTTACATGTAGAACTAAATAATACATTTAGTATTAAATACCAAGTATATCAACAATTTAGAACAATAATAAGCTTTTACACCAATGTTGCTATGTTGTATTTTTCTGTAGAAAGGATATAACTTCTGTTACTTTATACAAAACTTACCGTAGAATATATTTTAAGTTACTTACGAGTTGAGCCAAAAAATAAAATAAATACTAAATGCAGCAACATTTGAAAACATTCATGAAGCGAAAATTGTTATAAAATTCAAATAATAATGAAGACTATTTAAGTAATTAGAATCAATAGAATTTCCACTCAGTTGGTTGATTTTAGATTTATTCACTTCAAACAGAAATATTTAGATTCAAGTGATATAACATAAAATAAAATTCAGCATTAAAACAATTTTTAAAAGATAGAATACAATATAAAAAGATTCATTCTAATGAAAAATATAATATACTAAATGATTTCTTCTTGTATATGAAGGTAATAAATTGATAAAATGTTTACACTTCCAACATTTTATGAATAAATATCAAAACATTTATTAAATGATAACAGTTTTGAAAGAAAAATAATTTTCGATATAAAATAATATTTTAGTGGAAATCAAAATGCATTTTAAACAACTATGTTGCTAATATTTCAGTCTTGAAAGATTTTGAAACCAAGAGAATCAGTCCAATCAATAGTTACAGTTAAGATCAACTGATAATTAAAAATTGCATCGTACATTACAATTTTTCAGTCATGAATTCAAATATTCTTATTTATTAACTATATAATTGTTATAATTAACTAAGGTTATTAATACCTACATATCTATGAAAATATTTTAAAAATTCACTGGTAAGTTTATCAAATGGTTCTTTTGTTACTTATATGTTCATAATTTAATTTCAACAGGCTATATGAAATAAACTTCAGACGATTGAATTCGTAAATGATATATATAATTTGATTCTAAAGACATTTTGAAAGTACAGACTTTAAAATTCTGACTCTTAATTGTACATATTTTTGTTTTATACTAATACATATCGTTTCTTTATGTAAAAATGACCTTTCTTCTCTGAATCATCTCAGATTATACTTATTTTATCATTTTTATTGTTTTAACATTTTAATTATTTATATTGAAAATTATTGTAAGTAAAAAAAGTTTTTTTACGATAATTCTCACATTTATTCTAATATTGTTATGCGATACTGAATATATGACTTAGAAATTTTCCAAAAATCCGAAATACAGGTTCTGAATATTGGTCCAATCTATTCAAGGAAGATTTTCTCCGTTTCCACCTCCTGCACCACCATTTGCTTGACCACCAGCTTCAGCTCCAACTTCTCCCCCAAATCCAAAATTAGCTCCTAGACTTCCACCAGCACCTCCTCCTGCTCCACCATCTCCTACACCACCACCTCCTGCCCCACCCATTGCTTGGCCACCAGCTCCAGCTCCAACTTCTCCACCAAATCCAAAATTACCTCCTAGACTTCCACCAGCACCTCCTCCTGCTCCACCACCTCCTGCACCACCTTTTGCTTGGCCACCAGCTTCAGCTCCAACTTTTCCACCAAATCCAAAATTACCTCCTAGACTTCCACCAGCACCTCCTCCTGCTCCACCACCTCCTGCACCACCTTTTGCTTGGCCACCAGCTTCAGCTCCAACTTTTCCACCAAATCCAAAATTACCTCCTAGACTTCCACCAGCACCTCCTTCTGCTCCACCACCATTTGCTTGGCCACCAGCTTCAGCTCCAACTTTTCCACCAAATCCAAAATTTCCTCCTAGATTTCCACCAGCACCTCCTCCTGCTCCACCAACTCCTTCTCCACCAGCTCCGGCACCGGCTCCAGCACCAACTCCTCCATTGACTCCAATATTGGCTCCGCCTCCTAGATTTCCACCAGCACCTCCTCCTGTTCCGTAACCACCTCCGTAATTTCCATAACTACCATAATTCCCATTAATTCCTCTTATCTGAGGTGAAATCATCAGGAAGATGATATAAAAGATATAGGCGATTGGAACCTGAAATAAAAAAAAATATCATCAACAATAGAAAATTTTTGAAAAGTAGATGAAAACGATGTCACCGAATTGGAAACTAGAAAACCTATAAAAACAAACTAAAGAGTACTGATAAGTACTGGATACTATACTTGTACATTCTATAGTTGATAAGTACAAAATGAAGTTGAAAAATTCCCTTCTAAACTGAATTTAAAAATGCACTTACTATCTGACATTTTCAAATGAAAAACAGGTTCACAGGGTAGCGCAAAAAATGAAAATGCAATTACAAATAAGTTAGAAATGATAATATATAAAATGTAGTCTACAGAGTAATACTATTTTTATTATACTTGTGCAATTTAATTTGCCTTGCAACTAAGATATCACACTGATATCATTTCAGTTTAGCTAGCAAGCATGATTTTGCAAACTTTCGTGGTACTCTATGTCACTTTTCTGAACCTTATGCTTATATTTTTCATTTAAATATAATTCAGTTGCAACTTGCATATAAATATTATATATATATATATATATATATATATATATATATATATTTATAATATATATATATATATATATATATATATATATATATATATATATATATATATACATAATATATATATATATATATATTATATATATAAATATATATATATATATATATATGTATATATATGTATATATGTATATAGCATATATATATATATATACATATATATATAATATATATATATATATATATATATATATATATATATATATATATATATATATATATATATATATATATATATATATATATATATATATATATATATATATTTATTTCTATATAAATACATATATATATATATATATATATATATATATATATATATATATATATATATAATATATATATATATATATATTTTATATTATATATATATATATATATATATATATTTATACATATATACATAAAATACATATATATATTTATATATATATATATATATATAATACATATTAAATACGCAAATATATATATATATATATATATTTTATATATTATATATATAAGTTTAATATTTATACATACATACATATTACAAAATATATATATATATATATTATATAAAAATAAATTATAATTATATATTTATATATGTATATATCACAAAACGCAAAATATTGTATTGGTTCCTGAAATTACTCAATTAGATTTTAAGTTGTACCGCTTTTTGTACCGGAGTATATCACAAAACGCAAAATATTGTATTGGTTCTTTAAATTAGGCAATTAGATTTTAAGCTGTACCGGAGTATATCACAAAACGCAAAATATTGTATTGATCCTGAAATTACTCAATTAGATTTTAAGTTGTACCGGTTTTTGTAACGGAGTATATCACAAAACGCAAAATATTGTATTGGTTCCTGAAATTACTCAATTAGATTTTAATTTATATCGGTTTTTGTAACGGAGTATATCACAAAACGCAAAATATTGTATTGGTTCTTTATATTACGCAATTAGATTTTAAGTTGTACTGGTTTTTGTAACCGAGTATATCACAAAAAGCAAAATATTGTATTGGTTCTTTAAATTACGCAATTAGATTTTAAGGTACATAGGACCTTAAGGCTAGAATGTACTTCCCCTTTGATACAATTTGACTGATATTTTAAAACTTATAATTAGATTTTGAAATATAATTAAGAATTAAAAACAAAATGAGTTTATTAATTTAGTATAAAATCCAAAGCCAATGTAAGTAAGGCACAAAAAGGTAGAAAAAGTACGAATGGAGCTGTTTCGTTGCTTTGAGAAGGGCAGCATTCTCAATGAGAGAGATCTCATATGCTTGTACATGTATTGAGTAAGGATCAAAATGATTACGAGAAGGTTCTATATATGAGCCGGAATATAGCTAAATTGCAAAGCTAAAGTAAATAATGCAGAAATAGGAAGGTAAACTAAATATAGAGCTGTTATACTGCTTTAATCGAGCAGCTTTCTGAATCCGAAAGATTTGGTCTGTTTTAGTTTTGGAGCACTACGGTGTATTGTCTTCCTTACTAATGCTAATGAGACCGGGACTTACTGTTTAAAGCAGATTCCGAACGGCTACAAACAACTATGCCAGCAGTGGGATTCCTGAATTCAAAAGAAGTCAATAGATTGATCGCACATCATAATGTATTCGGGTATGTAAAACCTTTGTAATGTAGCTAAAAACGCAAAACCAAAGTACGTAAGGCATAGATAGTCAATAAAACTACACAGACATCAATTTCTTTGTTTAAAAAGCTTCAAAAACAAAATTATTACCAGCAAAATATCTAAACGAAATAGGTGATGAAATTGGTGAACTATTACTGTCATGCATGTTTATAAAATTATGCATGAATTATTTACAAAATTATGCCAATTTAAAAATTATGCTTGAATCTCAAACGTTAAAAAATTACGTAAGAAAATTATTGACACGGGAATCGTAGGTATATTGAGTAAGGTTTGGTTTTTGGTTTTGATTTTGAGCACTACGGTCTTCTGTTTTGCATACGAGGGCTAATGAGACCGGGACCTACTGCTTAAAGCCGTCTCCGAAAGGCTTCGAACACACATGCTATAGTGGGATTCGAACCCACGAACCCCAGTAACGACTATCAGCGCCCTAACCAATCGGCCTGCGTTCAGCTATATTGAGTAAAGATCAAAATGAGTAAGAGAAGGTTCTATATATGAGCCGAAATGTAGCATAAATTGCAAAACTAAAGTAATTAAGGCGGAAATAGCAAAGGAAACTACGAAAACAGCAAATACTTTGCTTTAATAGACCAGATTTCTGATTCCGAAAGATTTAATTAGGAAATGATTAAATAAGATGGTTAAAGAAATGACGTCATAATGCTAGAATAAGATGCTATTTTTACCTATTTCTTCGTGATAAATTGATAAACTGAATCGTCTGCTCTTAATAATATAGAGCTTGTTTTAATGGCATTAAAAGGGGAAAAGGGGTGGATTTCGAACGTTTTAAATACGATAGTATTTTTCGCTGTGATATAAAGCATATTTATACTAATTTATTTTAGAATCGGATCGATAGTTTAGGAGAAGATATACTTTACTCGCTTAGAATTTTGCTGACCCTAACTCATTAAGAATCTAATATGGACCGTTTCATAAATTCGAAGACAGACGGACATATAACTTAGGGTATTATTATATAGGAGAAATTAATCTTCATTGTTTAACTTTAAAGGGCAAAACGATAGATTAACCTTATAATTTTATCACGATTTGAAAATAAAACTATCATAATTAAGAATATTTGGTTTGGAAATAATTATATCGCGTTCAATGATTCATATAAGACAATCTCTCTTATTCTAAGCAATAGTGCAAACTATAAGATATGGACTTAATTTCGACAACATTTTGATAGATTTTCAATTTTATATGATAGATTAACCGTATAATTGTAAAAATTTAACAGGATTTGGAAATAAAGCTATCTCGATTAAGAATATTTCGTTTAAAATAAATCATGTCTCGTTTAATATTTATATAATTACAATCTCTCCTAATCTAAGCAAAAGTGCAAGCAATAACGTATGGACTTACTTTTGACGCCTTATTTACAGTTATTCAGTTTCATATAATAGATTAACGGTATAATTTTATCAGGATTTGAAAATAAAACTATTTTGATTAAGAATATATGGTTTAAAAACAATCATATCTCGTTAAATGATTCATGTAAGGCAATCTCTCCTATTCTAAGCAATAGCACAAGCAATAAGGTATGGACTTACTTTTGACTCCAGATTGATAGTTATTCAATTTCATATGATAGATTAACCGTATAATTTCACCAGGATTTGGAAATAACGCTATCTTAATTAAGACCATTTGGTTTCAAATTAATCATATCTCGTTAAATGATTCATATAAGGCAATGTCTCCTATTCTAAGCAATAGTGCAAGCAATAAGATATGGACTTACTTTTTACTCCATATTGATAGATTTTTAATTTCATGTGATATATTAACCAAATAATTTTATAATTTTACAAGAATTTGAAAATAAAGCTATCTTAATTAAGAATATTTCGTTTGAAAATAATCATATCTCGTTTAATGATTTATATAATTACAATCTCTCTTAATCTAAGCAAAAGTGAAAGCAAAAAGGTATGGAATTATTTTAGAATCGATATTGATAGTTATTCAATTACATATGATAGATTAACCGTATAATTGTATAATTTTACCAGGATTTGGAAATAAAGCTATCTCGATTAAGCATATTTGGTTTGAAAATAATCATATCTCGTTTAATGTTTATATAATTACAATCTCTCCTAATCTAAGCAATAGTGCAAGCAGTAAGATATGGACTTACTTTTGACTCCATATTGATAGTTATTAAATTTGATATGATAGATTAACCTATAATATTACCAGGATTTTGAAATAAAGTTATCTTAATTAAGAATATTCAGTTTGAAAATGATCATATATCTCGTTAAATGATTCATATAAGGCAATGTCTCCTATACTAAGCAATAGTGCAAGCAATAAGACACGGACTTATTTTTGACTCCATATTGCTAGTTATTCAATTTCATATGATTGATTAATCGTATAATTTTATCAGGATTTGGAAATAAAACTGTTTTAATTAAGCATATTTGATTTGAAAACAATCATATCTCGTTAAATGAATTATATAAGGCAATCTCTCCTATTCTAAGCAATAAGATATGGACTTAATTTTGACTCCACATTGATAGTTATTTCATTTCATATGATAGATTAACCGTATAATTGCATAATTTTACCAGGATTTGGAAATAAAATTATCTTAATTAAGACTATTTGGTTTGAAAATAATCATATCTCGTTTAATGATTTATATAATTACAATCTCTCTTAATCTAAGAAAAAGTAAATAATAAGATATGGACTTAATTTTGACTCCTTATTTATAGTTATTCAATTTCATATAATAGATTAACGGTATAATTTTATTAGAATTTGGAAATAAAATCATCTTGATTAAGAATATTTGGTTTGAAAACAATCATATATCATTAAATGATTCATGTAAGGCAATCTCTCCTATTCTAATCAATAGTACAATCAATAAGGTATGGACTTACTTTTGACTCCATATTGATAGTTATACAATATCATATGATAGATTAACCGTATAGTTTCACCACGATTTGGAAATAAAGCTATCTTAATTAAGAACATTTAATGTCAAAGTAATCATATCTCGTTAAATGATTCATATAATTACAGTCTCTCCTAATCTAAGCAATAGTGCAAGCAATAACTTATGGACTTACTTTTGACTCCATATTGATAGTTATTCAATTTCATATGATAAAATAACGGTATAATTGTATCAGGATTTGGGAAATAAAACCATCTTCATTAAGAATATCTCTTTAAATGATTCATATAAGGCTATCTCTCCTATTCTTACAATAGTGCAAGCAATAAGGTATGGACTTACTTTCGACTCGATATTGACAGTTATTCAATTTCATATGATAGATTAACCATATAATTGTAAAATTTTACCAGGATTTGGAAATAAAACTTTATTAATTAAGAATATTTGGTTTGAAAATAATCATATCTCGTTAAATGATTCGTATAAGGCAATCTCTCCTTTTCTAAGCAATACAGCAAGCAATAAGGTGTGGACTTACTTTTGACTCCATATTGATAGTTATTCAATTTCATATGATAAATTAACCGTATATTTTCACCAGGATGTGAAAATAAAATTATCTTAATTAAGACTATTTGGTTTGAAAATAATCATATCTCGTTTAATGATTTATATAATTACAATCTCACCTAATCTAAGCAAAATTGCAAGCAATAAGATATGGACTTACTTTTGACTCCTTATTTATAGTTATTCAATTTCATATAATATATTAACGGTATAATTTTATAAGAATTTGGAAATAAAATCATCTTGATTAAGAATATTTGATTTGAAAACAATCATATCTCGTTAAATTATTCATGTAAGGCAATCTCTCCTATTCTAAGCAATAGTGCAAACAATAAGATATGGACATACTTTTGACTCATTGATAGTTTTTTATTTTATATGATAGATTAACCATATAAATTTACGAAGGATTTTGAAATAAAGATATCTTAATTAAGAATATTCAGTTTGAAAATACTCATATATATCGTTAAATGATACATATAAGGCAATGTCTGCTATTCTAAGCAATAATGCAAGCAATAAGATATGGACTTATTTTTCACTCTATATTGATAGATTTTTAATTTCATGTGATAGATTAACAGTATAATTTTACCAGCTATCTTAATTAAGAATATTTGGTTTGAAAATATTCATATCTCGTTAAATGATTCATATAAGGCATTTTCTCCTTATCTAAGCATTAGTGCAAGCAATAAGATATGAATATACTTTTGACTCCATATTGATAGTTGTTTAATATAAACAGGATTTGGATATAAAACTATCTTAATTAAGAATATTTGATTTGAAAATAATCATATCTCGTGAAACGATTCATATATGGCAATCTCTCCTATTCTAATTAATAAGATATGGTCTTACTTTTGACTCCATATTGATAGTTATTCAATTTCATATGAGAGATTAACCGTATAATTGTATAATTTTACCAGGATTTGGAAATAAAATTATCTTAATTAACAATATTTGGTTTGAAAATAATCATATATCGTTAAATGATTCATGTAATGCAATCTCTCCTATTCTAAGCAATAGTACAACCAATAAAGTATGGACGTACTTTTGACTCCATATTGATAGTTATTCAATTTCATGTGATAGATTAACCGTATAATTTCACCAGGATTTGGAAAAAAAGCTATACTTATTAAGAACATTTGGTTTCAAAGTAATCATATCTCGTTAAATGATTCATATAATTACAATCTCTCTTAATCTAATCAATAGTGCAAGCAATAACGTATGGACTTACTTTTGACTTCATATTGATAGATTTTTAATTTCATGTGATAGATTAACCGCATAATTTTATAATTTTACGAGAAATTGAAAATAAAGCTATCTTTATTAAGAATATTTCGTTTGAAAGTAATCATATCTCGTTTAATGATTCATATAATTACAATCTCTCTTAATTGTGAAAGCAATAGGATATGGACTTACTTTAGATTCAATATTGATAGTTTTTCAATTTCATATGATAGATTAACCGTATAATTGTATAATTTTTCCAGGATTTGGAAATAAAGGTATCTCGATTAAGAATATTTGGTTTGAAAATAATCATATCTTGTTAAATGATTCATATAAGACAATCTCTCTTATTCTAAGCAATGATGAAAGCAATAAGATATGGTTTTCCTTTTAACTAAATATTGATAGTTGTTCAAATTCCTATGATAGATTAACCGTATAATTTTATCAGGATTTGGAATTAAATAAATCTTAATAAAGAATATGTGGTTTGAAAATAATCATATCTTGTTAAATGATTTCTGTAAAGCAATCTCTCCTAATGTAAGCAATAGTGCGAGCAAGAAGTTATGCTTACATTTGACTCCATATTGACAGTTGTTCAATTTCACATGAGAGAATAACCGTATAATTGTATAATTTTATAAAGATTTGGAAATAAAGCTATCTCGATTAAAAATATTTAGTTTGAAAATAATCACATCTCGTTTAATATTTATATAATTACAATCTCTCCTAATCTAAGCAATAGTGCAAGCAGTAAGATATGGACTTACTTTTGACTCCATATTGATAGTTATTAAATTTGATATAATAGATTAACCAATAATATTACCAGGATTTTGAAATAAAGTTATCTTAATTAAGAATATTCAGTTTGAAAATAATCATATATCTCATTAAATGATTCATATAAGGCAATGTCTCCTATTCTAAGCAATAATGCAAGCAATACGATATGCACTTACTTTTGACACCATATTGATAGATTTTTAATTTCATATGACAGTTTAACTGTATAATTTTACCAGAATTTGGAAATAAAGCTATCGTAATTAAGATTATTTGATTTGAAAATATTCATATCTCGTTAAATGATTCATATAAGGCAATTTCTCCTAATCTAAGCATTAGTGCAAACAATAAGATATGGACATACTTTTGACCACATATTAATATTTATTCACATTCCTATGATAATTTAACCAGGATTTGGATATAAAACTATCTTAATTAAGAATATTTCGTTTGAAAATAATCATATCTCGTGAAACAATTCATATATGGCAATCTCTCCTATTCTAAGTAATGAGATATGGCCTTACTTTTGATTCCATATTGATAGTTATTCAATTTCATATGTTAGATGAACTGTGTAATATTATAAGGATTTGGAAATAAATCTATCTTAATTAAGAATATTTGGTTTGAAAATAATCATATCTCGTTAAATGATTCGTATAATGCAATCTCTCCTTTTCTAAGCGATAGTACAAGCAATAAGATACGGACTTATTTTTGACTCCATATTGATAGTTATTCAATTTTATATGATAGAAGAACTGTGTAATATTATCAGGATTTGGAAATAAAACTGTTTTAATTAAGAATATTTGGTTTGAAAACAATCATATCTCGTTTAATGATTTATATAAATACAATCTCTCCTAATCTAAGCAAAAGTAAATAATAAGATATGGACTTAATTTTGACTCCTTATTTATAGTTATTCAATTTCATATAATAGATTAACGGTATAATTTTATAACAATTTGGAAATAAAATCATGTTGATTAAGAATATTTGGTTTGAAAACAATCATATATCATTAAATGATTCATGTAATTCAATCTCTCTTAATCTAATCAATAGTACAATCAATAAGGTATGGACTTACTTTTGACTCCATATTGATAGTTATTCAATTTCATATGATAGATTAACCGTATAATTTCACCAGTATTTGGAAATAAAGCTATCTTAATTAAGAACATTTAATGTCAAATAATCATATCTCGTTAAATGATTCATATAATTACAATCTCTCCTAATCTAAGCAATAGTGCAAGCAATAACGTATGGACTTACTTTTGACTCCATATTGATAGTTATTCAATTTCATATGATAAAATAACGGTATAATTTTATCAGGATTTGGGAAATAAAACAATCTTGATTAAGAATAGCTCTTTAAATGATTCATATAAGGCTATCTCTCCTATTCTTAGCAATAGTGCAAGCAATAAGATATGATATAAGTTCATACTTACTTTCGACTCCATATTAATAGTTATTAAAAATCCTGTGATAGATTAATCATATAATTTTACCAGGGTTTGGAAATAAAGCTTTCTGAATTAATAGAATTTGGTTTCAAAATAGTCATATCTAGTTTAATGATTTATATAATTAAATCTCTCCTAATCTAAGCAATAGTGCAAGCAATAAGGTTTGGACTTATTTTCGACTCCATATTGATAGTTATTCAAAATCCTATCATAGATTAACGCATAATTTTACCAGGATTGGAAATAAAACAATTTTAATTAAGAATATTTGGTTTGAAAATAATCATATCTGGTAAAATGATTCATATAAAGCAATCGCTCCTATTCTAAGTAATAAGATATGGACTTAATTTTGACTCCATATTGATTGTTATTCAATTTCATATGATAAAATAACGGTATAGTTTTATCAGGATTTGGAAAATAAAACCATCTTGATTAAGAATATCTCTTTAAATGATTCATATAAGACTATCTCTCCTATTCTTAGCAATAGTGCAAGCAATAAGATATGGACTTACTTTCGACTCCATATTGATAGTTATTAAAAATCCTGTGATAGACCATATAATTACAATCTCTCTTAATCTAAGAAATAGTGAAAGCAATAAGATATGGACTTACTTTTGACTCCATATTGATAGATAATTCAACTTCATATGATAGATTAACCGTAAAATTTCACAAGTATTTGGAAATAAAGCTTTCTTAATTAAGAATATTTGGTTTAAAAATAATCATATCTCGTTAAAAGATTTATCTAAAGCAATCTCTCCTAATCTAAGCAATAGTGCAAGCAAGAAATTATGCTTACTTTTGACTCCATATTAATAGTTATTCAATTTCATATGATAGCTTAACCGTATAATTGTATAATTTTAGGATGATTTGGAAATAAAACTATCTCAATTAAGAATATTTGGTTTGAAAATAATCATACATCACTTTAAATAATTTATATAATGAAATCTCTCGTAATCTAATAAATATTGCAAACAATAAAATATGGACTTATTTTTGACTCTATATTGATAGTTATTCAATTTCATATGATAGATTAACCGTATAATTTTATCAGGATTTCGAAATAAAAGTATCTTAATTAAGAATATTTGGTTTGAAAATGATCATATCTTGTTAAAAGATTCAAAAAAAGGCAATCTCTTCTATTCTAAGAAATAAGTTACGGACTTACTTTTGACTCCATATTGATAGTTATTCAATTTCATATGATAGATTAACCGTATAATTTTATCAGGATTTCGAAATAAAAGTATCTTAATTAAGAATATTTGGTTTGAAAATGATCATATCTTGTTAAAAGATTCAAAAAAAGGCAATCTCTTCTATTCTAAGAAATAAGTTACGGACTTACTTTTGACTCCATATTGATAGTTATTCAATTTCATATGATAGATTAACCGTATAATTTTACCAGAATTTGGAAAAAAACTATCTTAATTAAGAACATTTGGTTTGAAAATAATCATATCTCATTAAATGATTCATATAAGTCAATCTCTCTTTTTCTTAGCAATAGTGCAAGCAATAAGATATGGACTTACTTTTGACTTTATATTGATAGTTATTCAATTTCATATGATATATTAACAGTGTGATTTTGTCAGGATTTGGAAACAAAACTATCTTAATTAAGATTATTTGGTTTGAAAATAATCATACATCACTTTAAATAATTTATATAAAGAAATCTCTCGTAATCTAATAAATATTGCAAACAATAAAATATGGACTTATTTTTGACTCTATATTGATAGTTATTCAATTTCATATGATAGATTAACCGTATAATTTTATCAGGATTTCGAAATAAAAGTATCTTAATTAAGAATATTTGGTTTGAAAATGATCATATCTTGTTAAAAGATTCAAAAAAAGGCAATCTCTTCTATTCTAAGAAATAAGTTACGGACTTACTTTTGACTCCATATTGATAGTTATTCAATTTCATATGATAAATTAACCGTATAATTTTATCATGATTTGGAAATAAAATTACCTTAATTAAGAATATTTGGTTTGAAAATAATCATATCTCGTTAAATGATTTATGTAAAGCAATCTCTCCTAATTTAAGCAATAGTGCAAGCAATAAGATATGGCCTTACTTTTTTCTCCATATTGGCAGTTATTCAAATTCCTATGATAGGTTAACCCTATAATTTTACCAGGATATAGAAATAAAACTATCTTAGTTAAGAATATTTGGATTGAAAATATTCATACCTCGTTAAATCATTCACTTAAGGCAATATCTCCTATTCTAAGTAATAGTGCAAGCAATAAGGTATGGATTTATTTTTGACTCCATATTGATAGTTATTCTACTTCATATGGTAGATTAACCGTATAATTTCACCAGGATTTGGAAATAAAACTATCTTAATTAAGGATATTTGGTTTGAAAATAATCCTATATCTCGTTAAATGATTTATATAAAGCAATCTCTCCTAATCTAAGCAATAGTGCAAGCAATAAGATATGGACTTACTTTTGACTTCATATTGATAGTGTTTCAGTTTCATATGATAGATTAGACGTGTGAATGATATATGGACAGCATTTTTATACTCAGGTCAAAAATTGCGTGAGATAGAGGTGGAATATAAAACACAATGTAGCGGACACCATATCAGCATATAGTGTGGCTAACAGCTTTCGCTTGGCAAATCCATCACAGCATAATAGAATACGTTACATGCGTGACCCTTTGTAAAATGTTTTGACCAATTGTTATGCGGACTCAAACTCATATATTAGTTGTTAGGGTCATTGAGCAGATTTTTTTTTCAGAATTTTCCAAATTCTGGCATTTTTTCCTTTCATTACATATCAAGAAGGATAAAAATTTTGGAAATAATTGGATAAATATATAAAGTGAATTTACATTTCTTCTTGTAATATAACACGAAGGCTGAAAGTTTTCCTGGGAATGTTTTATTTTTCTCTATCAAACTTAATATAAAGAAACTATTGTGTGAGTTTGTATAGATATGTGACCATTTGGAGTGTATTCACTCTTGATATTTTTTTGTTTCTCCCTGCATTTCTACAAAACCTCCTTCCTGGTGACAATTACATAGTAAAAAGGTGAGCAAATGAAACTTTTACTGAGAATTTAAAACCATTTATTTATTACTTTATATCCTATTCCACCGATTCTGCTTCTTGTTAAATTGACTAAATTGATAATGTATAGTTAACAATACATATTTAATGTACTATTTATCTTTATTGTGTAACTATATTGTTGATTTTACTTTGTATATAAAAGTTCGGAAGTCAAATTATTGATTACAGAATAAAAATTTTTTGGCTGTATGATAAGATTCTTCATTCTATTCTGTGCGTTTTTATAGATGTGTACATTTGGTGTGTATGTACTATTGAAATTTTTTTTGGTTTCTCCCTGCATTTCTAATCTGCTAATGTATAGTTAACAATGCATGTTTAACGTTCTATTTATCTTTATTGTAAATTTATCTGGTTTATTTTCCTTTGTATATAAAAGTTCGTTAGTCAAATTATTGCCTACTGAATGAAATTTTTTTTGGCTGTATAAGATTTTTCATCCTATTGTGTGAGTTTGTCTAGATATGTGTACATTTGGTGTGTATGCACTCTGGAATTTTTTTTTTTTTGTTTCTCCCTTCATTTCTATAAAATATCATTAATCCTGACAGTTGCATAGTACAAAAGTGAGCAAATGAAACTTTTATTGAGAATTTAAAATTATTTATTTATTACTTTATATCCTATTCCACCGGTTCTGCTTCTTGTTAAATTGACTAAACTGATAAAGTATAGATAACAATGCATGTTTAGTGTTCTACTTATCTTTATTGTACATTTATCTGGCTTATTTTACTTTGTATATAAAAGTTCGTAAGTCAAATTATTGCCTACTGAATGAAATTTTTTTTGGCTGTATAATATTTTTCATCGTATTGTGTGCGTTTGTATAGATGTATGCATTTGGTGTGCATGCATTCTTGAATTTTTTTTTGTTTGTTTCTGTCTGCATTTCTACAAAACCTCCTTCCTTGTGACAATTACATAGTAAAAAGGTGAGCAAATGAAACTTTTATTGAGAATTTAAAACCATTTATTTATTACTTTATATCCTATTCCACCGATTCTGCTTCTTGTTAAATTGAGTAAACTGATAATGTATAGTTAACAATACATATTTAATGTACTATTTATCTTTATTGTGTAACTATCTTGTTGATTTTACTTTGTATATAAAAGTTCGGAAGTCAAATTATTATTTTTTCGAGTTTTGTTTATTCCGATTTTTCATCTATTAACCCCTTCCAGTACGATTTAATAATGAAAAACTGTGCGTGAAGTAACCATTTACTTTTTATTTAAAAAACTTGCTTTATTTTACAATTCTTACATATTCTTAATTAAAATCCACTTTTTACACAGTGTTAAGTATCAGAAACGGTAAAATTAAGATAATAGTCTTCAAGCTAGTGGTACTTTTCAAAACAAAGTGCAAAGGAATTCTGAATTGTTTATATCGCCAGGGAGTCTCACTTCTAATTTGATTCTTGTAACATACATGGCATTTCTTAGTAGGTTTTCTTTTATTTTGACTCATCAGTTTGGCAGTGACTTGCACCAAGAAACTTTAAATAAACAATATGTAATAGTGACCTGGGATTTACACAAGTAACAAAAGCGTTGCTAAATTCAGTAAACTAGAAATTTTAAACTAAATTAATTATCATATTTACCAGTAACTTTAGTCGCATGACGAGTGTACTCGTCATTGTGCAGTATGGAATGAAAAACCAATGACGAAGTAGACTCGTCATTTTACCGGAAGGGGTTAATACCTATAATTTCGTTGTTTTTTTCCCAATGCAGAAAATGATACAGACATTATCCTAACGCCTCAACAAGATAGCCGAATGATGGCCGATTGGTGGGGGTGCTGGCCTTCAGATCTGGAGTTCGTGGGTTCGAATCCCACTGTGGCATATATGTTCGTATCCGTTCGGAATCAACTTTAAGCATTAGATTCCTGTTTTGTTAGTCCTCGGGCTGCAAAAAGTAGACCGTAGCGCTTAAAACCAATCAATCAAGGCTGCAAACCTTTTACTCATTTTGTTATTATTAAAAATTATTATTAAAAATTATTAGAAAAGTTATAAATTATTAGTAAATATACGCTCAAGAGCCAAAACATTACGACTACCTGTCAACAACGATTGGGCCCACTTTCACATTCTTCTAAATTTAAAATTTGAATTTATTTTGTCCTAATATAATTTTACAGTACAATATGATTTTCAAATCAGTTTTATTTTGTAGGTGTATTTACAAAGACTATATTGTGTAAAAATATTAATTTAATTAATCTAATCATATTGAAGTTATATAATTCAATATAACTTATTTCATATTAACAGATTCTACAGACACAGCTGACTAAAGTCGAATTAGATCATACGCTATTTCTTATTATATGAAAATAGGTATTAGAATATGTATAAAATGATATGTATTTTTTGTGGTATTTGTAGCAAAAGGACTAGCAAAAAAAGTAAGTTTTGAATTTAATCTTTCATGCTGTGAATGACGATATGAAATTAGTATGCCGACCGAAATGGCATAGGACAAAGCGGCCCTTCATTTCTGGAAGGTTACCCACATCTCATGCAGAAAATCATCCATTATTTGATAAGATCCATAATACACCTTCATTTTGAAAGTTTTTTTTTGTTGTTGTTGTTGTTGAATTCATCCTTGTAAAGAAACTCGTCAAATTTAAGACTGCAGGTTAGTTTCAAGTTAAATTTGCACTATTCAGATTTAACAGCATTGCAATCATACCAAACAAAATGCTTATTTGAAATGAGTATGGACTTCGATTGACATGACATCGCATAAAGTGGCCTTTATTATTGAAAGGTTACCCGCATCTCATGCTGAAATTCTTCAATTCTGTCACGTGGTCTGTAACATAACTTAACAATTTTGAAAGAATTTTTTGTGCGTTGTTGTGTGTTTGCCCTTAGAAATAAACTCGTAAATTTAACAGTAAAACTTAGTTTCTAAGTTAAATTTTCAAGAGTCAGATTTAACAGTATTGGAGTCAGATCAAACAAAACTCTTATATAAAATGAGTATGAAATTAGTAGCCTTCGACTGACAGGACATGGCATAAAGTGACCCTTCACTATTGAAAGGTTACGCAGATCTCATACAGAAAACTCTTCAATTCTGTCACATGGTCTAAAACATAGCTTCACAGTTTTCAAACATATTTTTGTGTTTGTCCTTAGAAATAAACTCGTGCAAATGTAAAAGTAAATCTAATTTTCAAAGCTAAATTTGCCCGAGCCATATTTAACAGAGTTGCTATCATATCAAACCAAACGCCTATCTGAAAAGAGTGTGGCCTACGACCGACATGACATCGCACAAAGTGGCTCTACATTGTTGAAAGGTTACCCATATTTCATGCAGAAAATCTTCAGCTCTGTCATGTGGTCTATAAGATAACTTCCCAATTTTGAAAGATTTTTTTGTATTCTTTTTGTGCCTGTCCTTATAAATAAATTCGTAAATTTAACAATAAAACTTATTTCCAAGTTAAATTTGCAGGAGTCATATTTAACAGAGTTGCTATCAGATCAAACCAAACGCTTATGTGAAATAAGTATGAAATAAGTGTGGCGTTAAACTGACATAACATCGCACAAAGTGGCCCTTTATTATTGAAGGGCTACCCACATCACATGAAGAATATCTTCAGTTCTGTCACGTAGTTTATACTTCACAATTTGAAGGATTTTTTGTGCATTTTATGTTTGTTGTTAGAAATAAACTAGTGCCAAATTTAGCATTGAAACTTAGTTTCAATGTTAAATTTTGCACGAGTTAGATGTAACAGAGTTGCTATCAGATCAAACAAAACTCCTATATCAAATGAGTATGGACTATGACCGACGTGCCATCGCACAAAGTGGCCCTTCATTTTTGAAAGGTTACCCATATCTCATGCAGAAATTTGTCCAATCTGTCACTTAGTCCATATAACAACTTCATTTTGAAAGTTTTTTTTTAAAGTTCATCCTTAGAAAGAAACTCGTTCAAATTTAACATTGGAGGTTAGTAGTTTCAAAGTTAAATTTGCATGATTCAGGTTTAACAGCATGGCAATCAGATCAAACAAAACGCCTATATCAAAAGAGTGTGGCCTACAATCGACATGACATCGCACAAAGTGGGCCTTCATTGTTGAAAGGTTACCCACATCTCATGCAGAAAATCGTCCAATCATTCATACGATTCAAAATAAACTTCACAATTTTGAAAGATCTTTTTGTTGTACAGTTCGTCCTTAGAAATAAACTCGTGCGAATTTGACAATGGAACGTACTTTCGTTTTAAAGTTATCAGTTCAAACTGACCATGACGCATTCGTCCTTCCCTTCAGTGACCCTGTGCTACACTGGAAAGCTGAAAAGGAAATACAAAGATCCATTTCTTAGTGATCGGACGCTGATAAAAGCTTTCCAACATAATTTATGGTCCACTGACTTTCACTGTAGAAAGGTAATTTTCGTTACGCTGAA
>CM063499.1:36639603-36654603 GCA_032207245.1 Pardosa pseudoannulata | reverse complement strand
CTAGAGTTTTGCGAGTTCGGATCCAGAGCCAGCCTATAATCCACCGTGTTCGTTAAAAGTGACTGGGGAACGTAAAATATGTTTGTGGTCATCATGTCCTCCAAGTTTTCAATCAATACCTCTGGGATGGGAGGTCAAGCCTATGGGTATTTTGCTTGGTTCCTGCTTCAAAATTACGAGGATCCACTTGATCATATTACGTACTTTCCCCTTAACGTTGCTCATTAACACGATAGGCGCAAACCTTTCTTTTGAAGCAAGAAGCGTGTGGCTCAATCGTTCTTGCTTTGTCCAATTGGCATCAGGAAACGGCCACAACTACAAAAAATTAGTACCAAATGTAGTGGAACAACTATAATGAAAATATTTTACTACGCAAATATTCACGTGGATAAGGGTGAAACTTCTTTTATATTCTAATTTCAAAGATTTTTTTCCTTGTATGTACTCTTTTAAAGTATAGCGTGTTGAAGCAAATCAAAAACTATCACGCAATTCTATTAGCTGCTTCTGTGCTTCTGTGTTCAAGTCAATGACCGGTGTAACATTGTTAAAAAAATACTTAAAAATTCGGCGATTTCTAGAATTTTGACTTCAAACTCGAAATGTGCATATTCTGTGTGTAGTTTGAGAGATAATAATTTACATTTAAGACTCTTCTCTTTTATTTTCTGCTGTACAACTTTGCTTATACCGTTATTTTATAAAAAAAATCTAACAATACCTGTTAACCGCTTGTCTGATTATCCCGAGTAATCTCATGTTCGTATGTGTGGCAGTTAATTATTATCCCGAGGAAACTCGGGATGCAATAATGCAATAATTGTTTCCTCTTTCTCCAGGGTTGGTTAACTTTAAACCAGTAAAATTATCGAGATAAACAATGAGTTGAGATTTAAATTTTGTTTTATTAGGAGTGTAATTAAGTCTTCTAACACTAGATCAATTCGCAAAGCGTTATTTATGAATCGTGTTATATAAAACTTGTGCAAAAGAGATTTTAACAGCTTGCCTGATTATCCCGAGTTATCTCGGGTTCGTATATGTGGCAGTTAATTATTATCCCAAGAAAACTCGTAATGCAATAATGCAATAATTTTTTCCTCTTTCTTCAGGGTTGGTTAACTTTAAACCAATAAAAATATTAAGATAAACAATGAATTGAGATTTAAATTTTGTTTTATTAAGAGTGCAATTAAGTCTTATAAAACGAGATTCATTCGCAAAGCGTTATTTATGGTTTGTTTTAGTTTGGAGCGCTACGGTCTACTGTTTTGCACACGAGGGCTAATGAGACCGGGACCTACTGTTTAAAGCCGATTCCGAAAGGCTACGAACATCCATGCCACAGTGGGATTCGAACCCACGAAGTACGGTACCAACGATCAACGCCCTAACCAATCGGCCAGCGTTCGGCTGCGTTATTTATGAATCGTGTTATATAAAACTTGTGCAAAAGAGATTTTAACAGCTTGCCTGATTATCCCGAGTTATCTCGGGTTCGTATATGTGGCAGTTAATTATTATCCCAAGAAAACTCGTAATGCAATAATGCAATAATTTTTTCCTCTTTCTTCAGGGTTGGTTAACTTTAAACCAATAAAAATATCGAGATGAACAATGAGTTGAGATTTAAATTTTGTTTCATTAGAAATGCTATTAAATCTCCTAAAACGCGATAAATTCGCAAAGAGTTATTAGTTATTTATGAGTCGTTTTATATAAAACTTGTGAAAATGAGGTTTTAACCACTTACCTGATTATTACGAGTTATTTCGAGTTCGTATATGCTGCAGTTAATTCTTATCCCGAGAAAAATCGGGAGAGGCAAAATTTGTCAGTACGATTTGTTTTATCACGGTTTTACTCGGCATGGAGAAAAAGTACAAGAAATATTCAGCTTTGATTGGCAGTTTACAAAGTTTTGTTGTTTCTCGGTTCTTTTGCGGGACTGGTTCCGTGTTTTCCATTGATTGAAAAACAAATTTCAGAAAATCCCCGTGACGAGTTTTCTGCAACACCAGGATTAAACACCATTAGTCTTTTACCAATCAGGTTAACCACAAGGCATTTTCCAGATGTTATTCCTGATACTGAAAAAAAGCAAATCCAAAGAGACAGTGTACTCTGTGCTAACTTAAAACATACTACAGAGGTAAGCTAGTAATAAAAGAAACCAGACACCAGTTTACAGAAAGTCCGGTATCACTTTGTGTTGTCCTTTGTTTCAAAACCTCTCGCCGAGCGATGGCCGAATGGTTAAGGTGCTGACCTTCGAAACCGGAGTTCGTGGGTTCGAATCCCACAGTGACATGGACGTTCGTAGCCGTTCGGAATCGGCTTTAAGCAGTAGGTCCCGGTCTCATTAACCCTCGTGTTGCAAAAAGTAGACCGTAGCACTCCAAACCAAACCATAAACTCTCATACAAAGACTAATATTAATTTTTTCTATTGCAGATAACTCGGGATAGTAACTTATATAATCTAAATGCTTTTTACACTTGTAAAAATTTAAAAATTAACTTAAAACCTACATATTTTTTTATGTTTCATTTCCTTGTATTTAATAATAAAATATAAAAAAATGTGATGTTTTGCCATTTTTTCAAAAATATTTGTAATGGCTTTAATTATTCTAGCACTGTATAAGAATGTAAATAAGAAATCATCACATTTTAATGGATTTACTTTCACTTCGCTTTTTTACTATTAGCTTACTAGATTTTTACTTAAGTTACCTAGTCGGTTTTGGTTTGGTTTGGTTTGGCTTGGAGCAATACTGTCTACTTTTTGCATTTATTAATGCTTAAAGCCGATTCGAACGGCTAAACATCCATGCACAGTATTGAACCCACTGACTTTAAACCAGCACCCTAACTATTTGGCCATCGTTCGGCATTCTAGTCAGGATTATGCATGACAGAACCAACTAAGTTAAATGCTATTTTTAAAAATTACATATTTCATTTATAATTTTAAAGATATGATTCTTGTATACGATTGGTTACACAGCATGATTGAGTATACTTTACTCTTATTAAAATCACGAGCCGAAGGGCCCATATGGCCATGAAGTTCTCCTGTTATCCGCAAGGCTGATCGCGAGTATTCATCAATCGTGCATTAACCCTTCGAATACCCGGATCGCGCTTCGAGTCAGGCTCAATCCACAAGCGAACGCAGAAAGACGGGCACTAATTGAGGAGAGAATTTGGAATACTAAGATGCATTAGCCGGAATTAGTGAGAGTGGAGCAAACTAAGCGGGCCAAAAACTAAGAAATAAGCAAAATGAATTTTGCTCGTTACAGCAAATAAGACAGTAAACCAAGCATCAGAAAAAGAAGAACTGGAAATGTTGAGAGGTGACAATCAAAATACCATAAATAAGATTCATTGTGATAACTTTTACCTAAACTCGTGACTCGGCTTGCTCAAAAAAGGCTCGCTGAAGCTTCTTTTATAATAAATATAAATATGACCCTAAAAACAAAAAAAAGAGAGAGAGAAAAACTTGAGTTCCAAGGAGAAGTGTGGTCTCAAGATAGGGTCCCTTTGATTAGCTAAATCAGCCCTTTGGGTCTTTCTTACACACTCGAACCACTAAAAAAATAAAAATAATAAATAAATAAAATAAAATAAAATAAAATAACTTGTATTAAGGCAAAGGAATACGCCTTTCACTATAACAAGCACTTCGAATGATACGACTTTCTGCAGTGAGTCTAGGAGCTAGTAATACAGGCGCTATATGCCATTATGGCAATTCAACTGCGAAGCTTACCCATTAGCATCCTCGAGGAGCACGTGCAGCTTAAGGTATAATACGGATGCAATCCACGTAATTTTGAGCAGAGACCAAGCAGAAGACTCATATTTAGTTTTCCACCCCCGAATATTAATTGAGATCTTGGAGGACATTGTGACCCCGAATTTATAGTACGTGCCCTAGTCACCTTTAACGAACATGTATATTAAGCCTCGGACTCCGGATCGGCAACTCTCCAGTTATGAGAGAGATGCCTTTGTCCACTGAGCTATCGCTGTTCCATATTTGGAGTTTACCGAATTTAATCCTTCAACACTAGATTTACTGACCGAGCCAATTTGACTCATTAAAAATTTGATCATATATATATATATATATCATATATATATATATATATATATATTATATTTATATATATATTTATATATATATATATATATATATATATTAATATTGTCACGAAGATTTGAATGAACACACCGTTTAACTTAACAGAACAGTTTATTGAAGCTAAGTAGCAACTCGCAACCTTACAGGATCGAGAAGTTGCCTACAACTAGTGGGTATCAGCTTTTATACCCGAACAGAATATTCGAGAAATAAATAATTTACATATTAAAGAAAGATCTAGAAAGTTCAAGAACATAAGGAAACATAAGGAAACAATAAATAACATTTTTAAATTAAAAATCCGTACTATGGATAAACAGCCACGGCAAGGATCGAACCCACAATCTTCGGGTCTGGATCGCGTGCTTTGACCATTCGGCCACTTAGCTCGTTGGCCAAGCTTCTTTATGCGGCATTGCCCCTTTCTCAAAAAGACAGCGTCTCGCTGCTATTTAGATCTGGAGCGTGTCAAAGGTCCCTTGTAAATTTCTTTTGACTTCTCTTCCGGAAGAACGACACCTGGATTTCGTCCATCTTCACTTTCGGTCTGCTTCGTCGGATCATGGTATGGCTTCATACGTAAAACATGGACAACGTCTTTTGGTTTTCTTTTTCGGGAGGCAGGATCGAAATCTTGCACTTCATAGGTAACGTCGGATAAAATTCCTAGCACTTGATAGGGACCAAAATACCTCCTTAAGAGCTTCTCTGAAAGACCGACCTTTCGGACCGGGGTATAAACCCATACGAGGTCTCCAGGACTATAAAACACCATTCGGTGCTTCGAGTCATAACGTCGACGGTCTTTATCTTGCGCTCTCAGAGTATGAGTTCTAGCTAACTGTCTCGACTCTTCTGCTCTGGAAATGGTCTTGGCTATGTAATCGTTAGTTGCATCATCAGGGCAGAATGGAAACATCGTGTCCAGAGTCGTTTCGGCTTCACGTCCATGAACTAGGTAGAACGGGGTGAATCCTGTTGTCTCCTGCTTAGCAGTGTTATAGGCGAACGTCACAAATGGTAGAATTTCGTCCCAGTTTTTCTGTTCGGTGTTAACATACATGGACAGCATATCGGCTACAGTTTTGTTAAGGCGCTCCGTCAAACCATTTGTCTGGGGATGATAGGCCGTCGTCATGCGATGATCGATATTACACAATTCGACGAGAGCGGAAACAAGTCTGGATTGAAAAACAGCACCACGATCTGTAATAATGACTCGAGGAGCTCCATGTTTTAGAAGAATCTCTTCGAGCAGGAACTTGGCTACTTCTTCGGCTTCAGCAGTTGGTAAAGCTTTAGTTATTGCATAGCGTGTACAATAATCGGTGCAAACTGCGATCCATTTATTACCATGGGCAGATTTAGGAAATCTCCCAAGCAGATCTATCCCAATTCGATGAAAAGGTGCGACAGCAGGAGGGATAGAAACCAAGCGTCCAGGTGGTACTTGAGGAACTGATTTTTTCCTTTGGCATTCTCGGCAGTGCATGACATATCTAACAACATTTCGGTACATCCCCGGCCAATAAAATCTTTTACGGATCCTGTCGTACGTTTTCGCAAAGCCAAGATGCCCTGCGGTAGGTGCGTCGTTGAAAATGCTTCAGTATGTCTGCTCGCAGATGTTTGGGAATGACGGGCAACCATGTCTTTCCATCTGGATCAAAATTCTTTCTGCACAGGACTCCGTCAATTAACTCAAATTTATTTTCGGTGGATGAGCCGATCTTCGGAAGGATCATTTTTGCTATGTCTGGATCTTTCTTCTGCTCGACAGCGAGGTCTATACTCGTGGTTACAGCTAAAAATTGATCTTGCGTCTCAGTCTCTTCATCTACTGGATTCCTGGAGAGAGCGTCGGCATCGTTATGCTTCCTACCGGATTTGTATTTTACTGAAAAATTATGTTCTTGGAGTCGAAGAGCCCACCTTGCCAGTCTGCCTGAGGGATCCTTTAGGGTCATAAGCCAGCACAATGAATGGTGATCTGTCACGACGGTAAAATGTCTTCCAAACAGGTATGGCCGGAATTTATTGATAGCCCATACGACGGCAAGGCATTCTCGTTCTGTAGTAGAATAATTTTTTTTCGGCCTTTGTCAGGGTCCTAGAGGCGTACCCTATGACTTTTTCCACGTCATTCTGAATTTGAACCAGAACTGCTCCAATACCATATCCGCTGGCGTCTGTATGAATTTCTGTAGGGCATCTTTCGTCGAATATCCCCAATACTGGATCAGATGTAAGCGCCTTCTTAAGGTTGTCAAAAGCCTCTACCTCTTCAGGACCCCAATGAAATTTCGCATCGCCTTTCAACAGCATCTGCAGGGCTCGGCGATATAGCAAAAGCCTCTAATAAACCTTCTGAAGTAGGAGCAAAGCCCAAGAAAGCTTCGTACGTCATGTAAGTTCTGCGGAGTAGGAAAATTGGTCACTGCTCTCACTTTGTCAGGATCTGGACGGACACCGCTACTGGATACGAGATGGCCTAGTATTTCTACTTCTTGAGCAGCAAAAAGGCACTTCTTGGGGTTAAGCTTGAGTCCAGCTTGTTGAATGCATTTCAGGACTGTCCTTAATCGGATAAGGTGATCTTCGTAACTTTCTGAGAAAACTACTATGTCGTCCAAGTAACATAGGCACATAGTCCATTTAAGATGGCGTAGCAAATTATCCATCATTCTTTCAAAAGTCGCCGGTGCATTGCAAAGTCCAAACGGCATGACTTTAAATTCGTATAAACCTTCTGGAGTAATAAAGGCAGTCTTTTCACGATCCGCTTCATCCACTTCTATCTGCCAGTAACCAGATCGGAGATCCATGGAAGAAAAGAACTTTGCGCCTTTTAAACAGTCTAGAGTATCGTCAATACGGGGCAGAGGATAAACATCTTTCTTCGTGATTCTATTCAGTTTGCGATAGTCCACGCAAAAACGCCAGCTTCCATCCTTTTTCCTTATGAGTACGACGGGAGATGACCACGGACTCTCAGATGGCTGGACAATACCTTGATCAAGCATTTTCTGAACTTCTTCGCGAATTATGCGTCTTTCAGTCGGTGAAACTCGGTAAGCCCTTTGGTAGATTGGAGCATGGTCACCCGTATTGATCCTGTGTTTCACATTTGTCTTTGAGGCTGTCGACTTGTTGGCTTTTGTAAAAATTTCCGAAAAGGTTTGTAAGAGCTCGACTAATTTGCGTTTTCTTTCGCTGCTCAACTCAGGGGATATCATCATTGTATAATCTGTATTGGAATTCGTCGGCTCCTGCAGAGTACTTGTACTTTTTGTTGTTTCCGCAATCTCGCATATCTGCCCTTCATCCAGGAGCTCAGCTTCGCCTACGTACATTCCTTTAGGAATGACTTGATCTTTGGCTTGCATGTTGGCAATCCAAATTTCACTTCGTCCATTATGGTATAAGGATACCATAGATGGTGTAGCAAGGTTTCTTTCGAGCAGCAAGTGTCTATTGCCCTCCACGATTACGCTTATGTTTCTTCCGACATCTAAACCTGATACTGCTATTCTTGTCAAGGATCGTGGCTTAAGCTTGTAGTCCTTCGTGGCATACACCTTCCAAGCGTCTAGTGCTTTGGTTTCTTGGCCAGGATCTTCTAACAACAGTTCACTTCTGCCACAGTCTATCACAGCTTGAGAAGCTTCCAAAAAGTCCCATCCGAGGATTACGTCGTGACTACAATGCTGTAGGACGATGAATTCAACAGGCAGCTCTCGTCTATTTATAACGACACGCAGAACACATTTTCCCAGTGGCCTAACAAAATTGCCATTAGCGACTTTCAGCATAGTGTTCTTGGCGTCAGCGAACATAACTTTCTTTAAGGATCGACGAAACTTATCGGAGACGACAGAAAACGAGGCTCCAGAATCTACTAGAGCACGGATCGGCTGATTATTTACTAGAACATCGAGGTGGTTACCCGTCATCCTTGCGGCCGATGGAGGATTTTCATAACATGCGGCCTCACCTCCTCGAAAGGTCGCTCTGCTTAGTTTTCCTCGTTTCTACGGCTTGGAGATTGACCTGATCGACGATATGGCGACGGCGATCGGAAACGACGGGTTGGTGATCGGCCTCTAGTAGGACTAGGAAAAGAACGGCGTTCGGGGCTGGTCGGCGAAACTCATCGTCAGCGTCATCGAAGTTCTGTCGGCGGGCTCGATAATCGTCAAAAATGGCCTTCCTCTCACGGCAATAGCGTACGACGTGTCCAGGGCGTCCACAGTGGAAACAAACTGGTCTGTTGTCGGTCGTTCTCCATAGGTCCGTTTTCCTGGGCTGCGGTGCTGATCTCTGGACAGAACTTCTAGGTTTCCTCGTCACAGCGGCTGCATACGTGGGACGTCGTTGGGCGTCTGCAGACTTTACGACCACTGGCGCCAAAGCTCTTTCGACTTCGTCTTGGATGACGGTCTGTAGCGGCTGGGAATAGGGGTCCGGAAACTCGTCGACTTGATTTACTAATCGATTTACCTCTTCGCGTACAATTCTACGGATAAGAGACACTAAATCTGTCTCTTCCTCCATGGTTGCAACTGGTACGACGTTTGGTAGTCTCTCAAATTTTCGGCCAATTCTTTTTTGCCTCATGTCCTCAATGTAGTTACACCACTTGATAAAGTCAGCTGTAGTCTTCACTTCTTTCATTAAGAGCACTTGGTACATATCTTCAGCCACTCCTTTCATTAAGTGAGATACTTTCTCGTTGTCGGACATTGAAGGATTGACTTCTTGACAAAGCCCTAATACACTCTGAATGTAGGACTGAGTACTCTCTCCTGCCCTTTGAGCTCTACATTTTAGTTGTTCTTCGGCCTTTTTTGTGTACTTGAGACGATCGCCCAAAAGTTCATTTAAACCCCTCTTGAATGCGTCCCAGGAGTCCAAGGTATCTTCATTATTTATGTACCACTGTTTGGCCGTACCGTCCAGGAAAAAATAGACGTTTGCAAGACACATCATTTCATCCCATTTGTTGAACTTTGCCACTCGATCGTATTCTGCAAGCCATTTCCGAGGGTCATCTCCAGGCTCCCCACGGAAGGTTGAAGGGTTTCTTAGGGGCGGGTAGGTAGGAGTTACCACGACAGGCTTTGTATCTTCGGGCATTATTTGCTTCTTTCTTTTTTCTGGGTCGTACAGGCCAAATTCCGGAGGTAATCCTCTTAAACGGAGACTTCTGCGAACACTGTCAGAGTTATCCACAATGGCGAAATCGGTACCCGGCGCCTCCACCAAATTTGTCACGAAGATTTGAATGAACACACCGTTTAACTTAACAGAACAATTTATTGAAGCTAAGTAGCAACTCGCAACCTTACAGGATCAAGAAGTTGCCTACAACTAGTGGGTATCAGCTTTTATACCCGAACAGAATATTCGAGAAATAAATAATTTACATATTAAAGAAAGATCTAGAAAGTTCAAGAACATAAGGAAACATAAGGAAACAATAAATAACATTTTTAAATTAAAAATCCGTACTATGGATAAACAGCCACGGCAAGGATCGAACCCACAATCTTCGGGTCTGGATCGCGTGCTTTGACCATTCGGCCACTTAGCTCGTTGGCTAAGCTTCTTTATGCGGCAATATATACATATATATACATATATACATATATATATACATATATATATATATATATATATATATACATATATAATACATATATTATATACATATAATATAATATACATATATATATATGTTGTATATATATATGTATGTATATATATATATAAATATATATAATATAAATATATATATATATATATATATATATATATATATATATATTTATATATATATATATATATATAATATATATATATATATATATATATATATATATATATATATATATATATATATATGTATATATATGTATATATATATTTTATATATATATATAAATATAAATATATATATATATATATTTATATATATATATATATACATATATATATATATATATATATATATATATATATATATAATATAAATATATATATATATATATATATACATATATATATATACATATATATATTATACATTTATATAATATATATATATATATATATATATATATATATATATATATATATATAATATATTATTTAACTTTGATATAACTTTTCAAAAACATACGTTGGGTTTTAGTAATAAAATATACGTAAACTTTCATTATACTTTCCCGCAGACCCCTTCATTTCGCATTATCAAATGTGTATACCTATTTTCACGGTTCGGAGCCAATTTGACTCATAAAATAACATTGTATAAGAGACGACTCAAGTAATATTTCACGAAAAGATTTTATTTTCCATTGGATGAAAAGTAAGAATAAATGTAAGAATCGAGAACACTTCCATTCATAACAGAAATTCGTGCTCTTATGCGGAGTTGACAAGTTCAACAATCATTGTGTTTACTGTAATAGAAATGTTTGCGAAATGTGTTTAAAAACTTTTTTATGTTAAAGAATTTTCCATGTGTTTTTTTATAATAAACATTTTATTTAAATTATATTGGACTATTTTCTTCGTAAAATACTTATTTCTTGTAAGTCAAATTCTCACTTTTTTAAAAGGTATAATCAACACAATAGTAATAATACGGTAAATATGTTAATGAACTATTGTTAAAAAAATTATATTGTATGCAAGCTGTAAAAATAAGACCTTCGATACATTAAGCACCACATTATTAATGTATATAGCATTAATGTATACGATTTGTAATCTTATGACTTATTAGATGATATTCACATTACTTAAATTAAGCATAAATGTGTGCTATATAAAAACTTGCATTACATTAAGCACACAATATCAATATATACAGCATTAATGTATACGATTTGTGGGTGTTATGACTTGTGTAGATGATATAATCACATTTAAATTAAGTATAAATATATGTGCTTAATATATAAGACTTTCAATACATTAAGTACACAATATTAATGTATACTATTTGTGACTCTTATGATTTGTTTAAGTGATATAATCATATTATTTAAATTAATCATAAATATGTATTCTTAATATATAATATTTGCAATTCATTAAGCATACAATATTAATGTATATGGCATTAATGTATACGATATGTGACTCTTATGACTTGTGTAATGATATAATCACATTATTTAAATTAAGCATAAACATGTGTGCTTAATATATAAGTTTGCATTTTATACACAATATTATGTAATGTTACTACACAATATAGTATATAGTATTAATGTATACATTTGTGACTTATGACTTATGTAGATGATAATTTGTATTTAAATTGCATAAATGTGTGTTTATATATAGACTTTCAATACATCCCATATTATTAATGATAACATTAATGTACTACGAGGATTTAAGACTGTGTAGATGATGTAATACTATTATTTAAATTAAGCATAAATATATGTGTTTAATATATGTAACATTGCAATCTTAAACTAAGAATATTTTTCACAAAATTAATGAAAAAAAATGTGAATTATGACAAATCACTAACTTTTACGTGATAAAGAATATGTTGAATGTATTAATACCAAGTTAATAGTAAAAGTAATTGGAGATCTCCAATATTTACCCTAAAATTTATTTTCGATTTTTTTATTTATTATATTTTCATGTCTTTCATTCTGCTTGCAATGTTTAATTATTGCAGAAAGATTTTTGAACTAGAAATATAATTTTCTTCAAGTTTAAATAACGAAACTATAGTGTAATATTAATCTTTGTTTTTGTTATATTTATAAATAAGAACAATTTTAGTGTTCGTTGAAATAAATTTTAATCTTTCTGTGACTGAAATATTTGCGAAATCTAAATAGAACATATAAAAGTACATGTAGAAAATTATTCTTCACAAATAAACTTTTAAAATTATTGCATAGATTGCTGCACTACAAAAAGGATCAGACTTTCAACACTTATCATTTCGTATGACACATCAATCTATAGGTAACAAACAGGAAAATATACCTCACAAAATATTTCTCTTTTAAAATGTATTTCACCGATGACACAAATACATTTACAAAATAAAGAACATAGAGAGATAAAATTTAGTGCTATAAGTTGAAATTTGAATTTTAAATCTGTTCTGTGACTGAAAATATTTGAGAAACTCTAAATAGAACTTGATAAAAGTACAAATCACAGAAAATTGTTCTGCACAAAATAAAACTTTTAAAACTTATTGCATAGATAGCTGCACTACAAAGAAGGATCAGACTTTCACACGAACTTCATCATATCGTATGCAGACAACATCAATCTATAGGTAACAAACAGGAAAATATACCTCACAAAATATTTCTCTTTTAAAATGTATTTCAGAGATGACATAAATACATTTACTAAATAAAGAACATAGAGAGATAAAATTTAGTGGTATAAGTTGAAATTCGAATTTTAAATCTGTTCTGTGACTGAAAATATTTGAGAAACTCTAAATAGAACTTGATAAAAGTACAAATCACAGAAAATTGTTCTGCACAAAATAAAACTTTTAAAACTCATTGCATAGATAGCTGCACTACAAAAAAGGATCAGTCTTTCATACGGACTTCATCATATCGTATGCGGACAACATTGAGCTATAAGTAACAAACAGGAAAATATATCTCACAAAATATTTCTCTTTTAAAATACATTTCATAGATGGCATAAATACATTTACTAAATAAAGAACATAGAGAGATAAAATTTAGTAATCCAAGTTGAAATTCGAATATTAAAGCTGTTCTGTAACTGAAAATACTTGATAAACACTAAATAGAACTTGATAAAAGTACAAGTCACAGAAAATTATTCTGCACAAAGTAAAACTTTTAAAACTTATTGCATAGATAGCTGCATTACAAAGAAGGATCGTACTTTCATACGGACTTCATCATATCGTATACGGACAACATCAAGCTATAAGTAACATGAAAATATACCTCACAAAATATTTCCCTTTTAAAATACATCTCATAGATGACACCATCAGGAAAACGTATCGAACTAAATAACGAGATATTACTAACACTAAAAGATATTACATAAAATATTTCTCTTTTAAATCACATTTGATAGATGGCAGCACCACAAAGACACATATGACTAGATATCGAGTTGTCAGTAACACTCAAAGATATTGCACAAAATATTTCTCTTTTTAAACACATTTGATAGATGGCAGCACCACAAAGAAGCATCAGAATAGATATCGAGCTGTAAGTAACACAATATGTATTGCATAAAATATTTCTCTTTTAAAACACATCTCATAGATCGCATCACCACAAAGGCGCATCGGACTAAATGACGAGCAGTTAGTAACACTAAAAGATATTGCACAAAATATTTCTCTTTTAAATTACATTTGATAGATGACACCTCCACAAAGACGCATCGGAATAGACATCGAGCTGTAAGTAACACTAAAAGATATTGCACAAAATATTTCTCTTTTCAATCATATTTGATAGATGGCAGCACCACAAAGACACATATGACTAGATATCGAGCTGTCAGTAACACTCAAAGATATTGCACAAAATATTTTTCTTTTAAACCACATTTGAAAGATGACATCACCTCAAAGAAGTATCAGAATAGATATCGAGCTGTAACACAATATGTATAAATATTACATAAAATATTTCTCTTTCAAAACATATTTCACAGATGGCACCACCACAAAGACGCATGGGACTAAATAACGAGCTGTTAGTAACTCTAAAAATATGGCACAAAATATATCTCTTTTAAATCACATTTGATAGATGGCACCTCCACAAAGACTCATTGGACTAGATTTCGAGCTGTAAGTAACACTAAAAGATATTGGACAAAATTTTCTCTTTTAAATTACATTTGATAGATGGCAGCACCACAAAGACGCATCAAACTAGGTATGGAGCTGTAATTAACACAATATATATTGCATAAAATATTTCTCTTTTGACACATATTTGATAGCTGGCAGCAACAAAAAGACTCATCGGAGTAGACATCGAGCTGTAACACTAAAAGATATTGCACAAAAATATTCCTTTCAAATCACATTTCATTAATGGCAGCACTACAAAGACGCATCTGACTAGATATCGAGCTGTTTACACAAAACTACACCTGTTTACACCAAAATATTAAACGAAATATAATCCTTAACTTGTTAGATAAATGCAATAGACTTAACAGTGACGTTGACGTAATGGATAAGCATATAATACAATACTTACAACAGGCACTTAATAGTGGATTTCCTACTCGTTTTTTGATAAACATTTTAAACAGTTATTTCAATTTAACTATAACCGAATGCAGCAATAGATTTCTTCTGAACTGCTAAGAGTTATTTAACGAAGTGTAGCAGGGTTTCCAATGCTGATTCTGGCTTTGTATGCTCTTTCATTAATTGTTTAATTTTGCTTGGTGTTTTCTTATGGGGTTCTTCCACTATTTATACTCACTTATATTTTGTATACTTTATTGTACTTGTATGATGTTTCCAACATCTGGTAGAGTTGATGCATCATAAAAACTAGTTTTAACCAGAGTGGGGGTCTCAACTCCTCCCAGTCATTTCAAAACATCATATCATTGGTTGTTTTTGATCCATATATGAAGTTCTATTTTTTCGATTTATCTATTTTTATAGTCTTTTATACCTTTGGATATTTTTAATTGCTTTATAGCGCATTGAAAGCATTCATATATTTATTATAAATATTATATTTATATCTATATATATATTTATATTATATATATATATATATATATATATATATATATATATTTTATATATAT
>CM063499.1:36614603-36634603 GCA_032207245.1 Pardosa pseudoannulata | reverse complement strand
GTGGAAAAAGATTTATTTAATATTATATGCATAAGTATTTTTAAATGGATTTTTATAATAGTAAAGCATTTTGCCATGATTTCAGTCTATGTACCTACCGAAAAAGTAAAGTTGTATCCTCTGCTCAAAATTATGTCAGTCAATACCCGAGCTATTTCAGCTGATTACATATCGATGCATATCTTAAATCTAAGGTATTATGGACTGCAAAGATTAAAACGAATATAAAGTTGAAACAACTTTGAATACTACAGCTCGTCACGTTAGTGTTGAGCTGTCGTTTGAAACATCACAGGAAGCCATTTTTGAAAATGAAAAACTTAGTGAAAAAAGATTTATTTAATATTATATGTATAATAACTATTTTAATATTGACTTTCAGAATAATAAAGTATTTTCTCATGTGTTTCAGTCTATGTATCTGCCGAAAAAGAAAGTTGTGTACGCTGCTGAAAAAAATGTCAATCAATACCTGAGCAATTTCAGCCAATTACATATCAGTGCATATCTTAAATCTAAGGTATTATGGACTGCAAAGATTAAAACGAATATGAAGTTGAAACAACTTTGATTACCAAAGTTCGTCACGTTAGTGTTCAGCTATCGTTTGAAACATCACAGGAAGCCATTTTTGAAAATGAAAAACTTAGTGAAAAAGATTTATTTAATATTTTATGTATACTAAGTTTTTAAATGGTTTTTATAATAGTAAAACAGTTTGTCATGATTTCAGTCTATGTACCTACCAAAAAGTAAAGTTGTGTGTCTGCTCAAAACGTGTCAGTTAATACCCGAGCCATTTCAGCCAATTACATATAGATTCATATCTTAAATCTAAAGTATTATAGACTGCAGAGATTAAAATGAATATGAAGTTGTAAAACAACTTGAATACTACACTTGTTGTTAGTGTCCATTATCATTTGAAACAACACAGGAAGCATTTTGAAAATGAAAAAAAACTTAGTGAAAAATTATTGTTATTTAATAATTTTTAAAATGGATTTTTATAATAGTAAAGATTTTGTCATGATTTCAGTCTATGTACCTACCGAAAAAAGAAAGTTGTGTGCGCTGAAAAAAGTGTCAGTCAATACCCGAGCCATTTCAGCCAATTACATATATATCTTAAATCTAATTGTAAACCTCTGAATACACATTCGTACGTTAGTGTCATATCGTTTGAAACAACACAGGAAGCATTTTAAATAAAAACTTCGTGAAAAGGTTTATTTATTTAATAAGTATTTAACTGGATTTTTATAATAGTAAATCATTTTGTCATGATTTCAGTCTATATACTGCCGAAAAAGTATTGTCTGTTAAAAATGTCAGTATAAAGTATATATATAAATTCAATTTTTTTAAAGTTTTTATAAGATATTTACATGAAAGCTTTTTAAAAACATAAAACTTTTAAAACAATCTTTATATATTTCCGTAGTAATAATCATACATTGAAACAGGAAGTGTTTATATTATTTTTTTAAAATAACTTACATAAAAAAATTTTAATATTTTTATTTATGTACATAATATAAAGTATAAAAAAATATAAATATTGATATTTTAGCTTTTTATGGTAAATTGTTTGGCAAACTATTATGCAGAAATATATGTTATTTACTATTAATATTATGCAATTAAAGATTATATTTTTTTCAGATTTAAACATATTTTTTAATATTTAATGATTTTTTAATTATTTTACTTGCTTATAAATTAAGACATTTAAAAATAAGAATTATAAATATAATTATTTTATTTAAAGCATATAAGAACATCTATTTAAATCACATAATTGTTACGAAAGAATGTTTTATACAATAAAATTTTTGAAAGTATGTATTTAATAATTTTATTTTTCCTAAAAATTCAATAATTACGAATTTTTTATATATTTAAAATCTTAAAGCAGAGGAGATACTAGGATTAAACAATGAGTTAAAGTGCTCAAATGAATCAGTTGTAAATAAATTCTATTATCCAACAAACTAAAATTTTTAAAATTAATTGCTAAATTTATTTAATATTATATTAACTGTATATTTTTTAAATGTTTTATTTATATAACATTTATAGTGCAGAATATTTATGTATATTTTATATGTTGTATCAGTATTGCTATGAAATTAGTAAATATAACCAAAAAAATAAAATATAATCTATTTAAACTTAATTTAAATAAATAAAATAATCATGCAATAAAAAATAATATAAAATTCATATTTGCGACGAAAATGATTAAAACTATTATATGAAATAGTTAAAAAGTCTCAGAATTTGTCAAGGATTTATTTTTATCATAGAAACACATAAAAAAAAAAAAAATTGAAAAAAAAAATATTTCAAATATATATAATTTTTTATTAATTAAAGAAATCAAATATTTTTTTTTTATATTTATCAATTATCTATATAGTTTTTATATATATTATATTATATATATAAAATATATTTTAACTTTTTTTAATTATTATATTATTTACCAACTTCAATTAAAAATATTTATGATTTTTTAAACAAATATTTCTCTTTCTAAAGTTGAAACTTTCTTCACTGCTCAAGATTAGTGTCTTTTATATTTATAGTTAAGATTTTGAAAAAGAAAAACTTAAAAAAAGAAAATATATTATTGTATATTAAATTGTATTACTTTAATATGTTTTTTTTACAAATAAAAAAAATAATCTGATACATTAAATTCATATACAAGTTGCTTATAAAATGTAATTTTATTATTATTTCTATGTTCATATTTTTATATTTCTGACATTTCACAGTAAACAATTAGAAAAAAGGTACATTGCTATGATATACATTGATTCAATAAATAATGGGTCCAAAAATAATATTTTCTCTAGTTTTCAGAATTATATATTGATCTATCTTAAAAAATTAAAATGAAATAAAAATATAAAAAGCTATATAATTTTTGTAAAGAAATCATTTTGAAAATATAATATTATATATATATATATATATTTATATATATATATATATATATATATATATATATTATTTTATATATAATATTATTTATATATTCTTTTGTAAAAATATATATATATATATATATATATATATATTTATATTATATAAAATATATATATATATATATATTTATATTGTATATATATATGTATATATTATATATAAATAATATATATATATATATATATATACATAAAATATATATCATATTTTATATATATACATTTTAAGATATATAATATAATATATACATCATATATAATTAATTTATTATATACTTTTTTAAATATATATATAAATTTATAAATAAAATATATATATATAAATAAAGAAAATACATATTATATAAATATATATATATATTTTACTATATATATAATAATATATAAATAAAAATATAATATATATATTATATAATATAAATATATTTATATTTTATATTATATATAAATAAAATTTTTTTCTATATTAATTTAAAAAAATATATACATAAACATTAATAAAAATACTTAAATATAATATATTAATATATTATAAAACACAATATAATTTGAATATAATTTATAATAAAACTGTTGAAAAAATACATAATTATTTTTTAATATATACAAATAATAACAAAAATAAAATAAAAAATATATATAATAAATTTAAAAAAAAAAATTAAAAAATAACAATAAAAATAATTATTCAAAACATAAAAATATTATAAAATATTTAATAAAAAATATAAAAAACAAAATTATACAAATCATATCTTAATTAATAACTGATTTAATAAAATACTTTTAATATTAGAGAAATAAAGATTAACATTGAAGTTTTTTTAAATACATTATAAATAAATATATAAAAAAATAAAATATAATTTAAAAATAACTATAGAAATAAATTTATTATCTTTAAAAAGAAAAATATATATAGGAAATGTTTATTTAAATTTCAAGTTCTTGCAAAATCAAAATAATTTAGTTTTAATTAAAAGAGAAATGTAAAAATTAACATGGAGGTTTCATTTTTTAAAATTCAAGTTCTTAAGAATAACTGATTTATCTTTTATAAAAAAAAATTAACTATATTTAAAAAGAAAATTAAATTTGTGTATTTGCTTTAAGAAAGATAACTGATTTATCTTTAAAAAAGAGAAAAAATGTTAAACATGGAAGCTATAAAAATAATATTTTACTTGCAAGAATAACTGATTTATCTTTAAAAAGAGAAAAAATAAGATTAATCTTATGAGTTTTAAATTCAGGTTCTTGCAAAAACAACTAATTTAGCTTTAAAAAGAGAAAATAAAGATTAACATAGGAGGTGTCGTTAAAATTCAGTTCTTAGAAGAATAACTGATTATTTAAAAAGGAAAGAAAATGTTTAACATTGAAGCTGTAGTAAAAATTCATATGCTTGCAAGAATAACTGATTTATCTTTAAAAAGAGAAAATAAAGATTAACATGGAAGTTGTTGTTTAAATTTAAGTGCTTATAAGAATAACTGATTTATCTTTAAAAAGAGAAAGAAAATGTTTAACATTGAAGCTGTAGTAAAAATTCATATGCTTGCAAGAATAACTGATTTATCTTTAAAAAGAGAGGAAAATGTTAAACATGGAAGCTGTGATAAAATTAATATGCTTGGAAGAATAACTGGTTTATCTTTAAAAAGAGAAAATAAAAATTAACATGGAAGTTGTTTAAATTTAAGTGCTTATAAGAATAACTGATTTATCTTTAAAAATAGAAAAAAATATTATTGTAAAAGCTATAGTAAAAGTTCATATGGTTGGAAGACTAACTGGGTTATCTTTAAAAAGAGATAATGAAGATTAACAATAAAATTGTTGTTTAAATTCAGGTTCTTGCAAAAACAACTAATTTAGCTTTAAAAAGAGAAAATAAAGATTAACATAGGAGGTGTCGTTAAAATTCAAGTTCTTGCAAGAATAACTGATTTATCTTTAAAATGAGAAGAAAATTTTAATAATGGAAGCTGTGGTAAAAATTAATATGCTTGGAAGAATAACTGGTTTATCTTTAAAAAGAGAAAAAAAGATTAACATTGAAGGTGTTGTTTAATCTCAAGTTCTTACAAGAATAATTGATTTATCTTTAGAAATAATAGAAAACGGCTTTATTAGGAATATATAGGTGTTTGATTGAAGTGGTACTTCAGGAAGTACCGTCAGGATAGAAAAGGTTATACTCAATTTCCCTTATACTCATTACGGTTGACCAAACAGATAACAAAATGTAATTCGACACTTACCGTCTTGTTCATATCGAAGGATTCAATTTTCTGAAGCAAAATTCTAAGCGTATACAGGGTATTTGGTATTTTACTATCCAAATTGATACTCTCCTTTCTATTTATATCCGTGTTAGAGGAAAATCGATGCCTTGAGAAAAAATTTCTAATTGATTTGTTTATCTGAAATTTAATGCTTCGAAAATACTAAATAATACTTATTTTACACAACCTGCAAATTATGAACAATTAGTTATTGCTTTAAGTGATTTTTTGTCGTGATCAACCTTCTTTTGCGTGATATTTTTCATACAGAAGCTGGACTTTTAGCACTTTTCAAAATACCCAACATTGCATGTCTTCAGCATATCAGAATGTAATAATAAACAAATTATAACTCTAATTACTGCCATTACATTACTGTGATTCCCCTGTTTGTTCCTAGACATTTCTATGCTTTAGAATATAATCGATGAATTTTGAAATGTAAAGAAACACATTCAAGCCAAAAACACTTCTATTTCTGTGAGATTTTTTTCCCTTACTTTCAAACATTCTTCCTGAGAAAATTGATATAAAATAACCTTTATTTCAAGAATGAAAAAATAAGTTCTAGAACATTTAAATTTTCAAAAATTTTAATTCTTGAGTTTTCTTATATTATAAACATCTGTGCAGAATTTGATATCATTTTTTGTCATAACTCAAATGGAACGGCATCTATAACAAACAAATATAAAATAATTTTTATTTAAATTTTGAATGCATTTTTTTCAGATACTTCTAGAACACTTCTAGAACAATAAAATTTTCAATGTTTAAATTTTCTTTTACTGTAAAAATTTCTGCAGATTTTGATACTATTCTTTAGTTATAAATCAATTCGAACAACATTTATAGTAAAATATATTCAATAATCTTTATTACAAACATGCAGCTTTTCAGATTAAAAAAGTTCTAAAACATTTAAATTTTCAAAGTTTTCAATTTTACATTATAAACTTTTTTGCTGATTTCGATATCATTCTTTTGCCATAACTCAAAATGAACGGCATCTATAACAAAAAAATATAAAATAATTTTTATTTATATTTCAAAAATTTGTCTTTTCATAATATAGATATAATATATAATCTATATATTTATATATATATATATATCAATTTATATATATATATATATTTTATTTTTTTTATATATATATTATATATATATATATATATAAATATTATATATGTATAATATATACAATATATATGTATATATATGTATACATATGTATATATATATGTATACAATATACATATATTTATTATAATGTATACATATGTATATATATATGTATATATATATATATATATATGTATTATGTATAATATATATAATGCATATGTATATATATATATTTATATATTATATATATATATATATATATTATGTATATATATTATATATATATGTATATATATATATATTTATATATAATATATGTATGTATATATATATATGCATTATATATGTATATATTATGTATATATAATATATATATATATATATATATATATATATATATATATATGTATGTATTGTATATGTATATATATAATATATATATATAATATATATATATATATATATATAATATCTATATATATATATATATATATATATATATATATATATATACATATATATATATATATATACATATAATATATATATACATATATATATATATATATATAATATATATATATATATATATATATATATATATTATATATATATATATATGTCAGGATTTAAATTTTAGATTAATTTTAAAATATTTTAACTAGGGATTCTTTACTGAGAGTGATGCGGTGTGAGGATTCAGCCACATAAATACGGCTCACGCGCAGTAATCTAGAACAGAGAGCAGTGTGCAGATTCCGAAGACAGAGCTGTGGATACCCGAGGCAGCTAAGCCTGCCTTTGTTAAAAGTTAGGCGCCAATGTGCGACGAATTGAAGATGCAACCGTGCTCTGATTGAAGATGAAATTGTACTTGGTACTCGAGTGTCATCTATGGAAATTTATATATATATGAATAATATATAAAATAAATATATATATATATATGTCATCTCTAAATATATATATATATATATATTATATATATATATATAATATATATATATATATATATATATATATATATATATATGATATATATATATATTATATGTATATATATATATTATATATATATATATTAATGTGTTCGTTAAAAGTGACTGGGGCACATAAAATATGTTAATGGTCACAATGTCCTCTTAAATCTCAATCAATACCTCTAGGAGTGGCAAGCTAAGCCTATTATGAGGACTCAATTATAAGTCGTACTTTCACCCTTTAGGTGGTAGTTAAAACGAACATTGCAACCCTGTGCCTTAACACGAGTTGCCTCCGCTCAATCGTGCTTGGTCTGATCAAGTGGCATAAGAGAACAACAACTTCACGATATATTGCAACTTGTTCACCATATATCGTGCTGGAGATATGTCTCTCCAGAGCACAAGTTGAAAAATCGGAAGTTGCCTCCCCTCGACTTTCTTGTATTCATACAGAAAAAAAGTAACTATTTTCATCATTTATGTTTGGTTCTTTTATTTATAAAGCATGTGATTACTATCACATAAATAATATAATATGCCTAAAAGTTATTTTTGGACTAAAATAAAAATTCTTATTTCCGGGGAATCACCATGGGAAGTAGCACACCTATTGGACGCAGCTACTTCTGGTTAACAGAAGTGACCAAACAGTTAATAGAAAAATCATAATAGCAGATAAATCGCTACTTACGGCTGCCTGACGTAACCAAAAATTATGCAAAATAAAAAATTTGATGTAATATACGAAATTCATAGCTTGGTTTTTCTGCCTCAAAATGTAGTGGAGTTATAGTGTTCATTTTATAGGAACACAAACATTAAAAATGTTGAATTCAAACTCAAGAATGTCCAAAACAGGAAGATAAATATGAATCTTAAAATCGAATTTTTGGACGATTACAATATTTTCCCTATATTAGGCATACTAGAAATTAAAAATTTTCAGCCATGTGTTGTCGTGATCCTATATAAGGCATTGCCTGAATTTAGTTGGGTAATGCAGAGTGGCAATCTTTAACACTAGATTTACGGACCGGAGCCAATTTGACTTATTAAAACTTTTGATCACACTATATATATATATATATATATATATATATATATATATATATATATATATAATATATATTGTATATAATATATATATATATATCTATATATACATATACATTTAATAACATATATTACATATAAATATACAGCATATATACATATATATACATACATATTCATATACATACATATACATATACATACATATATATACATACATATATATATATATACATACATATACATATATACTGTTATATACATATTATATACATATATATACATATATATATAAAATAATATACATATATATATATACATATTATATATATACATATATATATTATTTATATATATATATATTATATATATATATATATATTTATATATTATATATATATATATATATATATATATATATATATATATATATATATATATATATATAGCCGTATAAAGAAACGTAGCTTACTAGCTCAGTGGCCGAATGGTCAAAGCACGCGATCAGGACCCGGAAATTGTGGGTTCGATGCTTGACATGGCAATTTATCGTACGATTTTTAAGTTTAAAATGTTATTTATTGTTGCCTTATGTTCTCTAACTTTCTAGATATTTCTTCATTATGTAAATTTGTTATTTCTCGAATATTCTGTTCGGTTATAAAAGCTGATATCCACTAGTTAACTTCTCGATCTTGTAAAGTTGCGGCTTGCTACTTAGCTTAAATAAATTCTTCTGTTACGTTAAACGGTGTTGTTCATTAGAATCTTCGTGACAATATATATATATATATATATATATATATATATATACATTACTTTCATATCACTTCAAAATCATACGTTGAATTTTAGTTAAGTAATAAAATATCTGTAAAACTTTCATTTTCCCGCAGACCCCTTCATTTCGCATTATCAAATGTGTATACCTATTTTCAGGTTGTGAGTCATATAACTCGGAACTAAAATATGCAAACTAATACTCGCACGTAAAATCTATATCCCATAGAGAAGAATCTCAGAAACACTTCACCAAGCATTACCTCCACATCAAGTACAACTTAATCATCCCTAAAAGGAACGAATGTAGAAACCAGTTCCAACCAAATCCTAAATCTTACCCAACCAATCAAAACACATAAAACCAAAGATTTTACTAAAAAAATAACACAATACCAAAAATAATATGATAATAACAATTTAAAAAACACAAATGTTTTTTATTTTCCCAAATTTTCTAAAAAATTAAAAATAACCAAATAATAATCTATTTTCCTACCTGTGCACTGTTGGCTCTGTGGAAGAAAGGTTCCACATCTGCAGTGACCTGGTTTATCTCGAATTCAAGTAAATTTAAGGTTAGGTTTGTGGTGCTACGGTCTACTTTTTGCAACACGAAGGCTAATGAGACTTGTACCTACAGCTTAAAGCCGATTCCGAACGGCTACGAATGTCCATGCCATAGTGGGATTCAAACCCACGAACTCCGGTTCCGAAGGCCAGCACCCTAACCAATCGGCCATCATTCGGCGGAATTAGGTCAGGAATTATCCTGCATGGAACAACATCCAACAACAGTGGTCGTCCCGCCATGATACAAACTATATATACGAAATAGAATATAAGTATATATGAATCACATTTATGGGAGTTGCCAAAAGCATTTTATTCAGAAAATATGCAATTTCATTTTATTTGTTTGTCCGATTCCCTAATTTTCATTTTCTCCTTCCACTTCCACCTCCTTTTGCTCCTGCTTTTCCACTGACACCCAAATTGATTCCAGCATTTGCTCCACCATTTGATCCACCATTGCCTCCTCCGTTTCCTCCTGCGTTAGCGGTTGCTCCTGTGCTTGCACCTAGATGAACCCCCCCTCCTCCTCCTACTCCAGGAGATTGTGCTCTGGAAGGCAGAACCAATCCGACCATTAAAAATGCAGCCACGAAGATAATCTAAAACGAAAGAAATTGGCTGCTATTAATATAGATCGATAGATAGATAGATAGATAGATATACATGCATAGACATTTTTGCAACAGTTAAATGGTTTTTATTTTCAATAGCTTCCTAAAAAAACATTTAGGGGAGATTAATACCAAAAATATGATCCTGTAATTTGGTGAATTTTCCCTATTTTACATCTGTAAACCATCGCCAAGTCGCCAAACCAAATATCTCATACGCGACATTCAACTCGCATAATATTTATATACCGATATATATGTTGCAATAACACAATAAAAAGTTGATACCATATTGCGGTAGAGGTATGTCAAGGCAACTTCCACTTCACAATCACATCAAATGTCACCAGAGATGGAAATTTGGTACCATAAATGTGTAAGGTTCACTTTTTATATCGATGAAATAATTGTAATCGTTTAGTTTATGTTAACTTGTGAAAACGAATGTTTGCAACGTATATATGGTTGTAAATTTTCTCCATGGTTGGAACCTACGCAGCTGCTTTACCAGCAATAATAAATCTTTATGTTTCTAATTAAGAACTCTCACTTAGGATCTAAATTTCAAGAGGCTGATTGTAAATCAACCTTATAAATGAACCTACCTGACATCATTATGACGAAGAAATCTCCTGTGATATAAGGGAATCACAATATGGCAGCACAGAAATTTTGTGACCGTTCGTGCAGTAGTCAGTTAAAGGTGATCAAAGATTGACTACCATATAATTGTAAAGACTGGTTCACCTGGTTCGTTAGGCTAGTTCGTTTAACGGCTAACCACGGTTAATCTCTATTTAAATGCAGAACTGCGTCCCGCCATTGGTTGGTACCATGGATTTATCGTGGTTACCGTTAAGTGACCAACTCTAAGTCATTTAGTTTACGATTAGCTCTGGTAAGCTATGGTAGGATGAGGTTTTGGTAAGGAATCCAATAGGCAAAAAGGATAACCAAAAACTAATTCGTATGAAACATACTAGCAATACAATCTGATAAAAGACAAATTACACTCTAAGGGCTGGTATCACCAAACTTGTTTAACGGCTAACCGAGATTAATCTCTGTTTAAACGGAGAACTGCGTCCCACCATTGGTTGGTACCATGGATTTATCGTGGTTACCGTTAAGTGACCAACTCTAAGTCATTTAGTTTACTATTAGCTCTGGTAAGCTATTTGATGAAATGAGGCTATGGAAAGGAATCCAATAGGCAAAATGGATAACCAAAAACTACTTTGTATGAAACATACTAACAATACAATCTAATAAAAGGCAAATTACACACTAAGAGCTGGTCTCACCAAACTCGTTTAACGGTTAACCGAGATCAATCTCTGTTTAAACGGAGAACTGCGTCCCACCATTGGTTGGTGCCATGGATTAATCGCAGTTAGCCGTTAAACGACTTTGGTGAGACCGACTCTAAGTCATTTAGTTTACGATTAGCTCTGGTAAGCTATGATGATATGAGGCTTTGGTAAGGAATCCAATAGGCAAAGTGGATAACCAACAACTACTTTATATGATACATACTAGCAGTACAATCTGATAAAAGACAAATTACACACTTAATTGATTACAATAACTAACTAACCACTCACCACTTTGTTCATATTGATGAAATATGCTGGAGTAGAAAGAAATAATTTTCCGTCAATCGCCGAACATTTAATTAGATTTGTAATCCCACCCTTTTATATTATATTTCAAGGAAAAATAACTCTCCAAAAAATGTAATTCTCAATTCTTTTACTTCCCTGCAAATTATCAAATAGGGTATATAACACACTATTTCCGTTATATAACCTACAAGTTATTGGTAATGCGCATTTTGCGTGTTGGAAAATTATAAGTGCGCTGAATACACATTTTTTTCGCGTGATGAATTTCAATCAGAGAGTCGAGCTTTCTCTGTTATAGAATATCACCTAAAGTATCTTTTCGCATGAGCTCAATGTTTAATATGCGTATATTCTCTCGTTTCTCTTACAAAATGATAAAGAAATATAGTTTTTACTACATGGTTGATAAGGATACAATATCTTTAGGATGGATAATTTTTCAATTTTATGAAATAAAGTTGTTTATGCTAAAACTATCTTTGTAAATGCTGTAAAATTTTAAAACACCATACAGGGGGATTCAAAAAAATGTTTTCAATACAGAAAGCGATACAGAATTATCTTAATGCTTTAATAAGACTGAGAATCTGCTACTCATTTAGCATCACCCGAGAAACATGTGTAGCTTAAGGTATGCTCTGGATGCGAGTAACATTACCTCCTCTAGGTCCTCATAATTTAAAAGCAGTTACCAAGCTGAAGGCTCCCATACCCCCAGATTTACCTGCCTCCTCCAGAGATATCGTTTGAGAACTTGGAGGGATTTGTGACCACGAACATAGTTTAAGTTCCCCAATCACATTTAGCTAACACGGTGGACCTTAGGCCGGCTCAAGCCCCGTGATTCGCTACTGCGGCTCGTCCGAAATTAATGTAGCGATTACAAAATGCTATAACTGTTAAAAATAAAAGAATTCTTATCGATTAAAATTATACAGAATGTAGGAAGAAATTCATAATTTTGTTTATATACTTATTTTGAATACAAGATTTTTAGCATAAACCAAATATCATATATAATAATATGTTCTATAAAATATATATATTATACTATATATATATATATATTATAAATAATAAAATATATATATATATATATACATATATAAAATATATATATATAATATATATATACATATATATATATGTACATTATATGTATATGTATATATACATACAACATATACATTAATAATATGCATGTATATGTATATGTATATATATGTATATATATGTATATGTATGTTTTGTATATATATATAATACATATATATATATATATATATATATATATATATTATATATATATTACAATACATAATATTATATATATGTATATATATATATATATATATATATATATCTATATATATATAAATATATATATATATATATATATATATATATATAATATATATATATATACATAGTATATATACACATATATATACCATATATTTACATATATATATACATTATTTATATATATATATATATATATATTTACATATATATACATATATATACATATATATACATATATATATATATATATATATACATATATTCCAAATATTGTTCTATAACATACATATATTATATAATATTATATATATAATACATATAATTATAATATACATATATATATATGTATATGTATAACAACACAATATACACAAAATATATATATATCAAAATATAATAAAATATATATATATATATATATATTATATATATACATTATATATTAGCCTATCTCAGTTTTGATCCATGCTTCGTGTTCCTAATCCAGCAGATTTTACATTGCTTGCAGGATTTTTATTGATGTTGCAATCACTAATTGTGAACAAATGGGAAAGTACGTCTTCTTATGATAATATCCTTAATCTTGATCTTCAATGTCCAGTTCTTTTATCATTGATGCAGAAAAATAAAATTTTAGCTATTAGCAATCTCATAAAAGTCGTTTAACGGCTAACCGCGATTAATTTCTGTTTAAACGAAGAATAAGGCGATTTTACGCAGCAGGGCAAATCTCAATTTATGACAATTCTGGCTTTAGTTTTAAACGGAAAGCCAGTTTATTGTTTTTCTACTGGCTGTTGTAAACATGAAAATGAATGCGAAGGGCATTGTAATAGTTCGTGACGTTGCGACAAATTGCTCTATTGAGTCCCACCATTAGTTGGTGCCATGGATTAATCGCCGTTAAACGACTTTGGTAAAACCGGCTCTTAGTCACAATATGCCTCGTTTTCTAATATCAACAGTCTTGCATTGGAAAACCTTTTAACGATGTTTTAGCTACTAATACTCAACAAATGGGCTATCTAATTTCTTCTATAATAATAGTTTTAATCTTGATCGTAAATGTTAAGTTCGTATTAATATTTGATGAAAAAGTAGATTTTACCGGATCAGCTTATGTCACTTCGCTTCTAGTCACACACAGGTTTACATCGTTTAACTTTTAAACAATGCTCATTCTGAACGATTCTGCTGATTAACTCCTTTTATACTAAATTTTGGTTGTTTTATAAGGGATCAGTTCAAAATTGCATCTCCTCCTCCAAATACCATTCTCATTTATACCACCAAGTATATTTTGCAGTATTTTTCTTCCAATTGCTAATAGGATTTCCGAATGCATCCTGTCTCGATGGCAAATGTTAATCTAGGTCTAATAAAGCTTTTCAGATTCATCAGGTCGTAATGCTTGGTAGATAGCTTAAATCATATGAGTGCATTATCTCTAAATTCCGAAGCTTCTAATTTGAGCCCTTCAGAGAGTTTCTAAGGGCAATCATAAAACAGGCTTATTAACACATTGTATACGGAACACGTACTGATACGCTTTCTGAAAATTGATACCTGAGCGTGGGACACGGACTAGTACGTTTTCTGACGATTCATACTTGAGAAAGTGATATGTACTAGTACGTTTTCTGATGATTGATACTTGAGAGCAGGTCACGTACTAGTACGGGTTAGTGTAACACATGGTTTGTTTGTGGTTACAAAAATAACGGTATATACAGGAAAACGAAGTCGAATGTTTTCTTTCAATACTTACAAAAACTTCTAAAAAAATATACAAATAAAAACAATAGTTTAAAATACAAATTTAGTCCCTTATTGATTACATACCAAAAAAAAAGTCACCAAAACCAAGACACAATTAAACCCTTAAATATCCAACCACCGTTCAACAATTCTACTACAACAAATCTATCCACACACACAATTATATATCAAAACCCTATATCCCAAGTCTTATAACTCCCTTCAAGTTTTAAAAACTCACATTAACTTTTATAACAACACTTATATTACTAACAAATATCTTTTTAACCATACCTTCATATAAACAATTTAATATATATTTACAACAAATAACACACCCTTCTGGCTCAACATAACTTACAAACTATAGATTCAACAAAAATAACAAAAACCCCTTAAAAATCACTACAAAATTCAATCCCTCTTACTTTTATACCAGCCAATTAATATAATATACAAAAAAACATTAAGAACTAACTCTAATAAAGCTTTTGTAGATTCATCAATTGGTACTTATTGGTAGATAGCTAAAATTATATATGAGTGCATTATCTCTAAATTCTGAAGCTTCTAACTTTGCCTTCAGAGTTTTAATGACAAAATCACAAAACAGGTTTTATTAATGCATTGTAATACGGACAAGTATGTACCTTTTCTGCACTGAATTGATACTTGAGCTCGAGACACTTACTAGTTCTTAATGTAACAACATGGGTTTATTTGTGGGTACCAAAATAACGGTATATACAGGAAAACGAAGCCGAATGTTCTTGTCTATTTCATAGATTCTGGAAAATTTTAGACAAATAAAAACTAGTTTTTACATCAGTCGATGATGAACCGCAGAATGGAAAGGTTGATTAAAAATCAATTTAGATTTAAAATTAACTTTTTATCTATCCTTGCGAAAATAATATATATATATATATATATATATATATTATATATATATATATATATATATATATATATTATATATATATATATGTATATATATATATGTATATGTATATATGTATATCTATATATATATATATATATATATAATATATATAACTTATATATATTTTATATATATATAAAGGTATATTTATATATTATTCTATATGTATTTATATTTACTATTATATATATGTATATTATAATGTATATATATTTATTTTTTTGTCTATTTATATGTTTCTTATTTCAATATAAAACCTCCTACGCTGTGAACCCAATTTTGTTCTCTCTCACGAGCGCTTTAACTAAACAAATAAAATTTTGGTGTAAATAAATTTCGATCTATTGAGATTTAACTGAATAACTAAATTTACGCTCAAAATGACCGCTCCCGGAACAATTCCGCTGTGAAATGTACCCGCACAATGTGTTAAGACTTTTAAAGTTTCAATTTTTTTTTTCTTTTTGACAGATAGTTAAAATCATATCTGAGTGTAATATCTCTAAAATATAAAGTTTCTAAATTAATCTCTGTTGGGAATTTCAAAGACCTATGTTAAGCTTATCTAGTGAGATATTTATAGATTCATCATTTTACACTTCTTGATAGTCAGATAAAATTGTACGAGTGTATTACAATTGTATGAGTGTATTAAAGTTTCAAGCTTTCTATTTTCAGCTTTCCAGATAGTTTTTAAGGCCAATATTAAAACGGATTGAATAAGAGTTTCATAGATTTACCTTTTTGTTCCTCTTGACAGGTAGTTAAAATTATATGTGAGTTTATTTATTATCTCTAAAATTTGAAGCTACTAACTTAAACCCTCCATAGGGTTTCAATTGAAAGCATAATTTTGTTCATATCGGTTGTCGTAGAGATCGATATAAATATAAAGAAATAGGGCAGATATTCATGGTACCTTAAGGTAGAATTTCCCGTAGATAGAATTACCTCAATCATGTTACCTAACTAGTTCTCACGTGTTCCAATTATTTCTATCACAATATTCTCAATCCTATAATATGTTATTTAGTTTATGATTAATTCTGATACGCTATAATAAGATGGGGCTTTGGAGCTTTCTAATCCCTTCAGACTTACATTGCAGAATTTTTATTACAATCAATAATTCTGAACAAATGGAGCACTGAGGACTTCCTTTAATAATATCCTTAATCTTCAATGTCCAGATCTTACCATTGATGTTGAAAAATTACATAATTAGAAAAATTACATTTTACATAATTAGCCTTAGTCGTGGTACGCTTCGTTTTCTGGCCTTAACAGTCTTACACTGAAGAACATTTCAGCGATGTTTTAGTAACTAATTCTTAACAAATGTTTCATCTAATTTCATCTATAATACTAGCTTTAATTTTGATCGTCAATATCAATGTAGATTTTGCTGGATCAGTCCATCTCAGCTGTGATCTGCTTCGCTTCTAATCCCCAGCAGGCTTAAATTGCTAAACTTTTAAACAATGTTGTAAAAACTCATTCGAAGCGATTCTGGGGTTTAATTCCTGTTATACTAATTTTACGCTATTTTTATAATGTACGCAATTCAAAATTGTACTCTTCCTTCAAATATCCTCCTTATTTAAACCAAGTATATTTCATAATATTTTTCTTTCAATATCTAATCGGATTTCTGAATCTGTCTCGGAAGACAATGTTAAACTAGGTCTAATAAATCTTTTATAGATTCATCATTTTTTACATCTTTGTAGATAAGTAAAATTATATATGAGTACATTATGTCTAAATTCTGAAGTTTCTAACCCGAGCGCTTCAGAAAGTTTCTAAGGACAATCCTAAAACAGATGTAATAAGACTTAAAGTTTCATCATTTTGTTCTTTTTGACAGATAGTTAAAATCATATCTGAATGTACTATCTCTAAAATGTGAAGCTTCTAAATTAATCTCTGGAGTTTCAAAGCCCTATGTTAAGCTTATCTAGCAAGATATTTATAGATTCATCATTTTGCACATCTTGGCAGTTTGATAAAATTGTATGAATGTTTAAAAATAATTAATTTTCAACAAACAATTTTATGTTCTAGTCTGTTCCAAGCATTCATATCAGCAGTAAAAAAGGGATACAAATATTTAATTTATTAATTTATGCTAATTTTTAAATCATTAAGACTTAAAAAGCATTAAGACTTTTAATGTTTCCTGATTTTGTTCTTTTTAAGAGATATTTAAATTCATATGAGTGTACTATCTCTAAAATATGAAGCTTCTAAATCAATCTCTGGATGGAGTTTCAGAGACCTATATTAAGCTTATCTAGTAAGATATTTATAGATTCATCATTTTACACATCTTGACCGTTAGATAAAAATGTATGAGTGCATTACGTTTAAAGTTTGAGGCATCTCATTTAAGCTCACCAGAGAGTTTCAAGGGCCAATATTAAAACAGAATGAATAAGAGTTTCATAGATTTATCTTTATGTTCCTCTTGTTAGATAGTTAAAATTATATGTGAGTGTATTTATTATCTCTAAACAATTTGAAGCTACTAAACTTAAGCCCTCCAGAGAGTTTAAATTGAAACCATAATTTTGTTTATATCAGTTGTCGTAGAGTTCAATACAAATATAAAGAAATAATGAAGATATTACTGGTACCTCAAGGGAAATTTACGGTAGATAGCATTATCGCTATCATGTTGTCTAACTACGAATGACGAATTATCTTTAAAATCTCATAGAATTTCTGAAATTTTTTAGCTCTTGTTCCTAGAAAAAATTATCTTAATTTTTGTTCACATTGGTCTGAACGTAAATGAAATGTATACAAAAAATATGCGGTCAAATAAAATCATACATATTCATATAAAATGCAATCTACGTATCTCTTTGAGTGTTCTTCTTCATAACATAGAATATCATATTGTTCTCACAAATAAATATGTCGAATTGAATAGATATATCGAATGACAGTCAACCTACTCTCCTAACAATGTAAAACCTGATGTGAAACACTAATGTGTTTTCGTCCAATTCGGCGTCACTAACGTCAATTTTGGCCCACATTGATCTGAATGTAAATGCAATTCTCTGCTCTGCATATCTCTGTGATTGTTTTTTTTTTCATTTTTTTTTATTTTCACTTTTATTAAAAATACCAGAATTATTAAAAATAACAGATTGTCCTATAAACATTTAAATAAATATATGGAATGGCAGTCAAACTTAATCTCCCAACAATGAAAAACCTGATGTGGACAACACGTTAGTGCTGTCCTTCTGGTCTGCCTTTTATATTATGCAATTTCTTTTATTTTATTTTGTATGATGTATCATCAGAATCGTTCTTTGCATATTCTCTTAAAGATGCAAAATTGTCTGAGAAGAGCTCAAGTACTGCCAGTACTGTAATTTGTTATAGAGACATTTCGTTACACAGATACTTCGTTCTAAACCAAAATTTAAATTAATCATCAGATTTCAAAAAGCTATATTTTTATAAATAAACCTTACAGAATATTAAAAAAACATCTGAATACAAAGTAAAAATAAGAAGTTATTTTTACTGGTGTCACTGGTAATTGAATTTAAATCAGCGAAAATTATCTGTAGAAGAAATTTGCAGTTAATGATAGAACATATTATTTATATTTTATGGACCGTCAAAGGAAGAATTTGCATAGGGCTATATCTGGTGACGTGGTCAGTTGTGTGACATCAAGTCATCTTGTGCATTACAACCGCAACAACTGTTATTTAGCTCCATTAAAAGAAACTATGAACCTCTGTAATTCAATAGGTTGGGTTCCATCTTCTTACAAAATAAAGTTATTCTTTTACGAAAACTATTCTTCTAAAGTTATTCTTTTACTTATTACTTTTTACGAAATTGGAGCTCAACCGTAATTGTAAATCCTCGCAGATTAAACAAGTTACTTTTGCTACTTTCAGGGCTGATCTCATCAAAGTCATTTAA
>CM063499.1:36587103-36604603 GCA_032207245.1 Pardosa pseudoannulata | reverse complement strand
TACCGCACAATGACGAGCTACACTCGTCATGCGATTAAAGTTACTGTTAAATATGATAATTAATTTAGTTTAAAATTTCTAGTGTACTGAATTTGGCAACACTTTTATCACTTGTGAAAATCACAAGTCACTATTGCATATTGTTTACTTAGAATTTCTTGGTACAAGTCATTGCCAAATTAATGAGTCAGAATAAAAGAAAACCTACTAAGAAATGCCTTGTGTGTTACAAGAATCAAATTAAAAGTGAGACTACTTGGCGGTGTAAACAATTAAGAATTCCTTTGCACTTTGTTTTGAAAAGTACCACTAGCTTGAAGACTATTATCTGTATACCTTATTAATGTTTTGCTTTGATATTTTCTTAATTTTACTGTTTCTGATATTATTTAACACTATGTAAAAAGTGGAATTTAATTAAGAATATGTAAGAATTGTAAAATGAAACAAGTTTTTTAAATAAAAATTAAATGGTTATTTCATGCACAGTTTTTCATTATTAAATCATACCGGAAGGGGTTAAATAATTCATCAGTAAGCATAAAAACACATTTTAAAGTGTAATAATTTTACAAAAGAAAATAGTTGTTTTTTTATTTTTGCCTATAAGATGAAACTTTATTTAATAGAATGTTTGACACAAGAGGGCAAAACAATTGTAGCTTAATTGCTTCCTGTAAGAATATATCAAATTTTTCAATACTATTTGATAGAATATTTGAGAAAATATGTTTAAAATTATGCTGTAAAATAGTAAACAATAGGAGATTTAAAATATAGGCAGGTATTTGCCTCTAAAAAGTTCTACAAAAGTTACGAAATTAAATATTTTTACACTTTATAGACATACGTCTCCCGTAAAATATATGTAAAATATTGCATTTATTTGCATAAATGTACAGTATATTCAAGCATAGGTTGAGATAAAAACAGTCGGTTAGTCTAATTAAAAGCAACAGAGTAATTAAAGATACAAAATCTAATGTGAAATTTAAAACAATAACACGTGACTAATTGAAAATAATTCTATGTATCTGTAACATTATTTAAAAAACGTACATTTAAAATGTTACTTGAATTTTGAAACAGTTTTAAAAAAAGATCAGTTTTTATTACATTTTACAGTAGAAGAACATGTAATTCTCATAAATCCCTTCAAATATTTTAATCAACCAATTCAGTACAATATATGCTAATAGCTACGTCAGAATAATCCCCTTTTCAGCTTATTCCTTCATTCAATTCAGTAACTTAGATTTTATTGCTTATAATTCTAAAGTTTTTCTGTGAACTGGGATTCAAAGGTTTAAGCTATTTCATATAGAAAGAGCATAGTTAGGGCCGGTCTCACCAAAGACGCTTAACCGTTATCCGCGATTAATCTCTGTTTACACGTTGACTGCCAGACGCATTTTCGACGGTTTGCTCAAAGCGCTGACGTGAATTTTTCATTTTGCGATGCATATGATGAAAAACTATTTGCAGCAGATAAAAGGACTTCTAAAATCATGCTTGAAGCAGTTATCCTAGTGGAGGTCACCAGTGACTCCCACGGCGAGGTAGGCAATTGGTACGATTGTCTTATTTATTTATTTTTCAAATAATCGTGCTTCGATTGCTAAGTGATTACTCTCATTCTTTAGCATTCAAAGCAGCTAGGAAGAACTAGAGCAAACAGTTTGACTAAAAATGTAATGACATATTGTTCCGATTGCGTTGATTCACCTTTTCTTTGCTTTGAATGTTTCAATCTGACTCATCGCAATATACTCAGATAAAATATATATTTTTCCTGTACTAATAAAGTTATGTTTGTATGTTCTATATTGCATTAATTTCTTAAACTATTATAATAACAATGGTATTATTGAAAACTTACTAGAATATATATAGATATTTACTAGAATTGTGTACTTTTTTTTTTTTTTTTTGCTGCTTCGCAAAAAAAAATCATCACCGATGGCCCGCATGGCGCTTTAGCCAAGTCCAGTGCCTGTCATCGCTGACCCCATGGCAGTATACATGTAAAACGAAGAATTGCGTAACCCCATTGGCTGGTGCCATGGCTTAATAACGGTCTTTGGGGAGACCAGCATTTAACAACATAGTTTAGCATCAGACGTTTCACCCCGAAAACCTCAAAAGAATTCATCAAACGTTTTAACCAATGATTATTTCTCTTTGGTTATGTGATGGAACCTTATTGAGCACTTAATCTAACCCAACGACTGTAGGTTATGGATCAAATATAATAACAGCTACATCTAATAGATGGTTAAAGATGAATAAGATTATTATCAAACAAAATCTTGCCACTTACCACTTTATTCATGGCGATATGTTTTTTCAGAAATTTTGCAGTATGTTGGTCAACTACACAATCACAATATTAACAAATTAATCGCCTTCATTTATACTAAAAATTTGAGGAAAAATATCCACAAAAACAAGCTTTCTCAGGGTTATTTTGTTTACTTAAACTTTATAAAATAAAGAATTTAAAACACCGTTTACGTTATACGACCTCCAAGTTAATAAGTGTTTTGCATGTAAGTTTGTAATTAGAACAATTTTACGTGATGTTTTTCATTCAGAGGGCCGACCTTAACTATTAGAAATCACCACTTAAAAATAGGAATTTTCTTCCATTTAATGTTCAAAATGTACACAGTCTCACGTTTCCGTCACAGATGTTTAGGAAACTTTGATCGCTCCGCTTGGTTGGGAAACACTTAGGATCCGGGTCTACAAAAGGTAACTTCCTTTTCTTTAATTTCCGAGAGTTTTCCTTTTACCACTAAAACTTTATATGTTAACCCTGTAAAATTTCAATGAAACTCGAATCATATATTTTAAAAATGATTTGACTTTAGAGAAATCTCAATGGAACATAATTTCTAGTCGTTATTCAGAAAACTATTACAGTTAACTCATTTTAACAGCTGTTGAAGAAGTTACTGTTCATCGAAACAACGATAAATCTTTATAAAACGATAAAAATATTTCATTTTCGTCGAATTTGTATCCACTATTATCTTAATATCCTTTCGATTAACGATATTTTTACAAAAAAAAAACTTCTGTAAAACAACAGTTTTCTCACAAATGGTTGATTTTTTTCAATATCCGTCTCCAATGCTATTTCTGATTTCAAATATTTATCAATTTAACTTAGAGAATCATTTTAAATTCAATTCATAAAACCACCATAGCAAGACTCGATTGAAACCATAACAGAAAACTATTACAGTTAACTCATATTTTAAGAGTGATTGAAGAAGTTACTGTTTATCGAAACAACGATAAATCTCTATAAAACGATAAAAATATTTCATTTCCGTCGAATTTGCATCCACTATTATCTTAATGTCCTTTCGATTTAACGATATTCTTTACAGCAAAAAAAACTTGTGTAAAACAACAGTTTTCTCACAAATGGTTGATTTTTTTCAATATCCGTCTCCAACGCTATTTCTGATTTCAAATATTTATCAATTTAACTTAGAGAATCATTTTAAATTCAATTCATAAAACCACCATAGCAAGACTCGATTGAAACAAAAAAGGAAAACTATTACAGTTAACTCATATTTTAACGAAGGTTGGATAAGTTACTGTTTATCGAAACAACGATAAATCTCTACAAAACGATAAAAATATTTCATTTCCGTCGAATTTGTATCCACTATTATCTTAATGTCCTTTTGATTTAACGATAATCTTTACAGCAAAAAACTTCTGTTAATCAAAAAATTTCTCACAAATAGCTGATTTTTTAACTATTTGTCTCCAACGCTAATTCCGATTTCAAATATTTATCTATTTACCTTAGAGAATCATTTTAAATACAATTCATAAAAACACCATAGCAAGACTCGATTGAAACCATAACAGAAAACTATTACAGTTAACTCATATTTTAAGAGTGATTGAAGAAGTTACTGTTTATCGAAACAACGATAAATCTCTATAAAACGATAAAAATATTTCATTTCCGTCGAATTTGCATCCATTATTATCTTAACTTTCTTTCGATTTAACGATATTCTTTACAGCAAAAAAACTTTTGTAAAACAAGAGTTTTCTCCTCTTAAGAATAAACCTACGCCGAAAGATGCCGAATGGTTAGGGTGATAGCCTTCGGAACCGGAGTTCGTGGGTTCGAATCCCACTATGGCATGGATGTTCGTAGCAATTCGGAATCGGCTTTAAGCAGTAGGTTCCGGTCTCATTAGCCTTCGTGTTGCAAAAAGTAGACCGTAGAGCTCCAAAACCAAACCAAACCTTACGAATAGCTGATTTTTTCCCTATCCATCTCCAGTGCTATTTCCGATTTCAAATATTTATCAATTTAACTTAGAGAATCATTTTAAATTCATTTTATAAAACCACCATAGCAAGACTCGATTGAAACCATAAAAGAAAACTATTACAGTTAATTCATATTTTAACAGTGGTTGACGAAGTTACAGTTTATAGAAATAACGATAAATCTCGATAAAACGATAAAAATATATCATTTCCGTCGAATTTGCATCCACTATTATTTTAATGTTACTTCGATTTAATGATATTTTTTACAGCAAAAAACGTCTGTAAAACAACAAATCGATATAGAGCAAAAAAGAAAACAATTACAGTTTAATCCTGAAACACTCTATCCTAAGTCTCTATGTATATATTTTCATGCCTTAAAATTATAAGTTATGATCGTTTACCTACTTCAGGCATGCTTTATTATTTAATTTAAGCTTAAAAATGAATTAGAAAAAGGATAAATAGTTTATTCACTGAATAATTTTCTCAGATATCTGGATTTATTTGAATGCCTATAATTTCTATACCTTGACAATATGTAATAACTTCTTTATTTTTATAACCTTACTCTAGTCTCATTATTATGTCAAACAAGCCATATTTGAAGTATTTTATATTGACATTATATTGTATAATGATATATCCCTCTATAAAAGTAAATGTATTGGGTCTAATAAGTATTCTTGCAATCGAGGTTTACTGTACTGGGTATTTAATTGTATTCTTTTATGTAATGCTAAAATGTAAGACAAAAAAAAATTTTTAGCTAATTTTAGACTTAATTTCACAATATTCTATATAAGAATTCTTCAGAAAAAATTTTGAATACTTGAAATTACTCTTGCATAGAAAATACTCTTGTAATAAAATACTTTTTTATTGAAAATTTTCTATACTTTGACAATATTTAATAACTTCTTTATATTTTAAAACTTTACTATCGCGTCATTAATATGTCAAACAAATCATAATTTGAAGTACTTTAGATTGATATTATATTGTATAATAATATATCCCTCTATAAAAATAAATATATTGTGTCTAATAAGTATTCAAGCATCGAGGTTACTGTACTGGGCATTTACATGTATTCTTTTACGTAATGTTAAAAAGCACTTCAAAGAAAACAGTTTTAGTGTTATTTTAGACATAATTTCAAAATGTTCTATATAAGAGTTCTTCAAAAAAAATTTTAATACTTGAAATTACTCTTGCATAGAAAATACTCTTGTAATAAAATACTTTTTTATTGAAAATTTTCTATACTTTGACAATATTTAATAACTTCTTTATATTTTAAAACTTTACTATCGCGTCATTAATATGTCAATTATGCCATATTGTAAGTACTTTAGATTGATATTATATTGTATAATGATATATTCCTCTATAAAATTAAATATATTATGTCTAATAAGTATTCTTTCATTGCGGTTACTTTACTGGCTATTTACTTGTACTCTTTTAAGTAATGCTAAAAAGTATTTTTGAAGGCATTTTTAGCGTTATTTTAGACATAATTTCAAAAATGTTCTATAAAAGAATTCTTTAGAAAAAACTTTGAACATTTTATCTGTTTAGCTTTTATCTAGTGTTAAATTTGTTATTTTTCAATTTTTATTAATATTTTGTTGTTTTTGGAGTGAAACATTCGAAAAAACATTAATTTATAATCAAAGAATTTGAATTAAATTCAGATTTCATGAATTTTGACTCTTTACAACTTCCTATAGATGAAACATATTGTTTAAATATGTCTGTATAAAAAACAAACATACTGACAAAGAACATTATCTAGCTATATTATCTAGTGTTAGCTATTACTAGTGTCATTTTAAATTTTCTTTTTGCATGTGAATATACAAAGAAAAAAGAAATTTGTTCTTTAAGGAATTGATATGAATTAATGTTTCACGGATATTAGTCAAAATTTCTACAATTTTTTCAAATTTTTTTTTTTGAATTGTATCTGGTTAAAAAAACGCAATAACCTTAAATACAAAGAGCTACATGTAAGTAAATCATGCATGAATGACTTCGTTGTTTAACTGAAAACATTTAGACAAAATTAGCAATTATCTAGTTTTCTTTGTTCTCCTTCATATGTGAATAAAATTTAATAAAACTATTAATTTCAAAAAAAATTTGATATCAGATGTACGCATTATATATTTTTCTTTAAGAAAGGGAAAAATACAATTAAAACATATAATAGACGAAATTACAACAGTTCTCTGCTCTGAATCTTGAAGTATATTGAATTAAACTGAATTTAAAGTTTTCAACATTAAATCTTGAATGCATGCTTTCGTTTTACTTTTTATAGTATATTTGAGATAAACTGAATTTAAAGTTTTCAACATTAAATCTTGAATGCATGCTTTTGTTTTACTTTATGATAGTATATTTGAGATAACTGTATAAGTTTTAACATAAAATTTGCATGCTTTCGATATTTATTATAGTATATTTAGATAACGAATTTAAAGTTTTAACATTAATCTTGAATGCATGCTTTTGTTTACTTATTATAGTATATTCAGATAAACAATATAAGGTTTTCAACATTAATCTTGAATGCATGCTTTCGACTTCTTTATTATAGTATATTTGTTTAGATACTGTTTAAAAGTTTTCAAACATTAAATCTTGAATGCAAGCTTTCGTTTACTTTTATAGGTAAGAAAGAAAAATTTGCATTAAGATTTACATTTAAACAATAAGTATATTTAAAAAAATCAATAAAAACTAAAACAGTTAGAAATACACATTTAATTGCAATATGATTGGGTCAATATTAAAATTTTCAGGCAAAAATTTTCAAAATAGTTATAATACAACAGATGGCGTGCACTCTGGAATTCTAAACTTATATTATTCTGTTTTTAAAAGACATGTAGAAACAATTGAATATGAGAGTACATATGTTCTGCATGTGAAGTCATCTGAACGTTTTAATTTTTGATAATTTCGTTCTAATAAATATTATTTGATGTATATCTGAATTCGTATTTAGATTTTGAATTGAGCGCCATCTGTTGTGGAACATTGTAACTCATTTTTTAAGTTATGCCTGAAAATTTATTATTGTAAGCATATTGCATAAACTGTATATTTCTATCACTGTTTTTAGTTTATTGATTTTTAATTTCAAATCATTTTTTAAACAATGTAAATTTCAATGTTAATATTTTATTCTAATATTAAAATACATCGAATAATATGTATTCTCAGAACAAAAATATCAGAAACCCGTATATAATTCAGGAGGGATGCTTACTGCAACAGATGTACTGTTCCTTTATTCAAAATTTCTATAGTGGCGGTAACTGGTCTTTTAAGTTCCCACAAATAATATCGTGGTTTAGATATTTCCAGATGCAGCGCCATCTGTTGTGGAATTTGTAACTAATCTGAAAGTTTGCTTTGAATTTATATTGAACATTTCAATAAACTTTTTTTCTACCATATTTTATTGATTTTTTTAAATACATCAAAAACTCTATATATTATATAGGAGAAGAAATATCTATAATATAAAATTCTTAAATTAATTTACTGTTTTTATACTTAATTGTCTTTAATCTTAGAAAAAATAAATAAGTATGTCTTTACTCATTTCAATATCATATTGCTGTATATGCCCGTCATAAACTATTTAAAATTTTTTAATTTTCTTAAATTGTAAATTACTATGAACAGTTATTTTTTTAAATTATGTTCAACAATAATCATATTAATTTAAAATCATAATTGTACTAATCTATTATTTAAATACACATTAAAGAAAAATTATACGTAATTTCTAATTTCTGATAAAAATAGAATATAATGCATGATATTTAAAAAATTTAAATAAAATATGATTAAATGAATGTTATATGATTAATAATGCTAGAAAAAAAATGTTATTTGGACTTTTTTATTATGTGATAAATTTATAAATTATATATGTTATTAAATATTTATATAATGTATTAAATATTTGAAAGGGAATATTTTCAATTTGTTTTAAAAACGACAGCATTTTTTCTGTGATATGAGAATTTATAAATATATTAGAAAATGATCGACATTTAAAAAGATAAATTTACTTGCTTTTCATTTTGCTAACCAAATTTAGAATAATATGGATTTATATTTCAGTAACGTTCATTAATTCAGAGACAGACAAATATCTTTTTTTTTAAATAATTTATTATAAATGAGGTGTATGTTATATATTATGTGTTTTAAACGTTATATGTTATCCATCAGGGTACAAAAAAAAACTATTTGTCAAATGTCAAAACACTTACATATTCTTAGTTTTCTAGATGTTCTGTGACGATTTTCCACATTATGTGTTAGTATATTTTTAATGAATAAATTGTAGATCGTCTAGCAAATACTAGATTGAAACAACTGTTTTTACAATAAATAGCTACTAAATTATAGTAAAAATATAGTGTAGCGTTATATCGAATAAAATATTATGTTTGTCGTGTAGTCTCGTTATATTTTTGAGTAAAAATATGATCAAATGTATAGTGGGATTTATTTTTAATTGCGTTGTGTTAAATATTTTTGTACTAAGATTTAACCACAGGTTCTGAGAAACTACAGACATAAATATGAAGAAAAAACTAACCGCTAAAATGATAGCAACCGAGACTAGCTTAATATAAAAAAAGTAAATTTATTATAAAATTTTATACATCTATTTACAAAACCAAAATGATGCTAATTTCATAAGTAAGCTTATAATATATTCAAATTAGTTCTGAAAATTTTTTATTACTTAAGCAAATATTGTAAGTAGAGAGAGGACCTAATCTCGATTTCAAAAATGTAAAATGGGTACCTTTGTGGGTCTAAAATGTTGGGCCCGGAACACTTCTGGTTGAAGGGTATCAATGGCTGATCAGGAGAGGGAATCTATACATCATCCGTTGATCTGTTACAGACATCGTCAGGGGCTTTCTCCTGAGTCTTTGGGGTGCGGCCGTACTACTTTGTGCAGGAACACTTCCTGGCGGACTTGGCTGGACTCTCCTAGTCTGGACTATCGAGCACCTTCTCCTCTATTACGAATACTTCGTCAATAGACTGATGACTTTCGAACACCTTCTTATGGGACCTCCGAACCTCTTCTCTGGGACCGTCTAATCCATCTCCTCATTTTTTAGATTTTTCATATTTTATTATCTCAAACTTTGTCCCCTCCTCCTTCTTGTCTTCCAATCGGGATAGTTGCCAGAATTTCATTGGTCTGACCAAACCCCGCCCTGAGACCACCAACGGGAACAACCTTATCCCTTCTAATTGGGCACTGTCCCTTAGGGACTCATAAATACTCCACAAAGGTACATTCTTATTTAATGTCAAGTACGGAGACATTCTAATCTAACTGGAATCAGACCCGCCCGAGACAACCGTACAAGACTATATATCCGTTTTATCGAAATTTATGGTCTCTATCTACAACGATGTGATGAGGTCAGATTTAGATCCCGAACGTTTTACTTCCTTTATGAATGAATCAATTATAAACATATCTAAATTTATAAATGTTATGAGGTGTATGCTATTTTTTATTTAAATGTTTTTATATTATTGCCTTGTTTGGGTAGTCAAAACAACTGATTTTTTAAATGTAAAAAGATATGGCTTTTTCATTATTCAATTTCCAGTTTTCCTGTGACGTTAATTTTACCTGTGTTCTATGTATTTTTTGAAAGGAATAAACTTGTAGATCTCTTTTATATTCTACAGATGCAACAACAATTTTTTTTACAGAAAAGTAAACTAGCTACTAGAAATTATAGAATAAATATAGTGATAGCATCGGATTGAATATTATGTTATGAGGTTATGCTATAATTTGAGTTAAATATTTTTATAATGTTTTTTCCTATGGGTAATCAAAAATCATTTTTAATGTAAAAGATTAGATTCTTTTGTATTTTTTAAACCTAGGTTTATTAACGTTTTATCAGATTTACATGTGTTCTGTGACTTTTTAATAAAATAAACTTGTAGATTTTCGTCTACAAGTGGCTGTACTTAGAGATTAGACAAGCATAAACAAGTGTTTTTACATGAAGAGTAAAATCGTACTAGAATATAGTATTAAATATAGTATATGACTTCATCAGATTATAGATATTTTGTCATGATTATGCTATATTTGTGTGTTAAATGTTTTTGTAATGTTTTCTTTGGGTAGTCAAAAACCGAACCAATTGTCCGAAATGTAATTTAGAGACTCTTCTGGCAATATTCTTTTGTTGCATTTTTTTACGTCGTTTCAGATTTACGGTGACAGTATTGACTTTGTGATTTATAAACATGTATTTTTTTCTAGATTGTAGTCAATTTGCGAAAAAAAATCTAAAAGAGATTCTTTTCGGCATGTTAATAAAGCTTGTTTTTGTTGATTCATCCTCATGCATTATATTCCTTTTTCATGATGCTTTCGTCATTTTAACGTACATAATATATTTCTGCTCATTTCTGAATTTCATGTCTCTCAGACAATTTCTAATTATACAAAAAACCTAGTTCTTAAGTTTTATTTTAAAACAGTGTATTGTTTACGAATTTGTTCAGTGAAGAAATTTAGCATACTCTCTACGTATCTCGCCAAATTAATATTATTTTCAACTATTTTTGTCCAAGTTCGTTCTCGTGTCGGCAAATGTTGCAAGTCTCACGTAACAAATTGTTCAGTTTCTGGAATATTCCAGGAGTTTATTCCTATATAAGGCAGGTAGTAAGCAGAGGTTAAATTCTATCTTATCTTTTCATCTTTATTTGTTTTTTGCTGCTCGTTGTCAATCTCTGCTTACTGAAGAAATCTGGTGTACCAAGTAATCCGTTGAAATATTTGAAGGTCTTGAATTAAGAAGAGACTAATTCTCTTGTGTAAAAAAGTAAGCACTTGTGTTTCACCGGTGCTTTGTTTGATCAAAACATATTATCCATTCTGTTAAGTTGTTCCATGACTTTGTATTTTTGAAGTGATTTATAAATCAATTGTTTTCTTTTTAGTCTTACTTAAAGTCCATTCAATTCTCAGAACAAGTTGAATTCGTAACATATATTTTAGATTCCTTTAGATATTTCAAATAGTCTGTCATGCGTTAAAAAATTAACTTTGGATGATATTTCGTTCTAAACCAGAATTGATTTATTTCAGATATAAAATGTATCTTAAACAATACATCTATACATATAAAAAATAATTCTGACTAAAAAATGGGAAAAAGTTATTTTTACTGGTGTCAATGGTATTTCAATTTAAAGCAGCAGAAAACAATTGCAGCTAATTGTGGCAGAAACTATTTATATTTTAGAGACCACTAAAGGATGAAGTTGCATAGGCTTATATCTGGTGACAAGTGGCCAGTTGTGTAACATCAATTGATCTTTTGGCCATCAAACAGCGAGTTAATAATTCTATTAAAGAAAAACGGCGCAACACACCTCTGTTCCAGTCATGGTTACTTTGTTGGGAAGTGAAGCTAATCGGTACTTTTAAAAAATTTTCAACTGATGGTGATTCCAATACATAGTTCAGATTCACTTTATTTAAAGCTTCGTGTCATTTGTGCAAAAATTAACTTTGCGTGATATTTCGTTTAAACAATATGTATAAAATGGTTATAATAAATCACAGATGTTTTTGTAAAAATACAAAAATTCCTTTTAATTTAGAATTCTTACTAAAACATTAGACATCTCTACCTTCTAAAGAAATTTTCACTTTCTAAAAATGTGTCAACAGACCATAAATCTTTAAATACATAATAAAATTATACAAAATATTGTTATTGCATTAAGACCTCTTTCAATTCTTGTAAAATCATAAAATAATTAATACAGTACAATTTTGGAATAGAAACTTTACTATGGTCCACATAACTTCATAATATACTTATTAACATACAACTTAAATTTAAGGAATTTCAGAACTACATTCTCTTAAATAAATTAATTATTAAGAAATACTTTTGATATTTAGATTAAAAGAATCATACAAATATAAAGAAAAATAGTGAGAAATTATAACTAATTACTCATTAAAATTAGCGAAATATTCAATCATCTTAATGATATTATTTCTGTAAATAATGCAACTGTGTGTGAATTTTTTTTAAATCTTAAGGATTAGAATATAACATACAATTTTAAATTGTAATTTTATGAAATGGGATTATATCTTAAATTTATGAACTTAGAAACAGGTCTGAAATTACTCATAAAATTTTGTGTAAAGTATTAAGTATTCTTCAAAGTGTAGTCTAAATAAACATACTTTCATCATGCACGGAGAGCCCACACGATGCATGACACCCCTTAACACAGTGGGAAAAAAGAGTAAAGTCATTCCCCAACTGTCGTTACCATAGTTACAGTTGGTCATCGGGGAAAAATCAGTGACCTTGAAGTGCCTATTGAGTTTACACCGAGTTCTTTAGTAAAGGCAGTGATCTCGTAACTGATTTTATGAAGGCAATGTTCGTTATCTTTGACATTTTATTTTTTCCAGATTCGTAAAAAAAAATATCACATGTATTATTTTTTTTTGTTCAATTAAATTTTTAAGTAAAGATATGTTATTAAAATTAACATTTCTAATATTTTTAAGCATTTATTACAACTTTTTTTCTTTCTATGAAAGCATTATAGAACTGACGTTTACCTTTAGTCTCATCGATATCCAAGTTAATTTTTGGAATTCCAATGAAACAAAATCTAGCAGGCAGATCTGAAGGATTATAACAATTAATTTTAAAAAAATTGTCTTGCTTGACTGATTCCATCTATACTACTATCAGAGTCACTACTATCCAGTTCATCTAGTAAACTTTCGCTACTATCATTTACAGATAATTCATTTTCTAATTCAGAGTCACAGTTCGAATTACAAGAAATTAGCTCCGTACGCTCTGAATTGTCCGTTATTCAAAAGTAAAAAATATATTATTCAACTCTTACATCAATAAATTATGAATCGGGTAGTAAAATATAATCAGAAAGCTGTACACTGAATAATAACAATTCGTCTTCTGATACAAAACATGCGGAAAAACCTTTTGAACCAATCAGAGTAGAAAATACAATAAACTGCAAACTATCATTTACTGGACAACTATCAATTTTTTTACTAAAATTGTAAAAAATACGCCGATATAAGCGAAATAGAAATCAGAAACTGTGCCCGTGCAAGTACGGTCAAACAGAAATTAAATGTTTAAATAAATATTTCTTAAACAATTTAAATCTTAAAGTAAAACACAATATATTAAAAAAAAAAATTATGAATTGATATCTTATTTGTACTGTACGCAAACGTAAAGGCTCGAATGCTTAATAAAAACAAAGGCTTGAAAACAGGGATTAAAGGTATCTACATAAAATATGTTCGTGGTCACAATGTGCTATCTCAATCGATCTTTTAGGCCAAATTTTTCTATTCCGCTTCTAAATTATGAATGGAATGTTACTCGACTTACATACTTAAGCTACACTTGGGTTAAAATGGATAACAGCTTTGCTGCCTTGTATCGACGTTATTAAATCTATCGCCTTTCTTAATAAAAATATTATACTAGACAAAACAGTTGAAAGTACTTAATAAAATCTAATATTTTTGTGTATGAATTGAATTATGTATAATTTATAAAAAAAAAGTATATGTAACATAAAATAAATTTATAGCAGTTTCATATTTTGAATTTAACAAAAATCTTATTTATTAATTCGATTCATTAAAACCATCTTTAACAAGTTATAAACATATAAAAACAGTGAAAAATAAAAAAAAGCAAATAAACCAATCATCACAAAAAAAAAAAAAAAAAAAAAAAAAAATATACCGAAAAATAAAAAGAATACATGCACAGCTGTGGAGAAATTTTCCTAGAAGAATTTAGGACTCGATTGTTGACGTCGAGTTTAGGGACCCTGCTAAGGTATAGATCACAGAATGGCACAAGCGTAACGGTCAAGCTTGCACAGAGATGTAACCGTGAGTTATGGGGCAGGGGCTAAAAATAATGTCAGCTTTCACAAAAGGGGCTATTTTAATGAGCCCACTTGCACTCCCGAAAGGGATACAGATGTGGGAAAATTTCACCAAACAAGCGATTGGCAAAGATGAAAAAGGGGCGTTGAAACCGAGGTGACAAGTTGGGAAAGAGAGTTAAGAAAAGGAGTTCAAGTCGGGATTCAGGAGTAGCTGGACATCGAAATATCAAGCCCTGTTCGCTTGAACCGCCATCCCGTGCGCCCGGACCGACACTCCGCTTGAGAAAAGCCCTTGATTAACCTGTACTGACTGGAGGACCGACACACAGCGCGAGGAAAGGACCTGCCTGATCCCATATGCCTGTACTGGACGTAAAACTGATTTGACATATTCATAGCGATCATTTACGCTTCTGTTAGTAATTCAATATTGTGATTAAGGAATAACGCATAACTAAAGAGAATTATAATAATTATGGTGTAAATATGAATATAAGACATAAAAAATTGCTGGTTATGTTATATGATAATCAAGGATATAAATTTGTAAATAGTGTACAGAATAAATGTCTGAATCTCAATATAAAGTATTATATTCTTACTGTGTTTCCCCTTTGTAAACGAACACTGGTGTTAAGGTTGTAAGTACATTACAACACTATGTAAATTCTTATTTTTTATAATTCACACCATGTTCTTTACAGATACTTTTTGTTTATATCAGCCAGAAACATGAGATATTGAATTTTGTTTTATAAGTACAACTGTATTTCTTTGTTTTTTGTCAAAAGTAAAGAAACTTATTTCTCTGAAGGCAATGTTTTATTGTTCTTTGTACAATGTACCATCCCGATTGCAGAGGTAAGTGTAAACAAAATAAAGCATTCTTTGTTTTCATAGCAGGAAAAATGTCCTGAAATGGTTAGAATGGTTAAAACAGAAATAATTGCTAGTTATGTTATATGGTAATCAAGGATATAAATTTGTAAATAATGTACAGAGTAAATGTCTTCATTTCAATATAAGGTAGCATATTTTTACTGTGTTTCCCCTTTGTAAGCGAACACTGGTGTTAAGGCTGTAAGTACATTACAACAGTATGTTAATTCTTACTTTTTACAATTCACACCATGTACTTTACAGACACTTTTTGTTTATATCAGGTAGAAACATGAGATATTGAATTTTGTTTTATAGGTACAATAGTATTTCTTTGTTTTTTGTCAAAAGTAAAGAAACTTATTTCTCTAAAGGCAATGCTTTATTGTTCTTTGTAAAATGTACCATCCCGATTACAGAGGTGAGTGTAAACAAAATAAAGCATTCTTTGTTTTCATAGCAGGAAATATGTCCTGAAATGGTTAGAATGGTTAAAACAGAAATAATTGCTAGTTATGTTATATGGTAATCAAGGATATGAATTTGTAAATAATGTACAGAATAAATGTCTTAATCTCAATATAAGGTATCATATTTTTACTGTGTTTCCCCTTTGTAAACGAACACTGGTGTTAAGGTTGTAAGTACATTACAACACTATGTAAATTCTTACTTTTTACAATTCACACTATGTTCTTTACAGACACTTTTTGTTTATATCAGGTAGAAACATGAGATATTGAATTTTGTTTTATACAACTGTACAGCTGTATTTCTTTGTTTTTTGGCAAAAGTAAAGAAACTTATTTCTCTAAAGGCAATGCTTTATTGTTCTTTGTACAATGTACCATCCCGATTGCAGAGGTAAGTGTAAACAAAATAAAGCATTCTTTGTTTTCATAGCAGGAAAAATGTCCTGAAATGGTTGGAATGGTTAAAACAGAAATAATTGCTAGTTATGTTATATGGTAATCAAGGATATGAATTTGTAAATAATGTACAGAATAAATGTCTTAATCTCAATATAAGGTAACATATTTTTACTGCGTTTCCCCTTTGTAAGCGAACACTGGTGTTAAGGTTGTAAGTACATTAAAACAGTATGTTAATTCTTACATTTTACAATTCACACCATGTTCTTTACAGATACTTTTTGTTCATATCAGGTAGAAACATGAGATATTGAATTTTGTTTTATAAGTACAACTGTACTTCTTTGTTTTTTGTCAAAAGTAAAGAAACTTATTTCTCTAAAGGCAATGCTTTATTGTTCTTTGTACAATGTCCCATCCCGATTGCAGAGATAAGTGTAAACAAAATAAAGCATTCTTTGTTTTCATAGCAGGAAAAATGTCCTGAAATGGTTGGAATGGTTAAAACAGAAATAATTGCTAGTTATGTTATATGGTAATCAAGGATATAAATTTGTAAATAATGTGCAGAGTAAATGTCTTAATCTCAATATAATGTATCATATTTTTACTGTGTTTCCCATTTGTAAACAAACAGTGTTAAGGTTGTAAGTACATTACAACAGTATGTTAATTCTTATTTTTTATAATTCACACCATGTTCTTTACAGATACTTTTTGTTTATATCAGGTAGAAACATGAGATATTGAATTTTGTTTTATAAGTACAACTGTACTTCTTTGTTTTGGGCAAAAGTAAAGAAACTTATATCTCTAAAGGCAATGCTTTATTGTTCTTTGTACAATGTCCCATCCCGATTGCAGAGATAAGTGTAAACAAAATAAAGCATTCTTTGTTTTCATAGCAGGAAAAATGTCCTGAAATGGTTAGAATGGTTAAAACAGAAATAATTGCTAGTTATGTTATATGGTAATCAAGGATATGAATTTGTAAATAATGTACAGAATAAATGTCTTAATCACAATATAAGGTATCATATTTTTACTGTGTTCCCCATTTGTAAACGAACAGTGTTAAGGTTGTAAGTACAATACAACAGTATGTTAATTCTTACTTTTTACAATTCACATCATGTTCTTTACAAATACTTTTTGTTTATATCAGGCAGAAATATAAGATATTGAATTTTGTTTTATAAGTACAGCAGTATTTCTTTGTTTTTTGTCAAAAATAAAGAAACTTACTTCTCTAAGGGCAATTCTTTATTGTTCTTTGTACAATGTACCATCCCGATTACAGAGGTAAGTGTAAACAAAATAAAGCATTCTTTGTTTTAAAAGCACGAAAAATGTCCTGAAATGGTTAGAATGCAGATTATGATATTTGGTAAAATGAAGTTTCGAACTGTAGCCTAAAA
>CM063499.1:36554603-36584603 GCA_032207245.1 Pardosa pseudoannulata | reverse complement strand
TCAATCAATGCCTTGCGTCAATATTTTGAAGAACAATTTAATTCTGAAGATTTCCGTCAAAATCTAACGGATATGGAATGAGTGATAATGAAAAATTCCCAAATGTACTTAAAAAGGCGTCAATCAGACTTTTTTTGCAAAATTTCAGCAATGGAAATACAAATAAATAGAAGTGTTCTCTAGTTGTGTACTGTTGCATCATTTCTTTGCTTAATTTTTTGTATTATTTTTTCAATTCTTTACAACGACTGTATAATGTCGGTCCCACAGTGGATCGTTATACCGAGGTTCTACTGTATATATAAATATATGTATTTATGTGTGTATAGGGTTAAAATATAACATAAAAGTATGTTATTTATTTTTCCCAAACTGAATACCATATCTTTATAATAAAAGAACCACTATATAACAACGCAATCTCTTCCGTTGTCCCATCAATAATATCTTACTTTATATTTTTTACTTTTTTACCAATTTGTATATCATGAGATCGACATCGATCAATTGGACTGATTGGTACTGACATTGACATTATATTTTTATGCTACCATCTAATCCGTTATTCAAAAGACGTATGCGCTCAATTTACGAATTTGTCTGGGAAAATTAGTCTTGTCTAGCTCGATGGATTTCTGTCAGTTCTTTTTTGTTTGAGCCGTGGTAGCTCAGTAAGCAAAATCAGCGATCTCTTAACTGGAATGTTGCGTGTTTGGTGCCCTATCGGACTCCATGCTGACAAACTATTTACTACATGCTCAGGTTTAATGTAAAATTAAAATGACGCAAATACCAAATTTTGGATGCATTCGTGCATTTGTGGGTTGGTATGGAGTACTACCATCTACTGTTTTGCTAAGTGTGTGTTAACGAGACAGGGACCTACTTCTTAAATCCTGTTCCAAACGGCTACGAAATTCCATCTCCACAGTGGGATTCAAGCACCGAAACTCTGGTACCGAAAAGCAGCTTAATACTATTTGGCATTCTTTCAGCATCACTATTGAGTATTGCGTCAATATTTTACCGTGAGTTTTATAATCTTTTCAACTAGTTTAACTTCAATATGAATTTTATACTTGAACAATACTTTCGGAGCGTAACGATTGACTTGATTTGAACGATTTCGAATGCGTATTCAGCTCTAGTGACTGAGTAACACAGAGTTGGTTAAGTATATGTAAAATTAGAGATTTTGGAGATTAAAAGAAAAACATTCTTACCACAATCTAGTGGAATTTTAAAAATGTTGGTAAAATGCTTAATCAGTATACTCTAAGTAAATTTTTTGTGAACTTTTGGTAAAAGTTACAATATTTTAGGTGCGTAACGATTGACTTGAAATTAACGATTTCGAATGCGTATTCAGCTCTAGTGACTGAGTAACACAGAGTTGGTTAACCCCTTCCGGTGAAATGACGAGTCTAGCTCGTCATTGGTTTTTCATTCCATACCGCACAATGACGAGCTACACTCGTCATGCGACTAAAGTTACTGATAAATATGATAATTAATTTAGTTTAAAATTTCTAGTGTACTAAATTTAGCAACACTTTTGTTACTTGTGGAAATCCCAGGTCACTATTACATATTGTTTATTTAAAGTTTCTTGGTACAAGTCACTGCCAAATTGATGAGTCAGAATAAAAGAAAACCTACTAAGAAATGCCATGTGTGTTACAAGAATCAAATTAGAAGTGAGACTCCCTGGCGATGTAAACAATTCAGAATTCCTTTGCACTTTGTTTTGAAAAGTACCACTAGCTTGAAGACTATTATCTTAATTTTACAGTTTCTGATACTTAACACTATGTAAAAAGTTGATTTTAATTAAGAATATGTAAGAATTGTAAAATAAAACAAGTTTTTAAATAAAAAATAAATGGTTACTTCACGCACAGTTTTTCATTATTAAATCGTACCAGAAGGGGTTAAGTATATGTAAAATTAGAGATTTTAGAGATTAAAAGAAAAACATTCTCTACCACAATCTAGTGGAATTTTAAAAAAATTGGTAAAATGCTTAATCAGTATACTCTAAGAAATTTTTTTTGTTAACTTTTGGTAAAAGTTACAATATTTTAATAGCGTAACGATTGACTTGAAGTGAACAATTTCGAATGTGTATTCAGCTACAGTGACTATCACTGAGTAACACAGTGTTGGTTGAAGATATATGATGAAGGCAAGTGATATTTTTTATTTTTATGAGTTACAAAGGTATTTCATTTCATATTCATTTCATTTCTATTAAATATTCGTCAGATATTTCCTCAATAAGCATAATAACATATTATTTTTGAGGGCAAAGAGTTTTTAAAAAAGAAAATTATTTTTTACTTGGTACCTGTAAGATAAAATCTGACTTTTTTTTTAATTTAATAAGAATTAATAACATGTATGTTGCTAGAAAGCAAAAAGTGTGAATGTATGAGATTTTTCAATAATGTTTTGCAGAATTTTTATGAAATTCAAATTTAAATTATGTTATAAAACAGTAAGCAATAGGAGAGTTAAACTAACCTACAGGTATATGCTAAAAGAAAAGCTGTTTTTTATTTGGTATCTGTAAGATAAAATCTGATTTTTCTTAAATTCAGTAAGAATTAATAACAATAAACAGTAAGTAATATGAGAGTTAAACTAACCTACAGGTATTTGCTTCTTAAAATTTCTAGAAAAATTACAAAGTTATGTACTTTTGCCCTTTATAGAAATGTTTCTGATTTAACATATATGCAAAAGACTGAATTTGTTTCCATAAATGTGCACTATATACATACATACGTTGAAAGAAAAAAAATAATACTCCCAGGACAAGTCTAATAATAAAAAATAAAGTAATTTGAATAAAAAAATTCAAGAACTAATGTAAATTTTAAAACAAGAAATTCAAAAGATCGTCGTTAAATGAAAATAATTTTTTGCATGTGGAACATTATTAAAAAATTGCATTTAAAATTTCAGTTTAATTTTAAAAATTAGTATAACAGTTCAGACTGTTATTACACTTTACAATAGAAAAACATAGAGTTTGAACTATGCTCAAAACTTTTAATGCCCCAATTTTCTACAATATGTACTTAATACACAATATTAATTCACGTTTCATCTTACGTCTTCATTCAATTCAGTAACTTTGATTTTATTTCTAATAGCACTAAAATTTCTATGCAAATTGGATGAATCAGGATTCAAAAGTGGTTAGCTATTTTAAACAATTATAGAACTATATAACCGAGCTCGGTAGATCAGGCGTTAAAAGCAACTATCTCGTAACTCAAAGGTTGCAGTTTTCGAACCTTAGCAGGCCTAAGATCCGCCGTGTTAGTTAAAAGTGACTGGGGTTCATAAAACATGTTCGTGGTCACATGTTCTCTAAGTTCTCAATCAATACCTCTAGGGGTGCCAGGCCAAGCCTGAGGGTCTTCTGTTTCGTCTCTGTTTCAAAATTACAAGAATCCCTTTAAGCATACGTCGTACTTTCACCCTTGATGTGCTCATCAAGACGAAAGGCGCACCCCTCTGGCTTAATACCAGTAGCATATGGTTATATCGTGCTTGGTTTGACCAAGTGGCATATACAACAACAACACAATATAACCATAGTCAAAAACAGCGTTTAGCATCAGATATTTTTAACATCAGACGTTTCTCCTCGACGACCTTAAAAGACTCATCAGATGTTTTAATCAAAGATTATTTCTCTTTTTATATGTGACGCAGCCTTATTGAGAACTTAAACTATGCTAACGATTGTTGGTTATGAATCAAAGACAACAGTTCTATCTAATAAACGTCAGACGTTTCAACCTAAATGACTTCGAAAGATTCATTAGAGGTTTAATCTACGATTATTTCTATTTGGTTATGTAATGGAACCATATTAAGCACTTAAACTAATCTAACAGCTGTAACTTATGGATAAAATATAATAACAGCTCTATCTAATAAGCATAGACTTTTCATCTCGACGACTTCATAAGACTCATGAGACGTTTTAATCACCAATTATTTTTCTTTGGCTATGAGCTAGAGTCTTATTGAGCCGTTAAACTAACTTAACCGTAGGTTAGGGATGAAATATAATAACAGCTCTATCTAACAGTTGTCAGACGTTTCACCCGGACAACCTCAAAAGACTCATTACAAGTTTTAATTAACGATTATTTCTCTTAAAATATTTGATAGAGCTTATTAAGAACTTAAGCAAACCAAACCATTGTTTGTTATGGATCGAATATAATAACATTTATATCTAATAACCATCAGATGCTTCATCTGGACGACTTCCAAAGACTCATGAGACATTTTAATAAACAATTATTTTTCTTTGGCTATGTGCTGGAGCCCTTGGACTAACTTATCGACTGTAGGTTACGGATGAAATATAATAAGTTTTCCATCTAATAAACGTCAGGCGTTTCACCTCGATAACATCAAAAGACTCATCAGAAGTTTTAATTAATGATTATATCTATTAAAATATTTGATAGAGCCTTATTGAGAATTTAAACAAACCAAACAACTGTAGGTTATGGATCGAATATAATAACATTTCTATCTAATAACTATCAGACGCTTCATCTCGATGACTTCAAAAGACTCATGAGACATTTTAATCAACAATTATTTTTCTTTAGCTATGTACTGGAGCCCTTGAACTAACTTAACGACTGTAGTTTACGGATAAAATATAATAACAGCTCTATCTAATAACGTCAGACGTTTCACCTGGACGACCTCAAAAGACTCATAAAACGTTTCAATTAATGATTATTTCTCTTTAAATATGTGAAGGAACCTTATTAAGCACTTAAACTAACCAAACAACTGTAGCTTATGGATAAATTATAACAGCTCTATCTAATAAACATAGACTTTTCATCTCGATGACTTCATAAGACTCATGAGACGCTTTAATCATCAATTATTTTTCTTTGGGATATGTACTATAGTCTTATTGAGCCGTTAAACTAACTTGACAACCGTAGGTTAGAGATGAAATAAAATAACAACTCTATCTAATGATTGTCAGACGTTTTAACTCGAAGACCTGAAAAGACTCATCAGAAATTTTAATTAACGGTTATTTCTCTTAACATATTTGATAGAGCCTTATTGAGCATTTAAACAAACCAAATGACTCTAGGATATGGATCGAATATAATAACATTTCTATCCGAACATCAGACTTTTTATCTCGATGACTTCAAAAGACTCATGAGACATTTTTATCACCAATTATTTTTCTTTGGCTATGTGCTGGATCCCTTGAATTAACTTAACAATTGTAGGTTACGGATTAACTATAATAACACCTTTATCTAATAAACATAGTTGTGTCATTTGTATGACTTGATAAGACTCATGAGACGGTTTAATGATCGATTATTTTTCTTTGGCTATGAGCTAGAGTCTTATTGAGCCCTTAAGCAAACTTACCAACTAAGGCTCGACGACCTCAAAACACTCATTAGACCTTTTAATCAACGATTATTTCTCTTTGGCTATGTCATAGAGCCTTATTGAGCATTTAAACAAAACCGAACGACTGTAGGTTATGGATCCAATAAAATAACAACTCTACCTAATAAACGGTTTAAGATGAATAAAATTATTATCCTACGAAATCTTGGTACTTACCACTTTATTCATGGTGATAGCTTCTTTCAATCTTCAAAAGAAACTTCGCAGTTATGTTGGTCAACTGGTCAGTCACAATATTGACGAATTAATCCGATTCTTTTATACTAAAGATTCGAGGAAAAATATCCACAAAAACAAGGTTAACTCAAGATTACTTTGTTTACAAAATCTTTACAAAATAAAGAATATAAATTACACTGTTTACGTTATGTGACCTCCAAGTTAATAAGTGTATTGCATGTAAGTTTGTAATTAGAACTTTTTTTACGTGATGTTTTTCAGTCAGAAGGTTGATATTAACTGTTAGAAAATACCACTTAAGAATGTTTTTTTCCGTTTAATGTTCGAAATGTACACGAACTCACGTTGCCGTTACAGATGTTGAGGAATCTTTGATAGATCCAATTCGTTGAGAATTATTTAGGATCCTGGTTTCCCAAAGGTAACATGCTTTCCTTATATCCTAGAGAATTTCATTTTTTATAGCTAAACTTCAAATGTGAACTCTGATAAATTTAAATGGTATTCGAATCATGTATTTTAAAAATATATTGACCTTAGAAAAATATCAAGGGAACATAATATCTAGTCCTTTTTCCCTTTTATTCCCTTTTATTCCATTTTATAAATATTTACTTAAACCTAATTCTGATGCTGGCTTTGAAAACGGTGTATGTAATAGAAATTCAAAAAGCTTTCTGCTCAATAGATTGGAAGTACTCTTGGTAGCTCAATAGATTGACATAATATCTAGTCCTTTTACCCTTTTATTACATTTCATAAATATTTACTTCAACCTAATTCTGATGCTGGCTCTGAAAACGGTGTATGTAATAGAAATTTGAAAGGCTTTCTGCACATTAGATTGGCAGTAATCTTGGCAGCTCAATAGATTGGCATAATATCTAGTCCTTTTTCCCTTTTATTACATTTCATAAATTTTTACATAAACCTAATTCTGATGCTGGCTCTGAAAACGGTGTATGTAATAGAAATTTGAAAGGCTTTCTGCACATTAGATTGGCATTAATCTTGTAGCTCAATAGATTGGCGTAATATCTAGTTCTTTTTCCCTTTTATTACATTTCATAAATTTTTACATAAACCTAATTCTGATGCTGGCTCTGAAAACGGTGTATGTAAAAGAAATTCGAAAGGCTTTTTACTCATTAAATTGGCAGTTTCATTAACGCTTAAAGGGGTATGAGGAGATAAAATATGTAAGTTTGTTCCATGCAATTTAGTACTAAAATTTTTATTATCATTCTATCCTGTACAAATTCTTCTGCCGAATATGATAAAATTCTAAAAATCAGGATGTTTTACCATTTTTAATCTGTGTTGTACTCTTAACAGTATTTAAAAATTTTAATTGTGAATTTAGAATGCATTTAGTATCAGTTTTCGAATATTATTTTTAGATTGTGGTGTATCATGAATAAGAAAATTAAACTTCGTTTAAAACCACTTATCATATGCACAATTTTTGAAAGTAACTTAAATATCACTTTAATACAGTTTTCTGAGTTATATGTTATTTTATGAAGTGTATATTAAATTTTGTGTGTGCATTTTATATTTATGCGATATCACATGTGGTGCAAAAAACCGTTGTCAAAGAAGCCTAATTTCATTTCCTATATTTTACTATATTTTCCTATATTTATAATGTGCCAGTTGTTTATTTTCAATTTTACAAATTAAATATTTATTTTGCATAAATATTTTGTCCATTAATCATTAATCATTAACCTAAAACTTACTTTTTTCCTTCTTTAGTAAAATATAGTTACCGGACTTGACAGCTTCTGCAGTATAAAATCAATTATATTTTGACATTCAATAATTTTTATCTATAAATCAATATTATTTACAGAGGCTTTAATCTGCAATTTGTGGCCATAACTTTACTATTAAATTATTGTAAAAACAACAGTTTGGATAGTTCTACCTTAGACTGTCTTCTACCAAAGATTAGGTATAAAGTATAAAGATTTTCATCCTAAACTCTTTTCTTTACTTTGAAAGATAAATCAGTAAGTCGTCTGAGTATATTTTCTTCTATGCTTCATTCCGTGAGAATTTTAACAGTTTCTCCAATGTATAAAATCGTTTAATGGAATTATTCTGTATGTCTGAGATATACGAAATTTCAACTGAGCTTAACCGAATCGGACTTACAACCGGTGTGTATATTATATTTTTAGTTTTTATTTCAATAAAATTTCTTTCTTGGAGCTCAGTGTCATTTCCTATTTAACCTTAATAGATTTTACATTACAGAAAAATATTTATAAATTTACGAGTTACAACTTACAATAGAAATCAATGCTTCTAATAAAATAGATTTGAAGGAAATAGATTCGGAGAGAGGAGAAATTTTAATAGAAATTAAAGGGAAATAATTTTGATATATTACATATATATATTATATATATATATATATATTATATAAATATATACATTATATATATTTATATATATATATATATTATATATATATATATATATATTTAGATATATATATATATATATTATATATTATATATATATATAATATGTATATTTTATATATATAAATATATATATATATATTTCCATATATATCCATATTATATAATTATATATATATTCTTATCTAGTATTTATTTATATATATATAATATATATATATCTATACTTATATATTTATTATATATATATGTGTGTGTTTATGTATATATTTATGTATATATGTATATATTTTGTATATATATCTATACTTGCATATCTATATTATATATTTGTATATATATATCTTTTTTGCATATCTATATATAAATATTATAGATAGATAGATAGATGTTGATATAAATACTACATATATATACATATATATATATATAATTATATTTATATATATATATATATTTATATATATATATATATATATATATATATATATATATATTTATATATATATTATATATATATAAATACATATATATATGTAAATATATGTATATATGTATTTTATATAGATATATGTATGTATATATATAATATATATATATATATATATAATATATATTTATATATTATATATATATATATATATTATAAGTTTTATTTCTATTTATAAATAATGTGTAGGAATTTTTGATGCAAAACTTTTTCAGACTGAACAATTTTTTGTAGTTTTATCCGTGGCGAAACAATGATTAGTATTTTCTTGAGATTCAAGAAAAATTCTTAGTGTTTCAATGACTTTTTCTACTTTTTTTAGCGTAACAACTCTTTCTACATCCATAATGTCCTCTTTGTCATAATCCTCTTATCATATTTTTAAAATATATTTATATTATATATATATATATATATATATATAAATATATATATATATATATGTATATCTATGTCTATATATATATGTATATATATATATATGTAATATATATATATATGCATATTTGTATATCAAACATTCGAAAAAAGTGTAATTTAACGCCCAAGAATATTACTTGAGTTGCTGATTACAAGAATATTAATAAGAATTTTCACAACTGCCTATAAATCCAAGAAAGTGCATTTTTGTCTACTTGAATGGAACAGACATACTTAAAAAACACATTTTCACTCTTTAGTTATTACCTAATGTCGAATTATATAGTCTTAATTGTTTTTCGAGCGTGAAGCAGTTTAGAAGAACACAATTTGTTTACAAAAAATTGGAATTGAATTCCACGTTACATGATTATAAACGGTTCACAAATTCCTAAGTACATTGTCTTTGTAAAGTAAACGTTGTCTTTGAGTAGGGTTGGACAAGATACGTTGAAATTTGAGTGTTTTAGAATATTTTGTCAATCGACCATTACTTATACAACTAGCTAATAGAATTGCAATCAAACATTGAGCTAAAATGCCTCTACGAAGGGAATAAGATTGAGTATTATAAAAAAAATATCGCCGAAGATAAATTTCCAAATTTCAGACGATTTGCAATGTGCATTATATCAGCATTTGGAACTACTTATCGGTGCGAAACATTTTTTTCCAAATTAAACCTGGTAAAAACAAAGTGTCGCAGCAGGTTGCTAGATTAAAACATGACCAATCAGCTACGATGCGCGTCGACTACATTATACGTTGATATTAACAAAATCTCTAGTAAAATACAAAAGCAAATATCACATTAATTTTAAAATAATGCATGCGGTAGTGCGTGTGAATAAACTACAATATATATTTATAAATATAATAATAATATTTTAACCCTCATGATATGGGAGGAAGGTAACGTTTGGGGGTGATTATAAATACAGTATAGTTAATGTTTATTGTCGTTGTAGTTATGATATATATATTAAAACATTTTTCATGTACAGATCAGTGATAAAACGTATGTATTGCAGAATTTAAAATATTTAAAATAAGAAATGGTTAAATGAGATTAAAGGAAAATCATAATGCTATAAAATTTTATTTTTACCTGATATTATGTGATAAATGGATAAATTTAATGTGCTTAACCTGAAAATAGGGCTTTAAATAATGGAATTAAACTCTCGAAAAAAAATTTCGAGCTTTTTAAAGAAGGCAATAATTTTCACTATGATATGAAGTATATTTTATACCAATTTTTATTTACGTCAGTGATAAATCGTATGAAATAATGCACGCAAGTTTAAATAATTAAATAAGCAAGGATTAAATGAGATGGTTAAAGGAATAACTATAATGCTAAAAATTTATTTTTATCTGTTTATTATGTGATAAATGGATAAATTTAATCGCCTGCTCTTAACCTGGAAAAAAAAGGGCTTGAAATAATGGCATAAACTCATGAGAGGGGGGGGATTTCAGCGTTTTAAAGAGGACAGAATTTTCATTATGAGATGAAGTATATTTACAAATTTACTTTAGAATCGGATCGATAGTTTAGAAGATTTATTGTTTGCCTATTGGCTGTCGTACACATGCAGATGAATGGGATGGGCATTAAATTAGTTCGTGACGTTGCATGAAATTACTTTATTGCATTAAAAGCTCGAAAAGGGGAGGGATTTCGAACGTTTTAAAGACGACAGTATTTAAGCCTATTTATACCAATTTTTTAGAATCGGATCTATAATTTAGGAGAAGAAAAACTTTACTCGCTTTGAATTTTGCTAACCCTAACTCATCAAGAATCCAATATGGATGTCTATCCATTCCAGGTCCAACCACTTCATACATTCGAGGTCGGACAGATATCTTAGGCTGCTATTTATAAGGGATTATCTGTACAAAATAGACAAGTAAATGTTAAAATAAATTTTTATTTTAATGTTTCATGTTTTTGATTAATTTTTACAGTGTTGAATTCATGTATTGATATACCGTATAACTGATATATTGTACTATTAAACATTTTTTGTTTCCTTATTCAAAATACTGCATGAAATAGACGTTTCGTGGAAATACGATAAAGAGCACTATAATATCTTTTATTGTTTCCATACTAGCATATAATGGGTCATATTTTTAATTTTCTAGTTATTAAAGTACCCTATGAGGCAGGTAAATATGGTTTTTTTTGTCTGAGAATTATCTGTTACATGCTCAACAATTTATTTCTCTTCATACTCCTCTAAAGTCTCCCGATACTGTGAATGCAGTTTCGAATCAAGTGAATTCATTTAGAAAGATAATTCAAAGTTTTCTTAGCTACGGCGAAATTATCGTTATAAGACGGACAGCAGAGGTTATAATATTGACAACGATTATTTGATGGTATATATGAATGTTGTCCAATATTTAGAGAATCAATTGCAACAAACGGTGTGGTTATGTATAATAGACAAACAAATGAACGAACAAACTTCTTATTTTTCAAAGATTTCAACTTAAAAGCTAGATATTTATTAGTCCGTGAAATAGACTCCGAGACTTTAATGAAAAGAATTTGTTGTTAATACCGGTGATAAAATTTTCATTGCAACAAAAAATAATCGATGATTCAATTTAAAATTATCGCATATGTACCTAATCTATAATTTAAACCTAATGTAAAGAAAATTATTTGTGTAACATCTAAGTTCAGTAATAAAACGTATGAAAATAATGTAGAAGATATTTAAATAATTTAAAATAAGAAATGATTAAAGAAGATGGTGAAAGGTATGACATCATAATGCTAAAAAAAAGGTTTTTTCACCTATTTCTTATGTGATAGGGATAAATTTAATCCCCTGCTATTAACTAGTGAAAATAGGGCTCGAAATAATTGGATTAAAGGCTAAAAAGGGTAGATTTCGAACTTTTAAAGACGACAGTATTTTTGGCTGTGATATGAAGCATAAATATTTTTTTTTTTTGGTTTTGGAGTGCTACGGTCTACTTTTTGCAACACGAGGGCTAAAAATTTATTTTAGAATCGGATCGATAGTTTAGAAGATTATTACTTTGTCCGCTTGAGTTTTGCTAACCCTAACTCATCAAAACCCAATGTGTATTCCTATATCCATTCCAGGTCCAACCGCTTCATAAATTCGAGGACAAACGGACAAATAGCTTAGGTTATTATTATATAGATTATCTGTACAAAATAGATAATTTTGAAATAAATTTTTATTAAATATTGTATAATTTTTAATTTTCTAAATAGTAAAGTACCCTATGAGGCAGGTAAATAATGGTTTGTTTTTTTTCTGAGGATTATCTGGTACATGCTCAATAATTAATTTATCTTCATACTCCTCTAAAATCTCTCGATACTGTGACTGCAGTTTAGAATCACGCTGAATTCATTTAGAAGGATAATTCAAAATTTTCTTAGCTACGGCGAAATTATTGTTATAGAATGACAGCAGATGTTCTAATATTAACAACGATTATTGACGGTATGTATGAATGATGTCCAATATTTAGAAATCGATTGCAATGAACCGTGTGGTTATGTATAAAAAAACAAACGCACAAACGCACGAACTTCTTCATTTTCAAAGATATATAACTTGGACTCTAGATATTTATTAGTCCATGAAATAGACTCCTAGACATTTATGAAAAGAATATCTGTGATAAAATTTTCATTGCCACAAAAAATAATCGATGATTAAATTTAAAATTATCGTATATGTACCTAATCTATTATTTAAGCCAAATAGAAAATAAAAGTATTTATGTCATATCTAAGTTCAGTGATAAAACGTATGAAAATATTGCAGACGATATATAAATAATTTAAAATAAGAAAGTATTAAAGAAGATGGTGAAAGGAATGACATCATAATGCTAAAATTAAGGTTTTTTTACCTATTTATTATGTGATAGTGATAAATTTAATCCTGCTCTTAACTAGGGAAAATAGAGCTGGAAATAATAAGGTGATTTCACGCAGCAGGTACCTCTCAGCTTATAACAATTCCGGCTCTTGTTTCAAACGGAAGGGCAGTTTATTGTTTGCCTATTGGCTGTCGTACACATGCAGATGAATGGGATGGGCATTAAATTAGTTCGTGACGTTGCATGAAATTACTTTATTGCATTAAAAGCTCGAAAAGGGGAGGGATTTCGAACGTTTTAAAGACGACAGTATTTTTGGCTGTGATACGAAGCATATTTATACCAATTTATTTTAGAATTGGACCGATAGTTTAGGAGAAGATATACTTTGCTCGCTTTGAGTTTTGCTAACTGTAACTCATCAAGAATCCAATATGGATGCGTCTATCTATTCCACGTCCAACCACTTCATAAATTCGAGGACAGTCAGACAGATAACTTAGGCTATTATTATATAAGGGATTATCTCTACAAAATAGACAATTTTGGTGAATAAATTTTTATTTTAATTTTTCATGTTTTTAATTATTTTTTACTTTGTTGAATTCATGTATTGTTATACCGTATAACTCATATATTGTACTACTAATTATTTTTTGTTTCCTTATACAAATACTGCATGAAATAGACTGTTTCATGTAAATACTACAAGAAGCACTATAATATCTCTTTTATTGTTTCCATACATAAACTTTTCCGTTATCTTATAAACTCCAACCAAATCAGAAAAAGTTATTATTTTTACTTTTCAACAGTTGCCACACTACAAAAGAAAATATGAAATAAAGCTAATGACAAACGATAATATTTTTAAAACAAATATTATAACCATAGATGTACTCAACCTTATTCTTCAAGGTATCTGTCTACGTTGAAAACGTCATTTTTTGCCAAAAATCATAATTAATTTTTATTTTTCTGTTGTAAAATTCCAACTTTTACTCTTCTAAATCTGATTTTGTTTTGTCTCTACGGCATTTTAAAGAAAAGTTACAGGTATTTAAACATCAGTGACAGCTGTCAAAACAAAACGGAAGTAGCGACTTCGAAACCGGAAGTTGTGAATTTAAAGCCTTTTAAAGAGCATTTTTTGGACAAAACTTTTTAAATTTTCATGAAGATTAGTTTAAACATTTTTCTAGTATTTTCAATAATTAGCAACTTGGCAATTAGAAAGTTTTGAAGCAAGAAATTGGTGGGAATTTTAAACATGTATTTTAATTTTTTAATAGTTAAAGTTGCTTTCATAAACTTCAAATGCGTTTTTCTCAGAACGGTATTTTTAATAAAATGTTGAAACTTGAAATGTGATTTCTCAAAAAGTTCTTAAAATATTTTGTTGAAAATTATTATGAATGCTTTTGATAGTATTTACTAGTGAATGACCTAAAAGCTTTAAATTTGGATAATTTTTAATGATGTTACACTCATAGTTAGATATAAAAGTAATGAAAATTCGTTAAAAATTCAATGTGTATGATTTTGAAGGACCAAAATTTTTTACCAAATGTAAATTAAGCAAAGATTTTAGGTGATTCACTAGTCCAGTGTATAATAAATGTGTTGCATCAAAAAATATTGAAATAATTTATTAAAAATTTAGATATTTTGAAAAAACCCGATTTTTTTACTTAATTTTTTTCATTTATTAGATATTTTATAAAAATTCTCCAAGAATAAATTTTTTAACTGTAATTCTCTATGACAATATAAAAAAATAAATCTAAAAACATGAATTAGTTTCTACGTTTAAAGAAAAAAGTTCTCTGAAAGTAGACGGTTACATCAAAACAGAGTAGCTGATAGAGAGTATTAAATTTTATATAAACTACAAATAGTTTGAGAATTTACAACACAGGTCACATCTGAATGCATCATTTAATTACAAATTCTACACATTCCTATTTAAATTTTCTTTCTCTTCGGAAATCTTTAGTTGATGATAATTACTTTTACGTCTGATTCTGCTCCTGTTTCCCCTTTACCGACATCCCCTCCTGGTCCAAAATCAGCAAAGCCAAAACCTGCTTCTTCTCCATTTATTGCTGCTCCTGCTGATTTCACATCTCCTGCTGTGGTAGAAAGAATCATTCCCGTCGCAATAAATAAAGTCAGGAGGAAAGCCTGAAACGAAACAATGGTTACTAGTTTCTTTCTATTTCTATTCAATCAGAACAGATGTTCGTATTCAATATACAAGGGTTGCTATTTATATTTCTGGCCTAATAATGAATAAACAAATATGTTGGATCGAAATTGGTTTTATTGTTTTTCGAAATATTCTCCATGATGATCAATACACTTTTGCATGCGTTTGAACCAATTTTCAAAGCACTCTTTCCAGTCCGATTGAGGTAACTCCAAAACATGCGTTTTGAATGAATCAACCGCTTCTTCGGGGGTTGAAAATCGTTGTCCAAGTAATTTATTTTTGATGTGTGGGAATAAGAAGAAGTCATTGGGTGCCAAATCAGGGCTATACGGCGGATGACCCATCAGTTCGATCTTTCGCTCCTTCAGAAATGCCTTTGTTTGATTCGATGTGTGAGAGCTCGCATTGTCATGATGAAGAATGATTCGCCTGTTCTTCTTTTTTCGAATTTCTCCGGTGACTTCTGGCAAACAAATGGTCGTGTACCATTCAGAATCGACTGTCCTGCGTTCCTCTAACGCCACTGTTGCTACATGACCGTTAATGCCGAAGAAACAGGCAATCATTTGTCTCGATGTGCTTCTTCCTCGAACAAATTTTGTTGGTTTTGCCTCGTCTTGGAAGACCCATACATTTGATTGCTGTTTTTTTCCGGCTCATAAGCATAGATCCATGATTCGTCACCTGTGCAGATGTTACACACAGCCTTTGATGTACCTTGAACGTATTTTTCTAACATTTCCTTGAACCAATCAACACGAGCCTTTTTTTTGAGCGTTTGTCAGATTATGCGGGATCCAACGCGAACAAATTTTTTTTACTCTCAAATGTTCATGCAATATTTTATTGATGCTAGTCATACGCCAAAGACGCCTCTATCTCACGGTATGTCACATGACGATCTTGCTTTATCAGTCCAGGCACAGCATTGATCTTTTCTGGCACAACAACGGATTTTGGACGACCTGCACGGGATTCGTCCTGGATCGAACATCGACCACGATTAAATTCGTTATACCAATTTTTTTACAGTGCTGTAGGATGGCGCTTTATCGCTGTATAAAGAATTAAGTTCATCGAAGCACTCTTGTCTTGACAATCCACGTCGAAAGTTATGAAAAATAATGGCACAAAATGTTCAAGATTCAATTCCAGTTTTTGAAAGAGAAGAACTTTTCAATTTACTGTCAACAACACAAATAAAGCTATAATGGTAAATCATATGCTGAATTTATGTTTAAAAATATCAAACTTTCGATTAAAATCGTCTGCGGTCACCTAGCAACACTTACTGTTGCCAAGGCCAGAAATATAAATAGCAACCCTCGTATCATTCCTATATATCAATTCACATCCCTTATATAATTATGAAGCTATTTTCTAAGCGGATTTTTTTAAGACATTAGAAAACAGAGAGTTAAATAATTTAAAAGCGTTTAATAATAAATCTATCAAGTTATCCATTTATTCAATGAAATGATTGACTGATGAAATGACTTGGGAAATGGTTGGTAACGTATCGGGAAATGATTGTTAAATGATTGGTACTAGGTCGTACTCTGCTCATAAGCATCGGCAAATGATCGGCAAAACTGTCTGAAAGACGCAGCGGCGATAATCGCCCAGCGGGTTGCGGCGGCCATAAACAACCACTCTCCAACGTCGCCGACAGTAATCGGCCTGACGTAGCGAGATAAAAAGGCGGTGTTTGGCCAATGATTGACCAATGATTTTTTCTGCTTGTTAAGATAAATATATTGTCACGAAGATTCGAATGAACACACCGTTTAACTTAAGAAACGAATTTATTGAAGCTAAGTAGCAACTCGCAACTTTACAAGATCGAGAAGTTCCCTACAACTAGTGGGTATCAGCTTTTATACCCGAACAGAATATTCGAGAAATAACTAATTTACATATTAAAGAAAGATCTAGAATGTTCAAGAACATAAGGAAACAATAAATAACATTTTAAAATGAAAAATCCGTACTTTGGATAAAATGCCATGTCAAGCATCGAACCCACAATCTTCGGGTCTGGATCGCGTGCTTTGACCACTTGGCCACTGAGCTAGTTGGCTAAGTTGCTTTATGCGGCCATATATATGAACATGTGGTATTGAAATATTAATTTTTTATAAGGTATAAAGATATAAACTGGAGTTTTTACTTCTTAGGCATAAATAATGATAAGTTACTTTATTATTCAATACAATGTTATTACTTTTGAAAGCTAACAACGGAAAAAGTGTAAAGTAAAAATTTTTTCAGCAGAAAAAAAATTAATTTTCAAAAAACATTCACCCAGTAATTAAAAAATCATTTTTTAGGTTATCTATCATCACATATATTCTTTAAATATTTTCAAAACCTCTATTAGTTCCTTTAAATATTATCTTGTATTATATTATATCCCCTATATAATAATAGCCTAAGTTATTTGTCCGTCTGTCCTCGAATTTGTGATGCGGTTGGACCTGAAATGGATGGAGGCATCCATATTGGATTCTTGAAGAGTTAGGGTTAGCAAAATTCAAAGGGAGTAAACTATCGATACAATTCTAAAATAAATTGGTATAAATAAGATTCATAACACAACGAAAATTACTGTGGTATTTAGGTTTGGTTTGGTTTGGAGCGCTACGGTCTACTTTTTCCAACAGGAGGGATAATAAGACTCGGACCTACTGCTTAAAGCCGACTCCGAACGGCTACGAATATACATGCCACTGTGGGATTCGAACCCACGAGCTCCGGTTCCGAAAACCAGCACCCTAACCATTCGGCCATTGTTCTGCCACTGCCGTCTTTAAAACGTTCGAAATCCACACTTTCCACAGAAAGTAATGCTCCAAACCAACCAACCCATAATAAATAGGTAAAACATGTAAATATTGCTATTATTGATACTGGTATATAAAGTTTATTCATCGAAATGCTATTTTTAACCATCTTTTAAATAGAACAATTATATAAAAATGTTTACTGGACGGTCTATATGAAGTCCTTTAACAGCTAACCATGATTAATCTCTGTTTAAACGGAGAATTGCGTCCCGCCATTGACTGGCGCCATGAGTTAATCGCGATTAGCAGTTAAACAACTTGGTGAGATCGAAATTAATTATAGTTGATTATAGCTAATCATTGTTTAACTTTTCAACAATTATATTGTTTTATTTCGGTTAGTTTCCAATAGATCTTTTGTAATAGAACCTCATTGAGAATTAAATAATTATTAACTGAATAATTTCATGATACTAAAAACTAAACGATTAAACATAAAGAAGTTTTTAACCAACAAAACTTGTCTCTTACTTTGTTCAGGATCATAACTTCTTTTGATCGTCCAAAAAAAACTTCTTAGTCCAGTTGTGTACTAGTCAGTCACAAAACAAACTAGTGACATACCCTCCTTTTATACTAAACATTTAAGGAAAAATATTAACGAAAAATGGTTTCTCAATAGCTTTCATTTACCTTAAATTTACTGCTTACGAAACGTAAGTTATCTTTAAAATTGCATCTTTTATATATTATCAATAAGATTTTAGCGTGTGGAAGATTGTAACTATACTAAATATTTTAATCGCGTGATGTTTCTTGTGCAAAAAGTAAAACCAACAGGTCATAGATAAAATAATTCAACTAAAATAGAAATTCGCATGTGTCTGGTAATAATTATGCAGATTAACTTGCAATCTTGTTGCAGTTGTCAAGGAAATTTCAATGGTGTTGCATTCTCCAGGAGAATCGTGGACACGTGGACTAAATTTTTCCTCATGGTGTAAAGATTTTTTTTTGTCTTCGTTAAAACTTCTTACTAAATTCTGTTTATGCAAAATTTAAAGAATACTCACAATATCTCGATAGCATAAATGTTTCGACCTTATAAAATTTTCTATGTGGCTTGAAGGACGATATAATATTTATCTCTTTTCCAGAAAACATTTTCATAAAGCATTTCTAATTAAATTAATTATTGAAGATATCTACTGATTCCCAGTTTAAACTAGAGATAATCTCTAAATTTTAGTTTACCTCTCTTAAAACAGTACCACTTACTTAGTTAAATTACAATTACTCTGTATTATAACTAAATCTTACTAATTTTTTAATAATGGTTTCTAAACCTCTATTCTATCTTAAAATTTTATAGCTTCAGATAACACTCACTAAAAGTATAGTTGAGAAAAATTACTCACAGATTACAAAAAATACAACATCAATTCTTTTATATTTCTTTATTATTTAAATACATGTATAAATTACAACTTATTTTCTTGGTACAACAGCTCCTAGGCGGCCAGTGCCAATCTCCGTTTCCGAGACCAAGGGTTTGGGGTGCGAAGCATATATTCCGGTTAGGTGGTCAACCTTACGCGGAATCCCCAGTGTTTAGTTCTCAAGCATGCTTGATATTCAGTTCATCTACCGACTGAAGGGATGAAAGGCTGAGTCAACCTTGCCCAGTTTGGGGATCGAACCTCGGACCTGTGTCGTGAGAGTACGAAGCGCCATCCCAACACCAATAAATTACAACTAATCTACTCTTAACATGTAAATATAATAATAAAAATCCTGATTTAATTTGTTTTAATTTATAGATATACTAAACAACCCGACAGACGCTGTCCTGTTTTAACGCTGTCAATCTAAAAGTTGTAAAATGTTTTTAAATAAAATATAAATTGAACCGCTTTGAATAAAAAGTAAGAAAATATTATTTTAAAAACACTTGGCGCCACCCCATATACTGTCATCACCAACTTATTTAAACTAAATTAAAATTCCCACATACGGGGATTCGATCCTGGGACTTCTCGTCCTGAATCCCTTTGCGCTGACTATTGCTCCCCAAATACGTCGTCCGTGAAGGGTTTCAAGCTCCATTATGATAATCTCAATAAACCCGTACTTCTGGATTTATAATAAAAAAAAACATTTTCTATCAAATCAAATTTTGAATGTAAATCATTCTCCAATCAACTTAATTACAGACTATTGCTCCCCAAATACGTCGTTCGTGAAGGGTTTCAAGCTCCATTATGATAATCAATAAGCCCGTACTTCTGGATTTATAAAAAAAACATTTTCTATCGCATCGAGTTTTGAATGTAAATCATTCTCCAATCAACTTAATTACAGACTATTGCTCCCCAAATACGTCGTCCGTAAAGGGTTTCAAGCTCCATTATGATAATCTCCATAAGCCCGTACTTCTGGATTTAAAAAAAAAAAAAAACATTTTCTATCAAATCAAATTTTGAATGTAAATCATTCTCCAATCAACTTAATTACAGACTATTGCTCCCCAAATACGTCGTCGTGAAGGGTTTCAAGCTCCATTATGATAATCAATAAGCCCGTACTTCTGGATTTATAAAAAAAACATTTTCTATCAAATCAAATTTTGAATGTAAATCATTCTCCAATCAACTTAATTACAGACTATTGCTCCCCAAATACGTCGTCCGTAAGGGTTTCAAGCTCCATTATGATAATCTCCATAAGCCGTACTTCTGGATTTAAAAAAAAAACATTTTCTATCAAATCAAATTTTGAATGTAAATCATTCTCCAATCAACTTAATTACAGACTATTGCTCCCCAAATACGTCGTCCGTAAAGGGTTTCAAGCTCCATTATGATAATCTCAATAAACCCGTACTTCTGGATTTATAATAAAAAAAACATTTTCTATCAAATCAAATTTTGAATGTAAATCATTCTCCAATCAACTTAATTACAGACTATTGCTCCCCAAATACGTCGTTCGTGAAGGGTTTCAAGCTCCATTATGATAATCAATAAGCCCGTACTTCTGGATTTATAAAAAAAACATTTTCTATCGCATCGAGTTTTGAATGTAAATCATTCTCCAATCAACTTAATTACAGACTATTGCTCCCCAAATACGTCGTCCGTAAAGGGTTTCAAGCTCCATTATGATAATCTCCATAAGCCCGTACTTCTGGATTTATAAAAAAAAAAACATTTTCTATCGAATCAAATTTTCAATGTAAATCATTCTCCAATCAACTTAATTACAGACTATTGCTCCCCAAATACGTCGTTCGTGAAGGGTTTCAAGCTCCATTATGATAATCAATAAGCCCGTACTTCTGGATTTATAAAAAAAACATTTTCTATCGCATCGAGTTTTGAATGTAAATCATTCTCCAATCAACTTAATTACAGACTATTGCTCCCCAAATACGTCGTCCGTAAAGGGTTTCAAGCTCCATTATGATAATCTCAATAAACCCGTACTTCTGGATTTATAAAAAAAAACATTTTCTATCAAATCAAATTTTGAATGTAAATCATTCTCCAATCAACTTAATTACAGACTATTGCTCCCCAAATACGTCGTCCGTAAAGGGTTTCAAGCTCCATTATGATAATCTCCATAAGCCCGTACTTCTGGATTTATAAAAAAAAAACATTTTCTATCGAATCAAATTTTCAATGTAAATCATTCTCCAATCAACTTAATTACAGACTATTGCTCCCCAAATACGTCGTCCGTAAAGGGTTTCAAGCTCCATTATGATAATCTCAATAAACCCGTACTTCTGGATTTATAATAAAAAAAACATTTTCTATCAAATCAAATTTTGAATGTAAATCATTCTCCAATCAACTTAATTACAGACTATTGCTCCCCAAATACGTCGTTCGTGAAGGGTTTCAAGCTCCATTATGATAATCAATAAGCCCGTACTTCTGGATTTATAAAAAAAACATTTTCTATCGAATCAAATTTTGAATGTAAATCATTCTCCAATCAACTTAATTACAGACTATTGCTCCCCAAATACGTCGTCCGTAAAGGGTTTCAAGCTCCATTATGATAATCTCCATAAGCCCGTACTTCTGGATTTATAAAAAAAAAACATTTTCTATCGAATCAAATTTTCAATGTAAATCATTCTCCAATCAACTTAATTACAGACTATTGCTCCCCAAATACGTCGTCCGTGAAGGGTTTCAAGCTCCATTATGATAATCTCAATAAGCCCGTACTTCTGGATTTATAAAAAAAACATTTTCTATCGCATCGAGTTTTGAATGTAAATCATTCTCCAATCAACTTAATTACAGACTATTGCTCCCCAAATACGTCGTCCGTAAAGGGTTTCAAGCTCCATTATGATAATCTCCATAAGCCCGTACTTCTGGATTTATAAAAAAAAAACATTTTCTATCGAATCAAATTTTCAATGTAAATCATTCTCCAATCAACTTAATTACAGACTATTGCTCCCCAAATACGTCGTCCGTGAAGGGTTTCAAGCTCCATTATGATAATCTCAATAAGCCGATACTTCTGGATTTTTAATTAAAAAAAAACATTTTCTATCGAATCAAATTTTGAATGTAAATCATTCTCCAATCAACTTAATTACAGACTATTGCTCCCCAAATACGTCGTTCGTGAAGGGTTTCAAGCTCCATTATGATAATCAATAAGCCCGTACTTCTGGATTTATAAAAAAAACATTTTCTATCGCATCGAGTTTTGAATGTAAATCATTCTCCAATCAACTTAATTACAGACTATTGCTCCCCAAATACGTCGTCCGTAAAGGGTTTCAAGCTCCATTATGATAATCTCCATAAGCCCGTACTTCTGGATTTATAAAAAAAAAACATTTTCTATCGAATCAAATTTTCAATGTAAATCATTCTCCAATCAACTTAATTACATACACAAAATTTCATCCAAATCAGTCCAGCCGTTTATTAGGAATTCTATTACAAACAAGCCCACAAAAGAATTTTATAAATTAAAATGTGTGTGTGCATGATACTCTTTCTGTAAAACCCTAGAAGATATCAAAGACAATTGAATGCTACCCTGTTACAAATAAAGGTAGAAAAAGTATTTTGAATAAAATGTTTTTAAATAAATTATAAATTGGGCCACTTTGGTGAAAAATTAAGGAAAAATATTATTTTAAAAATACTTGACGCTACCACTTATAGTCATCACAAGCGTTATTAGATTTAATTAAAATCCATTCTTGTATAGGAATTCAACTTCTTTTTTACTGAAGCCGTTGCGCTGACCATTGCGAGACAGATACGTTGACAGTGAAGGGTTTCGAGCGGCGTTATAATAATTTCAATAAGCGCTCAATTCTGGATTTTTTATAATAAAACATTTTCTATCAGATCTAATATTGAATATAAACCATTTTCGAACTTAATTACATACACAAAATTTCATCCAAATCAGTCCAGCTTAGAAGTTCTATTACAAACACACGGACCGAATAATTTTATATATAAAGATATAATATATGTAACCATAAAACATATACGCCCCGATTTCAGATGAAATTAGCCCATATTATTTGAATTGACTATTAGAATAAGAAACTGAATGTAGAATATTCTGATATTGAAGTTAAAATCGTCTTTACAAGGTAAGAGCTGTGCATCAAATGCTCAAGAAAATATACATCTATTATTTTTCGATCATAGAGCTAGTGATCACGTGAATGTTTTCCCTAGAGACCTACAGTTTACTTAGAGTTATTTGTTAGTCAAATATCAACTTTGATCATTTGAGATAACTTGTCCAACCACTTCATAAATTCGAGGAAAGATGGTTTGGTTTGGAGAGCTACGGTCTACTGTTTTGCACACGACGGCTAATGAGACCGGGACCTACAGTTTAAAGCCGATTCCGAACGACTGCAAACATCCATATCAGCAGTGGAATTCGAACCCGCGAACTACGGTTCCTAAGAGCAACGCTCTACCATTCGGCCATCGTTCGGCGCGAGGACAGATGGACTGATGACTTAGGCTATTATTATATAGGGTATTTATACCCATCAACTCTTCTAAATAAATTAATACAAAATTAATTTGTGTGATATTTAATCCCTTGACCGTTGCACTCCATCTCAGATCAGGAAACGCAGATACGCAAATTTTGTAATGCCCGGCCTGAGTTCGGGAAAGAGAAAAACAGTGTTTCAATTCCGTGAAGCCCGAGAGCAGTTCGTCCAATGCATGATATGTAATTAACCATTTTATTAATATATGGCAATACTTTCCGGTATTCAAAATTCCGGGAGTTTCACGACATAGGTTGCCATTTGTCGGATATTGTAAAGGATTTGAGAAATTCAAAGGAATCTGAGGGACATGGAATTCATAATAGTTGATATAAATGATAATATGGTTGTATTAGTGTATTATATTTATCTTGAACATTATACCGTTTGATTTATTTTGCTGTAATTTGAGTAAAAATGACTGTAATCCAATCACATCTCCCATGCATGTTGCAATATTTCGTCCAAGTTACTTTTATTAATCTATTACTAAGAAAGAAGCGGGAGGCAGTCCTGGCTAAACTCTCGTTAGCCGGAACTTTGTTTTAGTTTATTATATTTATCTTGAAAATTATACCGTTTGATTTATTTTACTATAATTTGAGGAAAAATGACTGTAATCCATTCACATCTCCCATGCATGTTGCAATATTTCGTCCAAGTTACTTTTATTAATCTATTACTAAGAAAGAAGCGGGAGGCAGTCCTGGCTAAACTCTCGTTAGCCGGAACTTTGTTTTAGTTTATTATATTTATCTTGAAAATTATGCCGTTTGATTTATTTTGCTGTAATTTGAGTAAAGATGACTGTAATCCATTCACATCTCCCATGCATGTTGCAATATTTCGTCCAAGTTACTTTTATTAATCTATTACTAAGAAAGAAGCGGGAGGCAGTCCTGGCTAAACTCTCGTTAGCCGGAACTTTGTTTTAGTTTATTATATTTATCTTGAAAATTATGCCGTTTGATTTATTTTGCTATAATTTGAGCAAAAAATGAATGTAATCCATTCACATTTCCGATGCATGTTGCAATATTTCGTCCAAGTTACTTTTATTAATCTATTACTAAGAAAGAAGCGGGAGGCAGTCCTGGCTAAACTCTCGTTAGCCGGAACTTTGTTTTAGTTTATTATATTTATCTTGAAAATTATGCCGTTTGATTTATTTTGCTGTAATTTGAGCAAAAAATGAATGTAATCCATTCACATTTCCGATGCATGTTGCAATATTTCGTCCAAGTTACTTTTATTAATCTATTACTAAGAAAGAAGCGGGAGGCAGTCCTGGCTAAACTCTCGTTAGCCGGAACTTTGTTTTAGTTTATTATATTTATCTTGAAAATTATGCCGTTTGATTTATTTTGCTGTAATTTGAGGAAAAATGACTGTAATCCATTCACATCTCCCATGCATGTTGCAATATTTCGTCCAAGTTACTTTTATTAATCTATTACTAAGAAAGAAGCGGGAGGCAGTCCTGGCTAAACTCTCGTTAGCCGGAACTTTGTTTTAGTTTATTATATTTATCTTGAAAATTATGCCGTTTGATTTATTTTGCTGTAATTTGAGTAAAGATGACTGTAATCCATTCACATCTCCCATGCATGTTGCAATATTTCGTCCAAGTTACTTTTATTAATCTATTACTAAGAAAGAAGCGGGAGGAAGTCCTGGCTAAACTCTCGTTAGCCGGAACTTTGTTTTAGTTTATTATATTTATCTTGAAAATTATGCCGTTTGATTTATTTTGCTATAATTTGAGTAAAGATGACTGTAATCCATTCACATCTCCCATGCATGTTGCAATATTTCGTCCAAGTTACTTTTATTAATCTATTACTAAGAAAGAAGCGGGAGGCAGTCCTGGCTAAACTCTCGTTAGCCGGAACTTTGTTTTAGTTTATTATATTTATCTTGAAAATTATGCCGTTTGATTTATTTTGCTGTAATTTGAGGAAAAATGACTGTAATCCATTCACATCTCCCATGCATGTTGCAATATTTCGTCCAAGTTACTTTTATTAATCTATTACTAAGAAAGAAGCGGGAGGAAGTCCTGGCTAAACTCTCGTTAGCCGGAACTTTGTTTTAGTTTATTATATTTATCTTGAAAATTATGCCGTTTGATTTATTTTGCTATAATTTGAGGAAAAATGACTGTAATCCATTCACATCTCCCCTACATGTGGCAATATTTCGTCCAAGTTACTTTTATTAATCTATTACTAACAGATTGGTTACAAGAAAGAACAAAATTAAAACTAATTTTTTTTTCCATTTTTGGCATTGTTTTTTAAATTTTATTCCACAGTCAAGGGTGTAAGCATCGCGTTTGTATAGAAGAGCATTTGTTAAAGCGAACTTTTGTTCATTGTACGACGCTGAACAATTGAAAACGGCAGTATTGTACCAGTAATGGTCTTGACGCACGGACGGTTGAAGGTGTCAAGAGTGTCGTTTATCAACGCCCCGACAGAGAAAATAAATTGTGCTTTGTGTGACCGAGTCGGCCAGGCGCCAAGGGCGTCGACTACCCCAAGGAAGAGGGTCAAACAGGAGGGGGGTCGATCTCCCCTAAAACCGAGGTTTCCTGTTTGGAAAAGAAAGAAGCGGGAGGCAGTCCTGGCTAAACTCTCGTTAGCCGGAACTTTGTTTTAGTTTATTATATTTATCTTGAAAATTATGCCGTTTGATTTATTTTGCTGTAATTTGAGTAAAGATGACTGTAATCCATTCACATCTCCCATGCATGTGGCAATATTTCGTCCAAGTTACTTTTATTAATCTATTACTAACATTTTGGTTACAATAACGAACAAAATTAAAAATAATTTCTTTTTCCATTTTTGGCATTGTTTTTTTAAGTATATTCCACAGACAAGAGTGTAAGCATTGCGTCAGTCTCTTTCAGGTTCAAGAAGAGCTTTTGTTAAAGCGAACTTTTGTTCATTGTAAAACGCTGAACATTTCAAACGCTAAACAATTCAAAAAGGCAGTATTGTACCAATAATGGTCTTCTAAACGTCCGGTATGTTAGAAGTGTCAAGCGGGGAGTTTGTAAACGCACCTACAGAGAAGAGAAAGATTGTTGGTGTTGTTGTATTATGCAACTTGGTCAAACCAAGCATGATTGGTTTGGTTTGGTTTTTGAGCGCTACAGTCTATTTTTTGCAACACGAGGGCTAATGAGACCGGGACCTACTGCTTAAAGCCGATTCCGAAAGGCTACGAACATCCATGCCATATTGGGATTCGAACCCACGAACTCCGGTTTCGAAGGCCAGCACCGTAACCATTCGGCCATCGTTCGGCCCAAGCACGGTTGAGCCGGATGCTTCTCGCATTAATGTAACCAACCACGTTCAAATAGCAATTTTCATGAAAAATATAGAAAAACATTTATTCGTTTATTTCGAAGATCAGTCCTTTAGCTTTCGAAATATCGCCAGTCAACGTCAAAATCGAATGATAAAGTGATACTTGAATAATCGATAATTACGGGGTCTAGACATTTTATCAGGTGAAATGCATTTCAGTTTAATATGTATACTACATGGTACAAATGTATTTTTAACTAATTCGTTTGTATTTTCAGAGAAATACACGACACGCTCTTATGATATAGACTGTAACTGCCAACACTGAAGGATGCCATAAACCAAATTATTTATTTATTACAAACTGCACCTCTTCAACGTTATTCGTGGTTGAAATATTACACAAAAATGTGAATGAAATTGTGGATATAATACTAGTTAATATAATTTTGTTTCTACAATCTTTATTGCTATTATTAATATTAAATACTAAAATTAAACTTTATATTTTATTTTGCTAAATTTTACAATTTATATTCTAATATAACTACAAAAATATATAATTGACTTAGTTCAGTTTGAGCTCAGGCACCTCTCCCTCCAAAACTAAATCCTGGCTATTGACCACTAGCTTTATTCAAGTTATTAATATTTAATGAATTTTTCTAACTTTCTCGAACGTGAATCTAAATTATTCTAGCTTCCTACATACGTAATATTGTTGAAAACATACAGTTAAAATTTCATATAGTTTTTAGAATTATTGTGACAGCTCGACTGTTATTGTATATCATTGTAGAAAACATAAAGTTTCCAAAAGTTTAATTGTTAAATTTTAAGGCTTGAATTCAGTAATAAAGCATCAGTTACTTATAATTCACTACTCTTTAATATTCAAGTTAAGAAACAGGGAATTCCTCCTTTTAAGAGCTCCCTATTCCGAAATTATCTGTTTTGAATTATTAAAATCACGAGACTTTCTAGAATCTGAATCTAAATTCTTCTAGTTTCCTACATACGTAACATTGTTGAAAGCATACAGTTACAATTTCCTATAGTTTTGAGAATTATTATAACAGCTCGACTGGTATCGCATGCCATTGGAAAGAACATAATGTTTCCAGAAATTTAATTTATAAATTTTAAGCCATGAATTCATTAATTCATCAGTTACTGAAATTTCACTACTCTTTAGTATTCAAGTTTAGAAACAGGAAATGTATGCTTTTTGACAGCTTCCTATTCCGAAATGCAATGTTTTGAATTATTAAAAAACTGATACTTTCTATAATCTGAATCTAAATTCTTCTAGCACCATACATACGTACCATCATTGAAAATTTACTGTTACAATTTCCTATAGTTTTGAGAATTATTATAAGACCTCGACTGGTATCGTATGCCACTGGAAAGAACATAATGTTTCCAAAAGTTTAAATTATAAATTTTAAGGAATGAATTCATTAATAAAGCATCAGTTACTTAAATTTCACTACTCTTTAGTATTCAAGTTTAGAAACAGGAGATTTCTGCTTTTGGGGAGCGTCCTATTCCGAAATGCGATGTTTTGAATTATTAAAACCATGATACTTTCTAGAATCTGAATCTAAATTCTTCTAGCACCATACATACGTACCATCATTGAAAATTTTACCATTACAATTTCCTATAGATTGGACAATTATTATTAAAGCTCGACTGGTTTCTGTACACTGTAGAGAACATAATGTTTCCAGAAATTTAATTTATAAATTTTAAGCAATGAATTCATTAATAAAGCATCAGTTACTTAAATTTCACTACTATTTAGTATTCAAGTTTAGAAACAGGAGATTTCTGCTTTTAGGGAGCGATCTATTCCGACACGCGATGTTTTGAATTATTAAAAAAATTATGCTTCTATAATCTGAATCTAAATTCTTCTTGCATCATACATACGTACCATCATTGAAAATATACCGTTACAATTTCCTATAGTTTTGAGAATTATTATAACAGCTCGACTGGTATCGTATGTCACTGTAGAGAACATAATGTTTCCAGAAATTTAATTTATAAATTTTAAGCCATGAATTCATTAATAAAGCATCAGTTACTCAAATTTCACTACTCTTTAGTATTCAAGTGTGCTTTTAGAGAGCATCCTATTCCGAAATGCAATGTTTTGAAATATTAAAACCATAATACTTTTTATAATCTGAATCTAAATTCTTCTACCACCATATATTCATACCATCATTGAAAATTTACCGTTACAATTTCCTATAGTTTTGAGAATTATTATAAGAGCTCGACTGGTTTTGCATCCCTCTGTAGAGAACAGAATATTTCCAGAAATTTAATTTAAATTTTTAAGGCATAGATTCATTAATGAAGCATCAGTTACCTAAATTTCACTACTCTTTCATTTATTAAAGAGTTAATGTATATTAAATCTTATTTTTATAATTCACACCATGTTCTTTACAAATAATTTTTATTTATATCAGGAAGAAACATGATTTCTTGAATTTTGTTTTACAAGTACAACTCTATTTCTTTGTTTTTTGTCAAAAGTAAAGAAACTTATTTCTCTAAAGGAAATGCTTTATTGTTAGTTGTAGCATAGTTACAATGTAAAATTCCGATTACAGAGGCAAGTGTTAACAAAATAAATCATTCTTTGTTTCTAAAAGCACGAAAAATATCCTTAAATGGTTAGAATGCAGATTATGATAT
>CM063499.1:36539603-36547103 GCA_032207245.1 Pardosa pseudoannulata | reverse complement strand
AAGCTATTCTATGTTTATCTACCTTGTATTTTTATAGCATTACCACTACAGTTAGTTTTCATTGACTGACGGGAGATGGGTTTTTATTGAGTAGTAAAGCAGATGCAACAAATTGTTATCATATGTCACTGTAGAGAACATAAAGTTTCCAGAAGTTTAATTTATAAATTTTAAGGCATTAATTCATTAATAAAGTATCAGTTACTTTAAATTCACTTCTTTTTAGTATTCAAGATTAGAAATAGGGTTTTTCTGCTTTTCCGAGCTTCTTATTCTGAAGTTTTCTGATTTCAATTATTAAAACCATGATTTGAACGTGGTTCTTTAGTTTAAGTGGTTAAAGACCAGTATAACCATGCTTAATAGAAAGCTATTCTATGTTTATCTACCTTGTATTTTTATAGCTTTAAAACTACAGTTAGTTTTCATTGACTGGCGGGAGATGGGTTTTAATTGAGTAGTAAAGCAGATGCAACAAATTGTTATCATATGTCACTCTAGAGAACATAAAGTTTCCAGAAGTTTAATTTATAAATTTGGAGACATGAATTCATTAATAAAGTATCACTTACTTTAAATTCACTTCTTTTTAGTATTCAAGTTTAGAAAGAGGGGATTTCTGCTTTTTGAGAGATTCTTATTCTGAAGTTTTCTGTTTTTAATTATTAAAACCATGATTTGAACGTGGATATTTATATTAAGTGGTTAAGGACCAGTATAACCATGCTTAATAGAAAGCTATTCTATGTTTATCTACCTTGTATTTTTATAGCATTACCACTACAGTTAGTTTTCATTGACTGCCGGGAGATGGGTTTTAATTGAGTAGTAAAACAGATCCAACAACATGATGCAATAGCTCCTCTATTTAACAATTAATTGGCTGTGCAGTTTTTTAACTAGTAGAGCACAGAATTGGGGTACATCAAACTGTGAGTTCGGATTTTGCTTCATCTACTGATTCTAGCGTATAGCCCGTCATATGACGGGATAAATAAAATTTTTTATTTTGAGAATTGTAAAGTATCCTATTAAGCAGGCACAAAAATGCTTTGTTTTTTGACTGAGAATTATCTGGTACACGCTCAATAATTTGCTTATCTTCATACTCCTCTAAAGTCTCCCAATACTGTGAATGCAGTTTAGAATCACGTTGAATTCATTTAGAAAGATAATTCAAAGTTTTCTTAACTAAGTCAAAATTACCGTTAAGTTCTTTTCAATTTTTTTGGTCATAGTAATTAATGGAAGTAAAGGTATGGAGAGCTATCATTTCCATTACACCTTGGAGGTAGATAGAATTTGTTGTTAATACCGGTGATAAAATTTTCATTGCAACAAAAAACAATCGATGTTTAAATTTAAAATTATCACATATGTAACAAATCTATTATTTAAACCAAATATAAAAGGAAATTATTTACGTAATATCTAAGTTCAGTGATAAAACGTATGAAAACAATGCAGACGATATTTAAATAATTTAAAATAAGAAATGATTAAATGAAAGATAATTCAATGTTTTCTTAGCTACGTCGAAAATATCGTTAAGTTCTTCCCATTTTTTTGATACAGTAATTAATGGAAGTAAAGAAATGAAACTATCTTTTCCACTACACCCTGGAGGTAGATGGAATTTATTGTTAATACCGGGGATAAAATTTTCATTGCAACAAAAAATAATCAATGATTAAATTTAAAATTATCACACATGTCCCTAATCTATTATTTAAGCCAAATATAAAAGAAAATTATTTACGTAATATCTAAGTTCAGTGATAAAACATACGAAAATAATGCAGACGATATTTGAATAATTTAAAATAAGAAATGATTAAATGAGATGGTTAAAGGAATGACGTCATAATCATAGAAAAAAATGTTATTTTTACTTATTTCTTATGAGATAAATTGATAAATTTAATCGCTTGCTCTTAACCGTGGAAAATAGGGCTTGAAATAAAGGCATTAAACACTCGAAAAGTAGGGAAGAGGTGGCATTTGAGAGTTAGTTTTAAAGACCACAGTATGTTTCGCTGTGGAAGTATATTTATACCAGTATAGTTTAGAATTGAGGCAGGTAAAAAAAATGTTTTTTTTTTTTTTTTTTGGCTGAGAATCAACTTACAACAAAAAATAATAGGTGATTAAAATTAAAATTATCAGATACTTACCTAATCTATTATTTAAACCAAATATGAGATAAAATTATTTACGTATTATAAATAATGCAGACGGTATTTAAATAATTTAAAATAAAATATGATTAAATGAGATGGTTAAAAAAAATGACGGTATAATGCTAGAAAAAAATCTTATTTTGACAAACTTATTATGTGATAAACTGATAAATTTAATCGCCTGCTCTTAAAATGTGGCTTGAAATAATCGCATTAAACGCTCGAAAAGGGGGGAAGGGGGGATTTCGAACCTTTTAAAGAAGACTTTATTTTTTGCTGTGATATAAAGCATATTTATACCAATTTATTTTAGAATTGGATCGATAGTTTAACCCTTTAACGGACAGTGGTTTCGTAGCAAAACCACCTATTAAACATCTTTTTTTTATAACTTTACTCTTTGGATTACTTTACTTTATCTTTTTATAACTATTTACGGCTCCAATCTCATACATCTGTGATATAAGGAAGCCAGTGATGTAGAATCAAGAGCTTTTGCAATTTAAAAAAAACTTTTTGGAGACATGAATGAGTTTTTTGATTATATATATATATATATATATATATATATATATATATATATATATATATATATATATATATATATATATATCTGTATGTATGTATATATATATATATATATGCGTATATATATGTATATATATGTTTTATGTATATATGTATATATATGTATATATGTATATATATATATATATATATATATATATATATTATATATATATATATTTATATATATATATATATATATATTTATATATATATATATATATATATATATATATATATATATATATATATATATATACATATTATACGTTTTATACATATTACATTTTTGATATTTTAAATATATAACAGATGATAGTTCTATGCTTAACTTTTTGATTTCTTTTTTCTATTGAAATAGATGTATTTAAACTTTCTCTACTTGAAAAGTCAGATTCAATTTATCTTATGTATGACCTCAAATAAAAGTATCTATACAAACAACACTTTTAAGTTGTTAAGCTATTTATTTATTATACCATTTTAAGGATTTTCATTTATTGTTCTTCCAAAAGTTAAAAAGTTTTAAAAGCTTTGTGTAGTTAAACTTTTAAAAAGGCATAATGTTCAAGCTGTACAAGGGTAAGGGTTAGTCAGTTAAACCACTTCTCAAACCCTAATTTGGTATCCTCTAAGGTATACTCTTCAAAGGAATGTAAAGAAAATTTATATATTTTACATATATAAGGCTTATAGATAACATTTATAAACAAATTACATTAAATTCCCATGAATTTATTTTGGTGACCTTTAAAGGGTTAAGGGAAGATTTTACTCGCTTTGAATTTTGCTAACCCTAACTCGTCTAGAATCCAATACGGATGTCTCTGTCCATTCCAGGTCCAACCGCTTCATAGATTCAAGGACAGACCAGCAGATAACTTAGACTATTATTATAGAGGGGATTCGTTAATTCGAAATTGAGTTTCAGCAAGAGGTACTGGTCTCACTAGTCCTCCTGTTGCAAAAGGTATGCTGTAACACTCTACACTAACAGCAAACCTAATAAACGATTAACGATAAAAATTAGTACTTACTACTTTATTCATGGTGATAGCTTCGTTTGGACTGTCAAAGGACAAAGTAGTACGTTGGGCAACTGGTCAATCACAATCCAAACAAGTCACAGCTTCATCCTTTTATACTAAATATTTCAGGAAAAATGTACCCTAAGAGTGTATCTCTCTCAAAATTAATTCGTTTGCTTAAACAATCCCGTACATGGAATATAACACATTTTTATTGTTGCATAATATCAGGGTTATCAATAATCATTGATTTGCGTGCAAAAGAATATATCTGCACTGAATGCATTTTTTTTTCGCGTGATGAATTTCAAACATTTGGTGACCTTAACACCAATAGGATAATATCTAAAAAAAAATTTGTGTTCAGCAGGCCCAATTGCTCACGTTTTCCTTACATAAGTTGAAAAAATTTCGTTAATGTTGCAAGGTTGAGAAGCATTTATGATTTGAACTCTTAAGAGCAGAATTTTTTTTCTTTTTCGTGAAAATTGCAGCTTCTACTGAAGCGGCTTTACTAATAGAACTAACAGAAGGACAATTTGTAAAATTTCATGTAACAATCAAATTTCAAAATTAATTTATTTTATCTTTAATCTCTCTGATGAAAATATATGTTATCAATATAATTAGGAAAAAAGGCTTAAAATTTCCAAATAAAATAAGAATTAATATAACATTTAGGAAGTCTTAATTGTTCTAAAATTAACACATCAAAAATGGTCCATGATTATTCATTTTCCACATAATAATTTTCCTTTATTCTTTTTAGAGAATGGAATAAATCTTAGTTGTTAGGACAAGTATTTGCAGAAAATATTTTAATAAAAATAATAATTATAATAGATGATTTTTCTATGCATGTTTCTAACAGTTCCAGAAGGACAGGTTTTGCAATTTCAATCACGTTAATTTTAATTAAATTTTGTTTTATGAGTTATATGGTATGTAGTTATAACATTTCAAAGAGATATAACAATCAAAAGTATAGATCAAGGGTTTTAAATATTCATAAATATCGAATATCTATAACATACACTACAATCATATTCTGGTATAAATACAACTACGGTGAAGTTGCCCGGATTTTTTCTTACAAAGTAATAATCAAATGCTTCAAGATGTAAAACAAAGAAAATTTTAAAAACTATGATTTTGTTTTATGTCTGGTTTCAGAAACTGGGGAAGGACACGTGATGTTTTTACAATGCATGATACCAGATTTGAATGTTATGGCACCAGATTTGAATGTTAACACCAGATGTGAATGTTATGGAGCCTACTTTATCAAAGTAGATATTTTACTATTAAACTCTGCAGGAATAAAAAGAATTACGATTTCATGTGCCGGACCTTCTTGAAGTAGATATTTCACTAATAAACTCTGTAGGAATAAAAAAATTACGATTTCATGTTCCGGACCTTCTTGAAGTAGATATTTCACTAATAAACTCTGCGGGAATAAAAAGAATTACCATTTCATGTTCCGGACCTTCTTGAAGTAGATATTTCACTAATAAACTCTGCAGGAATAAAAGAATTACGATTTCATGTTCCGGACCTTCTTGAAGTAGATATTTCACTAATAAACTCTGCAGGAGTAAAAAGAATTACCATTTTATGTTCCGGCCCTCTGCAAAGCTATGCAGGACTTAAGGAATTACAATTCAGGATCTTCCTGAAGTATATATTTTATAAATAAACTCTGCAGGAGTAAAATAAATTACAATTTCTTGTATCTCCCTCAGCAAAGCTCTACAGGAATAAGGGAATTACAATTTAGTGCTCTGGATCTTCTTTAAGTAGATATTTTATTAATACATTCTGCAGGAGTTAACCCATATTGGACCGCTGTCCTATAAACAGGACAGCAAATAAAATTCCATTTAATAATAAAATTATAAATATTTTCTGAGTGGATTTTATTTTAACACCTTTAAAATAGACACACTTTAGCATAGTAGCAAAAAAAAACTAAGAAATCAAACTATATTGTATTTTAAAATTTATTTTCAGCTACCTCTTAAAAATTGTGATTTTTAATCTTTAATTTTATATTCATTATTATTATTTTTTAAACATTGTGGAGGTTACTTTTAGTTTAAAAACAGAGCTAATAATGTAGCTGAAAGTTTTTGTTGAAAAATATATTTTACATGTGTATTTTGTAAGTATAAAAAAGGTGCCCTAAAATTAAGACGACGGTCCAATCCTGATTATTTTTCTATGAATTCGATATTGCATTGATAGAGCACATTATTTTCTTATATTTCAATGAAAACCAGTCCAAACACCTGTTCACACACCTGGACACAACAAGGGGTAAATAGATGTTTATTCTATGCAGAAAACTGGAGATATTTTGCAAGATAAACTTACTCTCTTTTGGCCAGTTCAATAACTGCAAGAGAAAACCTACAACAGTATGCTTAAAATATAATGTTGGACTTTGTTTTGACTGTTTCCCCAAATTTTATCTATGAATCAGCCTAATGCAATCTAAGTGATATTTGTTAAGTTTTAGTAGTGTAATGGACCATTGTCCGATTTATAGGACAGCCAATTACTTAAAAAATTAAAAATATTTTTCAAAATTTTGGTTTTATATACAAAGTTACGCCATATTAATGATATGGATTAAGTTTTAATAACTTACAGAAATATTTAGTTGGTGTGGTACAATATGGGTTAAAAGAATTACCATTTTATGCTCCTGCCCTCTGCAAAACTCTACTGGAGTAAAGGAATTACAATTCAATGTTCCGTGTCTTCTTAGATATTTTACTAATAAACTCTGCAGGAGTAAAATGAGTTACCATTTCGTTATGCGATCCTCTGGAAAACTCTGCAGGAGTAACATAATTACCATTTCCTGTTCCAGTCCTCTGCCACTTTCTGTAGGAGGGGAAGAATTACCATTTCGTGTTCCGGTCCCTCTTAAAAAGAACAGAATCATACATTAATGTAGACATGAGAACAAATCCATTTATTATAATTGATATTTTGATAATGATATCTGTAGGAGTTCAAGAATAACAATTTCGTGTTTCGGATCTGCTTAAAAAACAAATTATTACATTGAAATTGTCTACTTTGGAGAGAAAGGTGCGTGATCGCTATCCGCCTTAATCATCATCCCCTGAACTCTCCAATATTTTGCAAGAAGAGTAGTATGAGATTCCATTGTAAACTACACAGGAAATGTGTTTATACCTTCCGAGAAGACTTAAACTGTTTGTAATGGTTTTTTACACCTTATTAAGCATTGTAGTGTGTTTTTGTTTATATGTTTGCATATTTTTGTTCAATCCTTCTATTTATACAAACATATGCACTTATTTACAGATTGCAAATTCCTTGGGTTTCTCCAGGTCTCAGAAGCAGAATAGCAGGTTCTCTTTCTTAAAATTGGAACAATAGTTACTAGACATCTCCAGAGGACCTATGCATTCATGAACAACGTCCCAAGGAACTGCAAAAAACTTCAAGAATTCTGAGAAGAATCGGACCCACTAACAGATGTATTGCTGAAATTGTTTTGGTGGTGCTATAGAATGTGATGGAACACCCGGTCCCGAAAATGCCTATACACCCTGCATAATTCTAAGAACGTATTTTTGGTTTTGACAACCGAAGTGCAGGCACTTGCTGACTAGTTTATACCTTCCAAGATATATAATTTTCACTTTATTTAGTGTTTTTGTATAATATGAGCTTATATCTTGTAT
>CM063499.1:36529603-36534603 GCA_032207245.1 Pardosa pseudoannulata | reverse complement strand
ATAATTTTATAAATATGTAAATTTCACTGTACATCGATAAAAAAAAAAAGAAAATATCTATTGGTAAATACATACTATAGAAAAAAATCTGAAAATTTTTTAATTGTCCAATTTAACAAGTTGATTGTCATGGAGTTAACCGAAACTCACTTGATACACAAATACCATCGACGCAGCAAATAATAAAAGTACATAATTATAGTAAATATAGATACTGATAAATTTTTCAATGATACCATAGTTGTCATAATGGCTTGAAGAAATAAATGCAATATAGAACATAAATGATTTATTAGTACATGAATATATATTTATATATATCATATAGAAGAACACCATCAAATAGCATCTCAGCCAATATTTATTTATAATTGTAATCATGTGTGATAACACTTTAATGCTAAGTCATAAATATCGAGAAAATATCTGAGATATATTATGCTATTATTTTAACCCACTACACTTACATGAAGATATTTATATTTATATGTGTATATAATTAAATATATACATATATACATTTATATATATATATATATATATATATATATATATATATATATAAATATATATGTATATATATATATGTATATATATAATATATGTATATATATGTATATATATAAATATATATATGTATATGTATATATGTAAATATGTATATATGCATATATATATGTATATAAATATATATATGTATATATATATGTATATTATATATATATATTGTCGCATAAAGAGACTTAGCGAACGAGCTAAGTGGCCGAATGGGTCAAAGCACGCGATGCAGCCCGAAGATTGTGTGTTAGTCGATGGTTGCCATGACGGTTATAGTACGGATTTTTAATTTTAAAAATGTTATTTATTGTTTTCTTATGTTCTTGAACATTCTATATCTTTCTTCAATATGTAAATTAGTTATTTCTCTGCTAATATTCTGTTTGGGTATAAAAGCTGATACCAACTAGTTGAAGGCAACTTCTCGATCTTGTAAAGTTGCGAGTTGCTAATTAGCTTCAATAAATTCGTTTACTAAGTTAAAAGGTGTGCTCATTCGAATCTTCGTGACAATATATGTATATATATATATATATATATATATATATATATATATATATATATATATATATATATATATATATATATATATATTATATATATAATAAATTTTATATATGTATATATATATATATATATATATATATATATATATATAATGTGTATATATATATATATATATAATATATATTATATATATATATATGTATATATATAAATATACATATATATATAATATACATATATATTTATATACATATATATATATACACATATATATGATATATGTATATGTATGTATATTTACCTACATAGATAAATATTAAATTATGTGTAAGAAATACGGATAAAAAAAACCCAGAAAAAAATTACATATTCGGGTCGTCTAGTATTATTATATAAAAAAATATTGGTATTGCTATTGTTTAGCAAAATATATATCGTTTTATTGCATATTAATTATACAACCTTTAGAGAAACTTTCTGAAACTGCAATATATTTCTATTAATTATTTGTAAGCATATTAAGACATACATTAACGTCGTACTTGTATTTGCTTTATCAGTGAAGTGTATAAAGAAGTTAAATAATATAATGTTTTGCATTCTGGTTACTAATCATTCTCTCTTTTAAGATGCTAATAATGTTTTCCGTATACTCATAAATCTAGAACCTTACCCAGTTTATAAAGAAGTTAAAAAAATATGTTGTTTCACAATGTGATTACTAATCAGTTTTCTCTTTTAAGTTACTAATTATTTTTTTTCGTATACTTATAAATCAACCACCTTACCCAGTGTATAAAGAAATAAAATAATATAATGTTTCGCATTGTGATTACCAATCAGCATTCTCTTTTAAGGTATTAATATTTTTTTTGCATATACTATTAAATCAATAACCTTACCCAGTGTATAAAGAAATTAAATAATGTAGTGTTTCCCATTGTTATTACTAATCATTTTTCTACTTTAAGGTACTAATAGTTGTTTTTTTTTTTATACTTATAGATCAAGATATTTACCCAGTGTATAAAGAAATTAAACAATATGTTATTTTTCATTGTGATTACTAATCATTTTTTTCCTTTAATGTACTAATAATTTTTTTTGTATACTTATAGACCAACAACCAATGTTTAGAGAAATTAAATAATATGATGTTTCGCATTGTGATTACTAAACATTTTTCTCCTTTAAGGTACTAATATTTTTTTTTCGTATACTTATAGATCAACAACCTTAATCAGTGTATAAAGAAATTAAATAATAGAGTGTTTCCCATTGTTATTACTAATCAGCATTCTCCTTTAATGTACTAATAATTTTTTCGTATACTTATAGATCAACAACCTTGCCCAGTGAATAAAGAAATTAATATAGTGTTTCTCATTGTTATTATTAATCATTTTTCTCTTTTAAGGTACTAATAATTTGTATATTTATAGATCAACAATCTAACACAGCTTATAAAGAAAGTAAATAATATAGTGTTTCGCATTATGATTACTGATCATTTTTTCTCTTTTAAGGTACTAATAATTTTTTTCATTTACTTATAGATCAACCACCTTACCCAGTGTATAGATAAATTAAATAATATAATGTTTCGCACTCTAATTTCCAATCATTTTTCTCTTTTTAGGCACTAATAATGTTTTTCGTATACTTATAAATTAACAATCTTTCCCAGTGTTTTGAGAAATTAAATAATATGATGATGCGCATTGTGATTACTAATCATTTTTCTCTTGTAAGGTACTAATAATTTTTTTCGTATATTTATAAATCAACGCCTTACCCAGTATATAAAGAAATTAAATATTATAGTATTTCGCATTGCGATTATTAATCATTTTTCCTTTTTAAGGTACTATTAATTTTTTTTCGAATACATATAGATCAAAAAGTTTACCCTGTGTATAAAGAATTTAAATAATATAATGTTTCGTATTGTGATTACTAATCATTTTTCTCATTTCAGGTACTAATATATTTTTTCATATACTTATGAACAACCTTATCCAGTGTATAAAGAAATTAAATAATGTAGTGTTTCACACTGTGATTACTAATCATTTTTCGCTTTTAAGGTACTAATAATTTTTTTCGTAAACTTATAGATCAACAACCTTGCCCGTTGTTTAGAGAAATTAAATAATATAGTGTTTCACACTGTGATTACTAATAATTTTTCTCCTTTAAGGTACTAATAATGTTTTTCGTATACTTATAGATCAACAATGTATAAAGAAAGTAAATTGTATAGTGTTTCGCACTGTGATTACTAATCATTTTTCTCCTTTAAGGTACTAATAATGTTTTTCGTATACTTATAGATCAACAATGTATAAAGAAAGTAAATAGTATAGTGTTTCGCACTGTGATTACTAATCATTTTTCTCTTGTACGGTACTAATAATTTTTTTCGTATACTTATAGATCAAACATCTTACCCAGTGTATAAAGAAATTAAATAATATAGTGTTTCACACTGTGATTACTAATCATTTTTCTCCTTTAAGGTACTAATAATGTTTTTCGTATACTTATAGATCAACAACCTTACCCAGTGTATAAAGAAATTAAATATTATAGTGTTTCACACTGTGATTACTAATCATTTTTCTCCTTTAAGGTACTAATAATGTTTTTCGTATACTTATAGATCAAAAATGTATAAAGAAAGTAAATAGTACAGTGTTTCAAAAGATCTACTAATCATTTTCTCCTTTAGGTACTAATAATGTTTTTCGGGGTCGTCTGAAAAACAACCTTACCCAGTGTATAAAGAAATTAAATATTATAGTGTTTCACACTGATTAAAATGTATTTCTCCTTTAAGTACTAAATAACTAAACTTATAGATCAACAATTTGTTTAAAAATTAAACCCATATATTAACTGTAACTTCAGATTATTAAACCGCAATATTTGTTTGTTGACCGGGGACAAAAATTGTCGTATCTTCTATTTCATAGATCGTGAATACAAAAGAAAATTGTTTAGGAAAGTAACATTACGGCCTTTCAAATTAATTAGTAAATGAAATTTCTAAATTTTTACCAAAAATCTTCATTTAAACTTATTTGGATATCTTAAACTCTTTATAAAATATTCAAGATACTAATTTAGTATTCGTAAAGAGAAAATATAACCTTAAAAAATAAAGAAGTAAATTTAAATTGAATCTGATTATCAGAACATAGATTTTCATGCAATCTCAAGAATTTAAAATCGTCGATTATGATCTTCAGATAGCATTTCTGCAACTTTCCCACGTTACACGCGCTGGTGATTTAGAAACGTGACATCTTAAATTTACCTTGAAAATTGAATTGCCTGTTTGTCACAGTTATGTATATTCGCGTGTTCAGGGCTGGATTTGATAGCTATTGTTCCTGTACGTTTATTAGAATCATGCTCGTTGTGAATCATGTTGCAATATTCAGCCGCTTTCACGCTAAACTACAAGCATCGTGATTTGCGCATAAAAGATTCAAATTTAGGTAGATGGAAACAGATTACAATCCCAGTGTACTGTACGTATGAGATGCTCAAACTCTTTACCGTGGGCTATAGACAGCTCAAAAGAGAGAGAAGCTTCTGACTGTATCTTTATAGTTTTTTGAACGTCATGCGTGAATCACAATCGGGAATCGCGATACTTGAAGAGAAAGCAAAAGAGAAAAAAGCCGCCAACTTAGTGGAGTACGCAGAATTTTGGGGGTTCATAATTCTAAATATAATATCCCGAATAATTTCTACTATTTTTATTTTTGCCATTTTGTTTTAAGTCAAGGGGGGGTAAACCCCTATCCCCTTCTGGCATACGCAGCTACGCCGACTAATCTTGATAGTTTAACTCTTCCCACTCAAAACCGTTTCCATGGATACTTACCAACAACTCAAAGCGTTTCGGAGAGCTTTTGGTGGATTCC
>CM063499.1:36497103-36514603 GCA_032207245.1 Pardosa pseudoannulata | reverse complement strand
ATCTCAAAGGTTGTACATTGTTTAATCATAAATCAGGATATTATTTCCTCCAAGAGAGTAAAATATTATTCGAAAATAATCGAATCCTTCCGTGATAGCTGCACTTCCTTTTAGTTTCAAAGGGTGGTTATAATTTATATGTTCTGGCAGAAATAACCTTCCAGAATATTCATTTCCCAGTCATAAACATCTGCTATACCCTCCGAAAACGTGCAGTAACAGATGTGACGCCCACTAATCTGTATTCAGCTGTTCAAACAACGTGATGCATGATGAAAGGTATGTTTATTTAGACTACACTTTGAAGAATACTTAATACTTTACACAAAATTTTATGAGTAATTTCAGACCTGTTTCTAAGTTCATAAATTTAAGATATAATCCCATTTCATAAAATTACAATTCAAAAATTGTATGTTATATTCTAATCCGTAAGAGAATACTTAATACTTTACACAAAATTTTATGAGTAATTTCAGACCTGTTTCTAAGTTCATAAATTTAAGATATAATCCCATTTCATAAAATTACAATTCAAAAATTGTATGTTATATTCTAATCCGTAAGATTTAAAAAATTCTACTGAAAAAGTTTTTTTTTTTCCAAACACAAAGTTGCATTATTTACATAAATAATATCATTAAGATGATTGAATATTTCGCTAATTTTAATGAGTAATTAGTTATAATTTCTCACTATTTTTCGTTATATTTGTATGATTCTTTTAATCTAAATATCAAAAGTATTTCTTAATAATTAATTTAAGAGAATGTAGTTCTGAAATTCCTTAAATTTAAGTTGTATGTTAATAAGTATATTATGAAGTTATGTGGATCATAGTAAAGTTTCTACTCCAAAATTGTACTGTATTAATTATTTTATGATTTTACAAGAATTGAAAGAGGTCTTAATGCAATAACAATATTTTGTATAATTTTATTATGTATTTAAAGATTTATGGTCTGTTGACACATTTTTAAAAGTGAAAATTTCTTTAGAAGGTAGATATTCCTAATGTTTTAGTAAGAATTCTAAATTAAAATGAATTTTTGTATCTTTAAAAAAATATCTGTGATTTATTATAACCATTTTATACATATTGTTAAACTTTTCTTTACGTAAATAGTTAACGCATTTATGCACAACTGAAAATTTTGACTTTGCTTATAATAAAGCAAGTCGTCTGAACGTATTGGAATCAAATCCTCAACTGAAGTGCTGAAAATAAGTGTGAATGCACAGACTTCTTGGTCGCTACCATAGTAACCGATGACTGGGGAAACGAGAAAGTGTGACCTTGAAGCGCCAATAGATTTTACATGGACTATAGTGTGTCTATCAAGTATAGTTGCTTACTTTATCTATAGGTATGTACAAAAAAAAGTGTCCCTTTTCTACCCATGAAGCAGCTTTAAAGTTGTTGTAGTTTAACAAAATTTAAAGATAGTTACAAATTAAGTTTTTACCATAGCAAACGCAAATTCACAATCTCCTATATTTTATATATATATATATATATATATATATATATATATATATATATAATGTGCTTATATCTAAGAAAACTACATTTACTTAATATTTTTTACTTTCTTTTATTTTTTACTTATTTTTTTTTTATTGCCTGAGCCCAATACAGTGAGGAAGTCTACTTTTATTTACTACACGACATTTAATGCAATCAAATTAGGAAATTCTAGACCTCCTATGATCATTTACTACAGCAATGTAATTCGAATCCACGAACTGGTTGAACAGTAGTGTAGCGACCTAACCTTTCGATTCATTTATTACTGGGTATATCATTTGGTTAAAACTAACATACTCGTCCAGATTCTGTTACATACAATGTTTAAAACTGTTACTAGTATATGTATCAATTATTGTTGCTTACTTTATCTATAGATATGTACAAAAGATAGTCACATATCTACCCATGAACCAGCTTTACAGTTGATGCAATTTAACAAAATTTAAAGATAGTTACAAATTATGTTTTTACCATAGCAACAGCAAATTCACAATCTCCTCCTACATGTATACAATGCGATTATTTCTAAGAAAACTACAATTAATATTTATTACTTCCTTCCATTTTTTACTTTTTTTTATTGCCTGAGCCCAATATAGTGAAGAAGTCTACTTTATATACTACACGACATTTAATGAAATCGAATATGGTAAGGCGATTCTAGACTACCATGATCATTTACTACAGCAATGTAGTTTAAATCCACGAACTCTTTGAACAGTAGTGTAGCGTCCTATCCTTACAGGAAATTTATTACTGGGTATATTAATTTGCTAAAATTAATGTATTCGTTCAAATTCTGTTACATGCAACGTTTTAAAACTGTTACTAGTGTGTCTATCAAGTATAGTTGCTTACTTTATCTATAGGTATGTACAAAAAAAAGTGTCCCTTTTCTACCCATGAAGCAGCTTTAAAGTTGTTGTAGTTTAACAAAATTTAAAGATAGTTACAAATTAAGTTTTTACCATAGCAACAGCAAAATTCACAATCTCCTCCAACATATATATAATGCGATTATTTCTAAGAAAACTACAATTAATATTTATTACCTTCTTTTATTTTTTACTTATTTTTTTTTTATTGCCTGAGCCCAATACAGTGAGGAAGTCTACTTTTATTTACTACACGACATTTAATGCAATCGAATGATGGTTATTAGATTCTAGATTACTGTGATCATTTACTACAGCAATGTAATTTGAATCCACAAACTCTTTGAAAAGCAGTGTAGCGTCCTCACCATTCAACGAATTTATTACTGAATGTATCAATTCGTTGAAACTAATGTATTCCTCTAGATTCTGTTACATACAATGTTACACATGCTAGTAACTATTTTAAACATTACAATGTATAAAACTGTTACTAATATGTGTATCAAGTATAACTGCTTACTTTAACTCGACTTTGTCCCGGTTTTGTTCATTTTACTGATAGAAATTTTAATTCAGTAGTTTCCCAGTTACTTTGAGTAGCCCAGACGTTCAAAACCTAATTCAAATACAGTGAACTCCCTTTAATGTGAGCAGTTTGGGACGCCGTGATTTTGATAACAATAAACGATATGCGAAAATAGATAAATTTACCCCCTTTAATTTACATGTACTAAATTTCAAAATAAAATGAAAAAAACTCTCCTTATATTTATGTACTATATATTATCCTTTAAAACATATGAATTGTATGCATATTTTAAAAAAATTGATCAATTGCTGACTGTCTAAAATTTTTTCTAAAAAGCTCATTGATAAATTTTTCGTAATTATAATCAACTTGTCATAACGATTTAAAGTTTCAATCTTTTGTTTTAAAGTTAAATCATTTCGTTTTCTGGCCTACATATCAACCAGCTGCATATAAACGAGCAAGGCATAAAATGTAAATACAGTGGAAGCCGGTTAATGTGATAAGTTTGGGACACCGTGATTTTGATAACAATAACCGATTGATAACAATAAACGATATTCAAAATTAGATAAATTTACCACCTCCCCTTTAATTTACAAGTATTAAATTTCAAAATAAAATGAAAAAACTCACCTTATATTTATGTACTTTATATTATCCTTTAAAACATAATTATATACATAATTAAAAAAATTGATCAATTGTTGACTGTCTACAATTTTTTCTAAGAAGCTCACTGATAAATTGTTCGTAATCATAATGTTTATTAAAGTCATAGGAGCTTTGTTGTACTTCCCGTTTCGACACTTTCAATGCATTTCAGAGCCTGAGAAATGTTTAACAACGCTGCAGCATCATGCTGACTCATCTTTGGTAGCCTGTCAAAATGATTTAAAATTTCTATATTTAGTTTTAATGTTAAATCATTTCGCTTTCTGGCTTACATATCGACCAGCTGCATGTAAGCGAGCTAGGCATAAAATGTGAATACTTTCCTTCTCAGTTCCAATAATCATGTGTTGCCTTCTGCTGAACTGACAACTACTGACCACCAGCAGGGTGTGTGTATTTCTGAGACATTTCAGGAACGTGAACTACCCCACTCCTTTGTTCATTCCCAGTCTCTCTAGTTGGTTTGGTTTTGGAGCGCTACGGTCTACTTTTTGCAACACGAGGGCTAATGAAACCGGGGCCTACTGCTTAAAGCCGATTCCAAACGGCTACGAGCATCCATGCTATAGTGGGATTCGAACCCACGAACTCCGGTTCCGAAGGCCAGCACCCTAACCATTCGACCATCGTTCGGCATTTCTCTAGTTGGAAGAGGAACTATTTTCAAAAATTCAAACAGTGAAGGAGAAGAAAAGATAGATTCCTTCTAAATAGATTGTGAATATTCCTTTGCCAGTTAAAAGGAGGCTCTAAAATTGATAACATTAACCGATGTAACGATCACATAAAACGATAATTTTAATTTACAAGTGAATAGAGAAAATCGGGACCAAGTGATTTCGATAACAATAAGCGATTGATTACATTAACTGCGATCACATTAAGCAGAGCTCACTGTATAACCTCTGAAAAATAGATTTAATAGTTATGATATGATTGTAAGTTATATGAGAGATTTGGCAATTAATTTACAAATTGTTGTGTGTAAATAAAGACAGACACAAAAGAATAAATATTTTTGTACAAAAACAAAAGAAAGTAAAAAAGTAATCAGAATGACTATACATAATACTGGATAATACTGGTTTCATGCCTAATTTCTTCAATTTTGTTCTAAAATCCTCGACCTATGTCGAAATTGAAAATCTTTCACACGTTTAAAATTCAAAAGAGTTTCCTGTCTGCAATTTATGTCCCAGTCTATTGAACACAGCTTTTCTTCGACTTAAAAAATTAGAATTTTGAAGTTTGACCTAAGCAATAGCTTTCAGCCCTTCGAGCACAGATCTTGCATTTCATATTGGTACGAATTTGTTTAGTGCACCTTAAATTTAACATGGAACTCTAGGGGTATCTCGCCAATGATACCAGCTCTTTGGCGACAGTTTTTGTCGCCAAGTTGGTCACCAAATATCGCCAGATGTGGCGATACATTACAACTTCCGGTTCCGGGTCTGATCTGGAATGTTCGACCAGTTTCTTCGGGCCTATATAAGCAGGCTGATTCCTAAATGAGGAGAGTCGTTAAGTACATTTCTCGGTTTACAGAGTACTCACGGTGTGTTGTGTTTTACCGGTGCTTCCGTTTTGTTTTATGAAAAAAGAGGTACATGAGCCCACAGCATTCTTCTCACGTTGTATAGCGATGATTTTGTAAGCTTGGTACGACTGTGCAGTACCTTAATCTTGATGCCTTTCTCACATTATATTTTCCAACAGATTGCCAATAAATTTTTTTTTTCGTGCTGTCTTACTTAAAGTCCATTCAATCCCCGAACCCAGCTTCGAAGTTTGAAACAATATTTTCGATAAAATTGTAGCGATTATTTTATACGATAACAAAATTAAATTGCTTTCTATTTTGATTCCTTCCAAGAATGATGCGACACAGTTATATTCTGGGATTTTCAATGATCAGATAAATAGCTTTCCATATGTTCTCAGCAAAATTTTGAAGATTTTAAAAAGTGAAATTGCAATTATTCATTTCTTTTATAACAGAATTGATGCTTGCATGTAATGCTAATTCTATGGTATTTTGTCCATGGTTATTGTAACATCCACTGTAAAGAGAGAACATGTCCTCTTTCAACGGAATATTCACCTCCGTTTCAGGCACGTTTTGTTCCTTTGACTCAAAATAAAAACAACTTAAATAACTGTTTTCGCCGCTAAAAAAAAAAAAAAAAAAAAAAAAAAAAAAAAAAAAAAAAAAAAAAAAAAAAAAAAAAAAAACGAAATAAAAAAAAAAAAAAAAACAAAAAAAAAAAAACGGGGTCCGAGCTGTATTATCAATGAAAGGATATCGATGGCTGAAATAGGACTAAGAGAACACAAAGACAATCTTATTAGGGATTTTCTAGGAAAAGGGATTTTGGTTTGGTTTGGTTTTAGAGCGCTACGGTCTACTTTTTGCAACAAGAGGGCTAATGAGACCGGAACCTACTGCTTAAAGCAGATTCCGAACTACTACGAACATCCATACCAAAATGGGAATTGAACCCACGAACTCCGGTTCCAAAGGCCAGAACCCTAACCATTCGCCATCGATCGGTCTAACTCAAAATTACCAACAACACCATTAACTACGGAAAAAATTCCTAAAACAAAGATGGAAGAGAATGAAACTTTCAAAATTTAAAAGCAGCGGATATATTAAACTATTAATTACAATACCATGATTAATAGCGTTTAATAGCATGTATCAGACTCAAAACAAATTACACTAATAGGAGACAAAGTAATCCTGAAATTAGACTTTTTGATAAAAAAAAAGTCATCGTTCGGCCCCCTAGGAAAAGGCATAAACAATCGATTTACCTCCTATTAGAGAAAATTCAACAAACCAATGAAGTGTCGCATGACGGTAGTATTTAACTGCACAGGGGACAACCAGTTACTTTAATACTATTTTATATAATAGTTAGACAGCTGTTGAAAGGAAAAATTTACACACTGATAAGTAAAATACTGTGGGATCGATTCTAATAATGATAGAATGGAAAAATAATTCAGTGAATCACACTTTAGATTGCCGGAGGAATCACAAGTCTTGCATAAAATTAAATAAATTCTAAAAATGCCTATTGCTGAAATAGGATCAAGAGAGAATACAAAGTCAATCTTTTTAGGGATTTTCTAGGAAAAGGGATAAACAATCGATTTATCTTCGATTACAGTAAATACAATAAAACCAATGAAGAAATAAAGTGTAGTACCAGTATTTAACTGTAGAGGAAAAAACCAGTTACTTTTGTACTATTTTATGAAATAGTTCAACATCTCTTGAATGGAAAAATTTACAACTTGATAAGTAAAACACTGTGGGATCGACTCTAGAAAGGATAAAAATAGGAAAATTATTCAGAGCAGCACACACTTTAGATTGCCGGAGGAATCACAAGTCTTGCATAAAATTAAATTCTAAAAATACCTATTGCTGAAATAGGGTCAAGAGAAAACACAAAGTCAATCTTTTTTAGGGATTTTCTAGGAAAATGGATAAACAATCGATTTACATCCGATTAGAGTAAATACGACAAAACCAATGAAGTGTAGCACTAGGGTAGTATTTAACTGTAGATTGGAAAACCAGTTTTGGACTATTTTATGTAATAGTTCTACAGCTATTGAAGAGAAAAATTTACACCCTGAAAGTAAAACACTGTGTGATCGACTTTAGGAATGATAGAATGGAAAAATAATTCATAGCAGCACACTTTAGGTTGCTGGAGGAATCACAAGTCTTGCATAAAATTAAATATATTTTAAAAATGCCTATTGTTGAAATAGGATCAAGAGAGAATAGAAAGTCAATCTTTTTAGGGATTTTGTAGGAAAAGGGATAAACAATCGATTTATCTTCGATTACAGTAAATACAATAACGCCAATGAAGAAATGAAGTGTAGTACCAGGGTAGTATTTAACTGTAGAGGAGAAAACCAGTTACTTTTGTACTATTTTATGTAATAGTTCAACGTCTCTTGAAGGGAAAAATTTATTTCCTGATAAGTAAAACACTGTGGGATCGACTCTAGGAAGGATAGAATAGAAAAATTATTTAGAGCAGCACACTTTAGGTCTCTGGAGGAATCACAAGTCTTGCATAAAATAAAATAAATTCTAAAAATACCTATTGCTGAAATAGGATCAAGAGAGAATACAAAGTCAATCTTTTTCGGGATTTTCTAGGAAAAGGGATAAACAATCGATTTACCTTCGATTACAGTAAATACAACAAAACGAATGAAATCAATAAAGTGTAGCAGCACGAGGGTTTTATTTAACTGTAGATTGGAAAACCAGTTTTGTACTATTTTATGTAATAGTTCTACAGCTATTGAAGAGAAAAATTTACACCCTGAAAGTAAAACACTGTGTGATCGACTTTAGGAATGATAAAATGGAAAAATAATTCATAGCAGCATATTTCAGGTTGCCGGAGGAATCACAAGTCTTATATAAAATTAAATAAATTCTAAAAATGCCTATTACTAAAATAGGATCAAGAGAGAAAACAAAGTCAATATTTTTAGGGATTTTGTAGGAAAAGGGACAAAAAATCGATTTACCCCCGATTAGAGTAAATACAACAAAACCAATGAAGTCAATGAAGTGTAGCACGAGGGTATTATTTAACTGTAGAGGAAAAAACCAGTTATTTTTGTACTACTTTATGTAATAGTTCAACAGCTCTTGAAGAGAAAAATTTACACCCTGATAAGTAAAACACAGTGGGATCGACTCTAGGAAAGATAGAATAGAAAAATTATTCAGAGCAGCACACTTTAGGTTGCTGGAGGAATCACAAGTCTTGCATAAAATTAAATATATTTTAAAAATGCCTATTGCTGATTTAGGATCAAGAGTCAATCTTTTTAGGGATTTTCTAGGAAAAGGGATAAACAATCGATTTACCTCCGATTAGAGTAAATACAACAAAACCAATGAAATCAATAAAGTGTAGCACGAGAGTAGTATTTAACTGTAGAGGGGAAAACCAGTTTTGTACTATTTTATGTAACAGTTCAGCACCTCTTGAAGAAAGAAAATTACACCCTGATAAGTAAAATACTGTGGGATCAATTCTAGGAAGGATAGAAAGGAAAAATAATTCAAAGCAGCAAACTTTAGGTTGCCGGAGGAATCACAAGTCTTGTATAAAATTAAATAAATTCTAAATATGCCTATTGCTGAAATAGGATCAAGAAAGACCACAAAGTCAATTTTTTAAGGACTTTCTAGAAAGAGGGATAAAATTTCGATATACCTCCGATTAGAGTAAATACAACAAAACCAATGAAGTGTAGAACGAGGGTAGTTAACTGTAGAGGGGGAAACCAGTTTTGTACTCTTATGTAATAGTTCAACAGCTGTTGAAGAAACAATTTACACCCTGATAAGTAAAACATAGTGGGATCGACACTAGGAAAGATAGAATAGAAAAATTATTCAGAGCAGCACACTTTAGGTCGCAGGATGAATCACCAGTCTTACATAAAATTAAATAAATTCTAAAAATGCCTATTGATGAAATAGGATCAAGAGAGAACACAAAGTCAATCTTTTTATTGATTTTCTAAGAAAAGGGATAAAAATCGATTAACTTCGATTACAGTAAATAAAACAAAACCAATGAAGCCCATTAAGTGTAGAACGACGGTAGTATTTAACTGTAGAAGGAAAAAGCAGTTTTGTACTCTTTTATCTATTAGTTCGACAGCTATTGAAGGGAAAATTTACACCCTGATAAGTAAAACACTGTGGGATCAACTCTAGGAATGATAGAATGGAAAACTAATTCAGAGCAGCACACTTTAGGTCGCCAGAGGAATCACAAGTCTTGCATAAAATTAAATTCTAAAAATGCTTATTGCTGAAATAGGACTAAGGGAGAACACAAAGTCAGTCTTTTTAGGGATTTTCTAGGAAAAGGGATAAACAATCGATTTACCTCCGATTAGAGTAAATACAACGAAACCAAGGAAATATAGCTCGAGGGTAGTATTTAACCGTAGAGGGGAAAACCAGTTACTTTTGTACTATTTTATGTAATAGTTCAACAACTATTGAAGGGAAAAATTACACCTTGATAAGTAAACCACTGTGTGGCCGAGTTTAGGAATGATAAAAATGGAAAAATAATTTAGAGCAGCACACTTTAGGTCGCCTGAGGAATCACAAGTCTTGCATAAAATAAAATAAATTCTAAAAACGCCTATTGATGAAATAGGATCAAGAGAGAACACAACGTAAATCTTTTTAAAGATTTTCTAGGAAGAGGGATAAACAATCGATTTACCTCCGATTAGAGTAAATACAACAAAACCAATTAAGTCAATGAAGTGTAGCACGAGGGTAGTATTTAACTGTAGAGGGAAAAAGCAGTTTTGTACTACTTTATGTAATAGTTCGACAGCTGTTGAAGGGAAACATTTACACCCTGATAAGTAAAACACTGTGGGATCAACTCTAGGAATGATAGAATGGAAAAATAATTCGAAGCAGAACACTTTAGGTCGCCGGAACAATCACAAATCTTGCATAAGATTAAATTCTGAAAATGCTTACGAGTATTACTGAAATAGGACCAAGAGAGAACACAAAGTCAGTCTTTTTAGGGACTTTCTAGGAAAAGGGATAAACAATCGATTTAGATCCGATTAGAGTAAATTCAACAAAACCAAGGAAATATAGCTCGAGGGTAGTATTTAACCGTAGAGGGGAAAACCAGTTACTTTTGTACTATTTTATGTAATAGTTCAACAACTATTGAAGGGAAAAATTTACTCTCCGATAAGTAAAACACTGTGGGATCGACTCTAGGAATGATAGAAATGGAAAAAAAATTCACAGCAGCACGTGTTAGGTCACTGGAGGAATCATATGTCTTGCATAAAATTACATAAATTCTAAAAATGCAATTGCTGAAATAGAATTAAGAGAGAACAAAAAGCCAATCTTTTTAGTGAATTTTTAGGAAAAGGGGTAAATAATTGATTTACCTCCGATTAGAGTAAATACAACAAAACCTATGAAGTCAATGAAGTATAGCACGAGGGTAATTAACTGTAGAGGAGACAACCAGTTACTTTTGGACTATTTTATGTAATAGTTCGACAGTTGATGAAGGGAAGAATTTACACCCTGATAAGTAAAACACTGTGAGATCGACTTTAGGAATGATAAAGATGGAAAAATCATTCACAGCAGCACACTTTAGGTCACCGGAGAAACCACAAGTCTTATATAAAATTACATAAATTCTAAAATTGCCTATTACTGAAATAGTTTAGAAGCACACAACGAATAGAGTTCGGAGGAATAACGAGTGTATCGCAATAGACACGGAAACAATATTTAAAGTAAAAGATAAAGTAAAACTTAAAATGAAACAGCGGAAAGCACAAAGCTACCTGTCTCTTTTCTTTAAGAGTTGAATAAAGACATCAGGTAGTCTACAAGGCCTTTAAGTCGAAGATAGACTTCCATGATTCTAAAGATAAATGGAATTAATGGCGCAGGATTATCAATTTTGTAAAGATCTCTGGAAAACCTCCAGAAGATTTTTTAAAATTTCTGAAAAAATAGTCTAATATAATAAACTTTTTTCAATTTTGAGTGAATGCCGTCGATCTACATACAGGAGCCTTATGGGATCATCAGTCCAATAAAAGCCTTATATAATAATTGCTTTTACTTTACAGATACATTGAACGTTAAAGTAAATAAGAAAGGGGGGGTTTTCCTCAGCCTTTGATTTAAGCATTAAAGAGAGAAGACGGTAATAAACGTCTTGAGTAAGTCACTCGTAGTAATTTTAAGGATGAATAAGGGTTTGAAATCTGCCTGCCTCAAGCGGTGGAAAAATTCATAGCAAAATGAACATTAGTAAAAAAAATTACGATAGAGGGAGGAAATATTCAAAATGATTTCTAAATCTTTGCTAATCCGGATCTAACTCAGAATTAGGCTTGGTTTGTAGTGCTATGGTCTCCTTTTTTGCAACACGATGGCTAATGAGACCGGGACCTACAGCTTAAAGCTGATTTCGAAGCTACAAACATCCATACCACAGTGGAATTTGAACCCACGAACTAAAGTACCAAAGGCCAGTACCCTAACCATTCGATCATCGTTCAGTCCGACTCAGAATTACTAATAGGACAATTAACTAATTTAAAAATTACTAAAACAAAGATGATGGAAGAGAAAGACACTTTCATAATTCAAAAGCAGCTGATATATTAAACTATTAATTACAATACCATGATTAATAGCGTTTAATAGCATGTATGGGACTCAAAACAAATTATGCAAATAGGAGACAAAACCTAAAATTAAACTTTTGATAATTAATCTGCTGACTTATTTTAGAAAAAAGGTAAGACACCAAAGGGGTACTTTTTTAATTTTACGCCTGGTGGACAGGCAGTTTTCCTAAATATTAGATAATTAATATCGAAAGAGAAACAAAAATCCACGGCAACAGCTCTCAGATTGACTTCAGTGCTAAGTCATTCGAAAGAAGAAAAATTATTCAAAGCTCAGCGAACAAAGAGTATTAAAATGGACATATAATTGACCAAAATAAAGAGATTGAACCTTGTATCAGCCGCCCCCTATCAGGATATTCTGTTTAAAATTTCTGCATTTGAACGGCAAACATTCATCTCTCACTCAGTTTCTAATTTTAGAAAAGATCTTAGTTTAGAAAAGATCTTAGATTCTTAGTTTCAGGCTCCTTTCAAAAGGAATTCAACTACCAACAAGAAAATATCCGATTTTTAGAATTTGAATATTCTTAGTTCTAGTTCTCAGTTTCTCGTAAGAAAAAAACTATTGTTGCAATTCTAGTGTCTCGTTAAACAGCCGTGTGAGTTCTATTGGATGAACTACCATGGTTAAAGTTCAGATTTTAAAGCTTATATAAGTAAAGCAAAGATACAACACATTTCCTTTCTTGTGAACAAGCATATCAAAAAATAGAAAATTCCCGATTCCTAGGAGGGTGAGTAGAAATCTTTTGAGGAAGAATCATTTCAAATAGTTTTGAAAAAGACAGTAGCAGTCTGAAAAATCTCAAAAATAACAACAAAAACCTCAAAAAAGCAATACGATTAGAGTATTCATTTTCAAAAGCAAACTGATTGAAGATTCGATATAGTTCATGATAGAAGAAATCATGTTGATCCAATGACATAAGCCATTGTGGATCAACAAGGTAAAAACAGTCCTCTAACTATTATAGAAATGAAACTAGTTTCAAGTATTTTCAAATTAATGCATATAAATATCACTCATTGGAGGACTCAGCATTACCTATAGCAATATATTTAGTATTCGATGGAAACGACCATTATAAAAATAATCAATTTGGTTTAGACAAACAATGGCTTACGTAATTGTGCCCCAACAAGGTAAAAACAGTCCTCTATGTAACTATTATAGAAATGAAACTAGTTTCAAGTATCTTAAAAATAATGCATATAAATATCACTCATTGGAGGACTCAGCATTACCTATAGCTATGTATTTAGTATTCGATGGAAACGACCATTATAAAAATAAGCGACAAACAATGGCTTAAGTCATTGTGGACAAACAAGGTAAAATAGTCCTCTAACTATTATAGAAATGAAACTAAATTTCAAGTATTTTCAAAATAATGCATATATATATCACTCATTCGAGGACTCAGCATTACCTACAGCAATATATTTAGTATTCAATGGAAACGATTATTATAAAAATAAGCGATTTGGTTTAGACAAACTCTTCGATTCAAAATGTAAAATATTTCCGTAGTCTCTTCGCAAACCAATCTAATCCACTCTCAGCAGGCATACTAATAATAGACTCTAAGACAAAAGAAATTATCGTATACTTACCTGTGAGTCTCAAACTACAAAATGTGATAACGAAATCAAACTAAAATAGTAAAAATATTGTTTCACAAAAGAGGAGAGAAAGCAGAAAATAGGTGCGTCACGAGATTGTAAAAAGTTGTATTGCAATTCCAAACAATGAATAAGATAAATGTCTTAGGAAAGCTTAAAACCGGGCATAGTAAGAGACAAAAGTAAACATATACCAACTATTGTGAGAGATAATAAATGAAAATTTGATGGCAGAGTCGGTTAAACTTAAGTTCATTAAAGCTGGAGTCAGTACGAATTTAACCTCAATAAGGAGTCTTATCAGTAAGCTTTTGGATTATTAGAGATAAATGGATATATCGATCTGAGTCTTACTAACTTTACTAGTAAGGGTAGTAGCTAAATTTGAGACAAAATGTAAATTATTGGAGTGCAACTACTGAGATTACATTTCAAAATTAACAATCAATGTTCAAATAAGATTCTAATAAAATGTTTAATTAGAAAGTAAAATATCTCATATCCGTTCAATCAGAACAATGGAAATTGTGGGGGAAAAAAGATCTAAAAGCAAAAGCAAATTAATAAAATTTCATATCATAAACATTTACTGAAACGCAAAAAAAGGGGAAAAAGATTCCTGTTGTAGACAGGTAAAGGAATATAATTAGGAATATCGAATGATTACGAAGATCAGAAAAATTGTGGAGAAAAGACTATGGCCCTTACTCTAGAAGTTGCGATTAGGTTCATTTCGAACTCTCGTTGTGACGTCACTTTCAAGTCAGCTTGTGGACATTGAGATCAAATGATCAAGTTAACGTCAAAATGGCGTCACAACGAATGTTCGAACCGACTCGCAACGTCCAGAGTAAGCCCCCTTACTCTTCGAAGAAACAGAGAGGACACTTAACAAAAATCCTTTTCACTCAAATAAAAATTATGAATGAGTTCGAGAAACGATTCTCCCACGAATATTCCTAAGAACTAGAAATAGTTTATCTATTTTTATTTCTTTAACTTTCGATCTTAATTTTGCTTTGCACTTTTCCGCCTCTGGAGGCAGTTACGTGTCCGACCTTAATACGTATGTTTACTTGTATGTAAAAATGCCTCAGTGCATATGAGACTAATTTTCTGTCTCGTCACTTAGTCCAATTTTCAGCCACCGAGTTCTTTGCAATGGTATTGCAACTCCCTTGTAGCTGCAAAACAGATCTGATTTTAGTCTTTCTGTTTAGTCCTTACTTATGTTGGCATTTATTACTTATTCTGAAAAAGGAATTTTCTTGTATAAATGTGTATAGACGTATTTTAAAATATATTGAGTGGTGACAGTCTGTATCTCATTGTTGGACTATTGTCATCCACAGAACTTGTCAAACTATGAGATATTGCTTCTTTCCTAGTTGTATAGGAAAACATTTATCGTCAAATGGTATCATCTTTAGGCTGCACAACTCAACCCATTGTATCGTCTTAACCATACAAATCGTCCTCATTTTCATGTTTGTCTTCATCAGCCTTTTAATTAGACTATTCATGAAAATGTTTATTTTATATTCATGTCTAAAATATATTTATCTGTTAGAAGTTCTAGTGGCATTAGTCGATGTTTGGCATAGAGGAAAATTTTCAATTTGATCTTCCAAGTAGTAACGCCTGTAAAAGAGAAAAAAAATTATGTTACAAACATTTCCTTGATTTAACATCAAATACGATTAACCCCTTCCGGTATGATTTAACAATGAAAAACTGTGCATGAAATAACCATTTAATTTTTATTTAAAAAACTTGTTTCATTTTACAATTCTTACATATTCTTAATTAAAATCTACTTTTTACATAGTGTTAAATAATATCAGAAACAGTAAAATTAAGAAAATATCAAAGCAAAACATTAATAAGATATACAGATAATAGTCTTCAAGCTAGTGGTACTTTTCAAAACAAAGTGCAAAGGAATTCTTAATTGTTTACACCGCCAAGTAGTCTCACTTTTAATTTGATTCTTGTAACACACACGGCATTTCTTAGTAGGTTTTCTTTTATTCTGACTCATCAATTTGGCAGTGACTTGTACCAAGAAATTCTAAATAAACAATATGTAATAATGACCTGGTATTTCCATAAGTAACAAAAGTGTTGCTAAATTCAGTATACTAGAAATTATAAACTAAATTAATTATCATATTTAACATTAACTTTAGTCGCATGACGAGTGTAGCTCGTCATTGTGCGGTATGGAATGAAAAACCAATGACGAGCTAGACTCGGCATTTCTTACTAGGTTTCCTTTTATTCTGACTCATTAATTTGGCAATGACTTGTACCAAGAAATTCTAAGTAAACAATATGCAATAGTGACTTGTGATTTTCACAAGTGATAAAAGTGTTGCCAAATTCAGTGCACTAGAAATCTTAAACTAAATTAATTATCATATTTAACAGTAACTTTAATCGCATGACGAGTGTAGCTCGTCGTTGTGCGGTATGGAATGAAAAACTAATGACGAGCTAAACTCGTCATTTTACCTTAAGAGGTTAAATAAAAGTTTAGTTTTATACTATGGAATAAAGGCACTGATTAATACATTTAACTATCCCCTAGAGGGAAATAATTTATATAATATAAAGTACGTCCCTCAAGTGTATCTACAGTTCCATTTAGATCTCGATCAAATTTTGCACATTGGACCTTCTTGGTGACAACAGGAAGGTCAATGTCTATTTTTACATTCGTCTGGGACTCAAGAGATACAGTGAACTCCGCTTAATGTGATCACGGTTAATGCTATCAATCACTTATTGTTATCGAAATCACTTTGTCCCGATTTCTCTATTCATTTGTATGTTAAAATTATCGCTTTATGTGATCGTTATATCGGTTAATGTTATCTATTTTCGAACCTCATTTTAACTGGTAAAGTTTTTTTTTGGCTTTGTTTTGCTTTGGAGTGCTACGGTCTACTTTTTGCAGCACGAGGGCTAATCAGACCGGGACCTACAGCTTAAAGCCGATTCCGAACTGCTACGAACATCCATGCCATTATGGGATTCGAACCTACGAACTCCGGTACCGAAGGACAGCACTCTAACCAATCGGCCATCGTTCAGCTTAACTGGTAAAGGAATATTCACAATGTATTTAGAAGGAACCCATTTTTATTGTTCCTTTCGCTGTTGTTTGAATTTCCCAGATTTCTCCCTCTTCCACTTACGGAAAAGGGGACTGATCAAAAGAGTGGGGGATTTTTGTCACATTCCTGGAATTTTCAGAAATACTCTCACCCTGCTGGTGGTCAATGGTTGCCGGATAAGCAGAAGGCAACACATTCTCATAGGAACTGAGAAGGAGCATATTCACATTTTATGCCTTGCTCTCTTTTATGCAGCTTGCGGATGTAGAAGCCAGAAAGCGAAATGATTTAACATTAAAACAAAAAATCGAAATTTTAAATCGTTATGACAGGTTACCATTTGACCATTTGATTAGTGGTTTCTATTATGTCTACATGTGTATATTAACTACATAAAGGGATAGCTTTAAAATTAGATGGAACTAGTTCATAAGGAATCTTCATGAATAATCTGTGTGACATTAATAACCAGAGCTAGAACATTCTTTTTGAATGTTATGAGAATCGAGAACACTTCTTAAAGGTTGGTTATCTAACGTCTATCATGACTGAGAATTTTATAGCTGTTTGACACTTTTCGTAAGATTTTCTGGCCATCGATGGTAAGTCGAAAAAACATCGAAATATTAAATCGTTTTGAGAGGTTACCAGATATGAGTCAGCGCAATGCTGCAGCGCAGTTAAACATTTCTCAGGTTCTGAATTGCTTTGGAAGTGTTGAAACGTGGAGTACAACACCGCTCCGATGACTTTAAAAAACATTATGATTACGAACAATTTATCAATGAGCTTCTTAGAAAGAATTGCAGACAGTCAACAATCGATCAATTATTTTTATTATGTAAACAATTCTTATGTCTTAAAGGAT
>CM063499.1:36454603-36492103 GCA_032207245.1 Pardosa pseudoannulata | reverse complement strand
ATTTTGTTATGTTTCGTTTCCTTGTATTTAACCCTCTCGCTGCGTATTTATTTTATCAAAATAGGTTCAAAAATTGCGTATTTTTTATTACATATTTCAAATCTATATACATTTTAGAGTTAAAATATACAAAAAAATTTTGTAAAAGAGTTTTTTTTTAATATAGAATTAGGTCCTAAAAAAAGGTGTTCAGAAAAATGAAATTGAAGAATAATGATATAAAAGCTAAATTTTGAAAATTAATCTTGGTTAAATTATCATTTATTTCATAAAATTTAAAAGCAAAACGTATATACTAATTAAAAAATGCAAAAGACTTACAAAACATTTATTAGAAATAGTCTTGTATGATAAATTTCGAAACAAGGTTCGAGGCAATGTCCTACCTCGCAATCCTTGCACCAAATTCGCTTTTCTTTTCGAATTTTTTGTTCCACCTTCAGTTTTTTTTTTAAAAAAGACAGCACACTATCTACGAGAACCTCTTTCTTGATGAGATTTGGGTGTATATGGCTAGCAAAGTGTCGAGCAGTTAGTCTCATGGATCTGTTACTCTCATGTACTGTTGGTCTCTTTTACTATTTTTTGCAACATAATATCGTCAAAATAAAGTTCAAAATAGTCTAAAACAGTTGCATTATTTGCCATAGTGGAATTTAGTCCGGGATTTCCAAGGAAAGGAAATGATGTAGGAGATGGTGGAATATTTTGCATATCAATTTTGCACCAATGTCGAACATTTTAAATAGAAAATGAATTTTCAGATTCATCACTATCCGCAAAGGAATCCGAGAAATTCTCATCAGTTTCGCTATAACTATCTTCAATATACTTGAAATAAGAGTCAGAAGTGCTATCAGTGGCGGAAATATCGTCAGGAGTATAGGTTATATCACTCGCGAAACGCTTCCTGCCAGACATCTTTCAGCTATAAACAGCGCGCTCAAAATGCTACAAAAAATTCTTCTATATTTCGCAGAAATGTGAACAATTAAAGCCATCTGCTAGTTTAAAGTTAAATAAACAATTAAAAATCACAGTAAAGCCAAAATGAAAGAATAAACGGGGAAAGAGCGGACTGCACAGTTAGACTTGTAAAATGCATGCCCGCGGAAATCGCGGGTTGCGCAACTTTTGCTACATCTATATTGCCCGTGGAAATAGCGGGATGCGCAGCGAGAGGGTTAATAAAATGTAAAAAAAAAAGTGATTTTTTTTTTTTTCAAAAAAAGAAAATTGTAAGGGAAGCAGTTTAGAAGAAGGCGTTGATATTGGTGGGATCCCCCGATACCGGGCGTTAATCGTAAACTATTCCCTGACGTTTGTTTATGACGTTTGTTTACAGTTGAAAATAAGGTTAATTACACTTTATCTCTACCCCTGGTTTTTCTATATGCTATCCTAAGATGTCTGAAACAATAAATTCATTATATGACTGCGAAAATTATAGTTCCAGTGAAGTAGAATTAGAGCTGTATGATAAAAGTGATTTGGGTAGTGAAAATGATGAAAACGACAATGACCACCAGCTTCCATTTGATAGTAGTTATTGGAGTTCCTGGCCTATTAGGGCATATCTCCAGTAAGTAGGATGTGAAATTATTAAAGAGAGCGGTTCTTGATGAATATAATAGTGATAAAGATGCCAGTTCCATTAAATAAATTAAGAAAATATTAAAAGGTAAGCAAATTAGTAATATCAGATTAATAAAAAAAGGTTAAAAATGAAAACGACAATGAATTGTAAAGTGATTGTAATGATAGTGGTGTATTACCAGTACCAGTTAGTATGTTCATAGCTGTTCGGAATCAGTTTTAAGTAGTAGGTGTCGCTCAATAGCGTTCGTAGAACAAGAGCAATATACTGCACCCATCCAAATCAAAATGGTTTTATTATCCGTCAAGTGAAAACGTTATATGTTCTAGAACTTTCAACGAGCAGAACTGATAAGTTATAAACTAAACATCTGACTTCGGTATTCTAAGAATCAAAATAGAAAAATCAAAAATCAAAATAGTAGACCGTAGCGCTCCAAACCAAACCAAACCATTCTAAGAATCAGTCGTACGCCTTAATGAACAGATCAATTTTAACTTTTTCAGTTTATAACTTTTATCCCTGTAACGAATAGTTAGTTCAACAACGCCAGCTCGAAACCGACCTAGAGGCGAAAGCGAAGTGAGTGATCCTCCTTCGACTCCATTGGTCAAGAGGGCTTGTTTACCGCGGAGTAGCCCGCTTCGGCCAAAGCAACGCTGTCCAACGAAATTTTTAGAGAGATCTGTGCAGTCCCCCTTGGAGAGAGAGTAAAGGAGGAGTGTGGAACTTTGGATCTTCTGTGACAGTTCGACCACCATTTTTTTTTTTTTTTTTTTTATCAAGACGCCATGTTTGGCATATCTCCGAATGAGTGTGGTCCCTTTGGCATCATAGCCTAAAAAGTATTTTACATATATGCTATTTACACCTTTATTGAAATTCTAATAAACAAAATTCAGCACAAAAAATTAGTTTTTTTTTCAAATTTCCACTATATGTGCGGCTGGCCATGTCGCTCTGTCGGCCTTATCTTAGCAATCCCTATGCTCGAAACATTTATAAAAGCTATTGGGCTTTTAAAAACAGCGATATAATTTTCAAGAACTAATTCTGTCTTGTATTTGCATCAACTAAGTGGATAAAAACGTGAACCTAAAGCCAAGGGAATACAATAAAACTTAAAAAAATATTAATTTATGCCAAATATTTAGGACTAGTACGTAGCCCGTCATATGACGGAATCAGTAAAATTTTTAATTTTTAAGAATTGTAAAGTACCCTATGAGGCAGGTAAGAAAATGGTTTGTTTTTGTCTGAGAATTATCTGGTACACGCTCAATAATTTGTTTATCTCTATACTCCTCTAAAGTCACCCGATACTCTGAATGCAGTTTAGAAATTATCATTAACCCCTTCCGGTAAAATGACGAATCTAACTCGTCATTGGTTTTTCATTCCATATCGCACAATGACGAGCTACACTCGTCATGCGATGAAAGTTACTGTTAAATATTATATTAAAAATAGAGCATGAACTTTTAAATTTTCAAATAAATCTCGGAAAATTTTTCTTTGTCACAATCCAAAAAAAATTTAATTATTGGAAATTACTTCATCGGTATACTGAGATTACCTTTTAGTAAAAACGAAAAATGAACTTTCAAAATTTCTAATAAGATCTAAGAAACTTTCTTTAGAACAATCCACAAATTTTTAAAAATATTAGGGAAATAAGAAATCTATCTACTCTAACTATATTTTTAGATTACTTTTTAGTAAAATTTATGCATAAAATATCAAAATTTCTATTAAATTTCTATCATTTTGTGAAAAATATATTTAGTGATATTTAGAGGAACCTGTTTAATAGTAAATACGTAACTTCTGAATTTAACTGTTTAGAATGAAAACAATTTAAAATAAACTGTTTCTTTAAAAATGATGGACACTTGCATGAAAGGGATATATTTCATTGAGTTATAATGGGTTATAAACTGAATCTTTTAACCGTCATACAATTTTAAAAAAGAATTTATTAAATACTTTACATTTTTAATGTTCATTAACCCCTTCCGGTAAAATGACGAGTCTAGCTCGTCATTAGTTTTTCATTCCATACCGCACAATGACGAGCTACACTCGTCATTCGATTAAAGTTACTGTTAAATATGATAATTTAGTTTAAAATTTCTAGTGTACTGAATTTGGAAACACTTTTATCACTTGTGAAAATCACAAGTCACTATTGCATATTGTTTACTTAGAATTTCTTGGTACAAGTCATTGCCAAATTAATGAGTCAGAGTATAAGAAAACCTACTAAGAAATGCCGTGTGTGTTACAAGAATCAAATTAAAAGTGAGACTACTTGGCGGTGTAAACAATTAAGAATTCCTTTGCACTTTGTTTTGAAAAGTACCACTAGCTTGAAGATCTGTATACCTTATTAATGTTTTGCTTTGATATTTTCTTAATTTTACTGTTTCTGATATTATTTAACACTATGTAAAAAGTGGATTTTAATTAAGAATATGTAAGAATTGTAAAATGAAACAAGTTTTTTAAATAAAAATTAAATGGTTATTTCATGCACAGTTTTTCATTATTAAATCATACCGGAAGGAGTTAAGTTCTTCCCAATTCTTTCTGCCACAGTAATTAAAGGAAGTAAAGTAATAAAACTATCATTTCCACTACTCCCTGTAGGTATAGATTAGATTGGTTTGTCGTGCTACGGTCTACTTTTTGCAACACGAGGGCTAATGAGACCGGGGCGTACTGAAGGTAGATAGAATTTATTATTAATACCGGTGATAAAATTTTCATTGCAACAAAAACTAATCGATGATTAAATTTAAAATTTTCACATATACACCTAATCTACTATTTATGCCAAATATGAAAGAAAATGATTTACGTAATATCTCAGTTCAGTGATAAAACGCATGAAAATAATGCAGTCGATATTTAAATAATTTAAAATAAGAAATGATTAAAAGAGATGGTTAAATTAATGAAGTCATAATGCTAACGGAAAAACTTATTTCTATCTATTATGCGATAAATTGATAAATTTAATCACCTGCTCTTAACCAAGGAAAATAGGGCTCGAAATAATGGCATAAACGCTCAACGGAAAGGGGTAGATTTCGAACTTTTAAAGACGACAGTGTTTTTTGCTGTGATATGAAGCATATTTATACAAATTTATAGTAGAATTGGATCGATATTTTAATAGAAGATAAACTTTACTCGCTTTGAATTTTGCTAACACTAACTCATCAAGGTTTGGTTTGGTTTGGAGCTCTACGGTCTACTGTTTTGCACACGAGGGCTAATGAGACCGGGACCTACTGTTTAAAGCCGCTAACTCATCAAGAATCCAATATGAATGCCTCTATCCATTCCAATTCCAATCTCTGCATAAATTCGAGGACAAACGGACAGATAACTTAGGCAATTATTATATAGTTCATGCTTTTTGGTGATCTACGTTATCATGAGGGGGGAAAAACAGCTATTGCCCACAGATATATCAACAGAGCATAATTTTAATATCGTCATCGAGATGCTTAAATTATATCAATATCTACCGATATATTATTAAACGATCCATTCCTAGTCAAAACATCGAAAATTTTTATTAGTTCAAATTATAGTTCTCACTTTTTTTGTTACATAGAAAATTTTAAAAGATCTTCAATGTTTTGAAAGTTATTAACATTATGACATATGATTTTAACAATAACCTTTAAACGTTTAAATATGAGTGTGGCATTCAAGAAAAGTGCATGAGGTTATATATGTAAAAAGAGGTCAATATATAATCTTAATATGCACAAAATTATTTTAAAGGATTTTTCCCAAAATTTTTTTCCCAAAAATCTCCTAATTTTTTCTTTGATTTACTGCTTTAAAATGCTAAGACTTTAAATTTTTTATTAATTTATTTTTTTATTTAAGTTTGGAAATTAAAATTTTCATCTTTATGTGATAAAATCAGTCTATGGAAATTTGCCTTCAGTTTCTTTTTAAGAAATTAGATTATATGAAGTACTGTTTTGATATTTTTATGCACTTATAAAAATTTCCATGAATCCCCAAAACTTTTTTTTTAATTATAAAGATATATGTGCCTGGAATATTTATAATAATTATAATTATAAAATATAATTGCAATTATAAAATATAATTGCAAATTATAAAATATAATTGCAATTATAAAATATAATTGCAATTATAAAATATAGCAATTATAAAATATAATTGCATTAGTTACAATATAATTACAATTATAAAATATAATTACAATTATAAAATATAATTACAATTATATAAAATATAATTACAATTATAAAATATAATTACAATTATAAAATATAATTACAATTATAAAATATAATTACAATTATAAAATATAATTACAATTATAAAATATAATTACAATAATTATAAAATATAATTATAATTATAAAATATAATTACAATAATTATAAAATATTATAATTATAATATAGGTATATAATTGTTAAAATTATATTAATTATAATAATATTTATTAGATTTTTTGAAATACTAGTTTTATTTATTCAAACGTGGTGAAAGTAGTAGTTTAAACCAAATTCACATCAATCAAGTAGTAAATTCTAACACATTGTATGCGGGACACGTACTAGTACGTTTTCTGACGATTGATACTTGAGCTCGGGACACGTACTGGTACGGGTTAGTTTAACAACATGGTTTGTTTGTGGGTACAAAGTAATGGTATACCGAAAAACGAGGCCGAATGTTCTTGTGCACTACACAAATTCTGGAAAAATTTAGACAGCTAAAAACTAGTTTTTACATTATTAGTTTTATGATTGCTCTTTTCACTTTTTATAATGTAAAAATGTTTATATATAACATAATTCGAAAAAATTAAAACTATATACTACTATTTGTATTTGATTTTTTCATATTTACGATACTATTATAAATTTATCCAATAAAAATATGTTTTTTGTTTACAAAAATCTTATGGTTGTAATTTATATATTTCTATTTATATATTTGTTTATATATTTCAATATAAAATACGAAAAGTTGGTTAAAAAGGGAAATTTTCGATTTATTGCGATTTAACCCTTAATTTGACAAGATGTTTTTTTTTTCAAATATCGATTAAAAATATATTTAAATAAATAATTTAAATAATTAATAATAATGATATATAATAATATATTAAATATTATCCATAAAAATATATATTTATTATAAAGAGTTTATTTATGTGATTGTTCGTTGTAGCGGACTTAGCCTAATTAAAGGTTAACTGAATAACTAAGTTGACGCGTAAAACGCACGCTCCGAGTACAATTCCGCTGCGAAATGTACCAGCACACAATGTGTTAATAATGAGCCGACAGTAAAGTTCATTAGTACTTCAAAATTAGAGCATTTATAAAAAACTAGCAGGTTTGCCCGTGCTTCGCTACGGTGAACTTAATATATTACTTTTAAACAAAGATTTATTTTTCGTGAATAACTCTCTAAATTCGTCACAGTTCAGTTCGAGTCATTGGCATGTTTATATATTTCTATCATAAGCGTATTATAACATTATTCAGTTTTTATAATCGAATTTGTCTTATATTAAATTTGCTCAAACTTTTTTTATTGTAAAATATAAGCTTAACCCTAAATTGCATTACTGTATTACTACTGTACGTTGATTAGCAAAGTTAACAGATCTTGCCATATTACGTGATAGAATAGGAAGCACAGGTTTTGACAGCAACAGTGCTAATTTTGTTGGTAGTAATAAATGTTTTCCAAAATTAAGGAAATTTATGACAAACCACATAGTTTTGTATGAAACAGAAACACACATTCACATCGACAACCACATGAATATGAAGATAACTATATAAAATGATAGGTTTTATTTGGCCATGAGAGTCACTGAAATTTGTACTTTTTGTACTTAGAATATTGTTGATATGCATTTCATTGTAACATAAAAATGAACCAAGAATTAAATTTAAAATTAGTTCTCATATAAAAATGCTATAATTTGCGTCACATAGAAATGAAAGTGAATCACTTTATATCTCAAATTTCAGTTCAAATCGAATAGATACTAAGCAGACGATTTTAAATAATATAAAATAAGAAATGAATAAATGAAATATTTAAATGAATGACGTCATAATGATAGAAAAATATCATTTTCGCCTATTTATTATGTGATGAATTGAACATTTTAATCTCCTGCTTTTAACCGTGGAAAACTGCGTTTAAAACAATTACTTGGGATGACGTCACATTGCTAGAAATATTGCTTCTTTCCCTTAGATATGATGCGATAAATTAAAAACTTAATCGTTTGCGTTTAACCGGGGAAAATAATGCTTGGAATAATGACATGAAATGCTCGAAAAAGGGGGAAGGAATGAATTTCGAACGTTGAAAATTTACAAAAACCTTCCCAGGGATATACCTAAACATTTCCCAAATTTTCATGGCGATTGGATGCATAGTTTTTGAGTCTATTGAGTACAGACAGACAGACAGACAGACAGACACACACAAATTCATTTTTATATATATAGATTTACAGGTAACGCTTTGACCTACAATGACATCTGGGAGACGCCAGTCCTCTCCTACCAAAGCAGACTTTGACGTCTCCTACAAACGTCGTGCAGACTATTAAATGATAATTTTATACTGTTAATTATTGTACATTAGCATCCTATATGAACCTCTTTAACACTAGATTGCCCAAGGCAGTCATTTTGACTGTTTTTTAATTTCAATTAGAAAAACAATTATGAAATATAATGACAGAATTTCTTAGAATTTGGTGACTTTTTCTATAACATATAAATGGGTTTATGAATAATTGTAGTTACTTCCGCCCTCCTTTATTATATAATATTAAAAATTAATTTTAAACAAATTTCTTTACATATTTGTTATTTTTTCACAATGCAGTCATTTTGACTGTTTTGGGGCAATATAGGTATACAAGAAATCTCGGGCAATCTAGTGTTAAATCTCACGTAACAATACCAATTTCAAAATAAAACGTACTCTTTTTTCAACTTGTACAAAACTGTTCAAATGAGCCAGAATTAAATAGTTTTCCGACACATCAGATTCCGTTTTACTTTGATGTCAAGGAATTAATACAGACATGCCAACATTCAGACACTAGTGTCAGGAGCAACAGTGTTATTTGAAATTTTAACATGCTAATTACAGATTATATATAAATACATATCTTACTGGTATCTGAATTAAATTTCAGATATTTTCACAGTAGTAAATTATAAAAGGTAAGGTAACTCTTAATTTGGCTAAGCCTGGCCGCTACACCGGACATGTATATTTATAACTACTATATAACATAATTGTCAGAGTTCACCACAGCGACCATTAATTATCTCAAAATGGTTGGTTGGTTGGTTGGAGTTTTACGGCGCAAGGTCCTGTTTAGGACATAAGCGCCAAGCACAAGGTGTTTTCATAAAAACAACAAGACCTAACTGATAAAAGAGCCCTAACCTAATAACAGAACAAGGTAAAACCGTACCAGTTTAATAAAGTTATAAAAAAAGTCTGCAGTGTATAAACTCAATTACACCAGATAGGTATGTAAAAGGTAAAAATGATGAAACATTAAAAAGCTAAAAGCACAATAAATTTTAATTAAAAGATGTAAAAAATACTAAAACACTTCATAGAAAAAAAGTTAAATAGACCAAAATAAGCCTATAAAACGGAGAAAAGATAAAAGACAGGGATGCGGGGGTTCATCTAGTAACTCCGTTAAGGTAGGATGCCGAGTACCAAAAAATAAGACATACGCAGGCTGTAAGTGGCTACAAGAGGTAAGTAAATGTAAAATAGTTAGCGGGGCCTGACAGAAAGAACATCGGGGTTTGGGTTCATTTGAAAGATAGTAACTATGTGTGAGACGAGTGTGCCCAATACGCAAGCGAGTAATTAAAACGTCGTGCTTACGATTAACATTATCCGGGAAAAATCGAATGTCCTCAGTAATGTTGTGAAGCTTATTGCTGACACACGAGTCCCACTCGTTCTTCCACATAATATGCAGCTGGCGTTTAATTTCACATTTCAAGTCAGAAAGGGGATCTCAAAAATGGAAAATGATATATTTTTTTGTTTATTTTACAGAGATCCTAATGTGTATACAGACATGGGAAAATAACAGAAATTAAAAATATATTTGAAAAACACCTTGTCAAACTAAGGGTTAAAATTTATGCATTTAAAAATTTATGAGTAGCTTTTTTAGTTTAAAAAAACTCCTCGGAGCAACAGCCCCTAGGGGGCCAGGGTCTAAGGTGCCAATCTCCGTTTACGTGACCAAGGACCCTAGGGTGCGAAACATATCTTTCTGTTAGGTAGTCAATCTTACGTGGAACACCCAGTGTTTAGTTCCCAAGCACACTTGGTCCTCAGTTTATCTATCCACTGAAGGGATGAAAAGCTGAGTCAACCATGCCCAGCTCGGGGATGGAACCTCGGACCTGTGTCGTGGGAGTGGGAAGCGCTACCCCAACATTTTTTAGTTTTAACAACTTATTTTTCAGAAAAGTGTTCCTTATAGCAACATTGACCCTGATTGAAACATTTCCATTTTTCTGCCATCAGGGATTTTAGAGTTTGTCTACTCAAATTTGACCTAAATTCAGTTTGGCTTTCTTGGACAGTACTGAAAACTTTAAACATGCAGCATTACTGTGCGAAAAGAGTAATATTCAGCATTATTTTTGGCAAAACTTTCTATTCAATTGCTGAATTGCAATCTTTTAACTGTTCAAAAGTTCTGTTATTTTCTGGAGAAATCTCTAGGATTTTCCGGAGTTGACAAATTTTCTCATTTCTCCGGAGATTCCGGAGTATTTGGCATGTCTATTAATACTGAGAAATCTCTACGCAGAAGTGTACTTTCTGCGAATTCGATAGATAATTATGCTTCGAATCTTAAAAATAATCCAGATACTAAACAAAAATAAAAGAAATAATTTCATGATCTCATTTATATAGGAAAAACGTGTAATACTTGACTCAAGACTCGAGTTGCTGTTACATAGACAAATGCATTTTTTACGGCGCTAAGATGAGAAGACTGACACATCGTAGAGGATAGACAATCAAGCGCCAAACCGGGCCCATATGGCCGTGAGGCCCTCCAGGCTGATTTCGGCAGCGGTAGGCAGATCGCGAGTAATGGGCCACCCCACTTGCACTAGGCCCATCAAAGTATCCGACCTGCTCTCGTCCACTCAGGCGCTATCCACGAGCGAACGCAGAAGACGGGCGCTACTGAAGGGAAGGAATTTGAAAACTATTGGATGCTTAGCGGCCTCCTAACGCCGGAATTAGTATGGAGCGAACCACGCGAGCCGAGAGAATTTAAACAAGAGAATGAATTTAGCTCGTTGCACCGAACAGGCGGGAAACCGAAGGGGGCCGAAAGAGAGATAATCAAGAGCAGACCAGGCCATATAGACGTGAGGCTCTCCAGGCTGATCCCGGCAGCGATGGGCAGATCGCAAGTATGGGGCTAACCCACCCCACACTAAACCCTTCAAAGTACCCGGCCCGACCACATAGCGTCGCAGGCGCCAATCGCGGGCGAACGCAGAAGACGTGCGCTGCTGAGAGGAGGGTATTTGGAATACTACTGGATACTTAGCGGACTTCCTCAAGCCGGAATTAGTGAGGTTGGCGCGAACCACGGGAACCAAAGAGGAGAAATGAGAACCATGACAGTGAATTTTGCTCGTTGCACCAAACAGGACGGAAAACCGAAGGGGCTGAAAAGGAGAGACAGGAAGTTTTGAGAGGCAACACTCGCAATCCCGGGCCTCGGGACAATCACTCAGAGTTATTGTGACGGAACTTTGGCCCACCCTGTGGAACTCGGCGTGCTCGAAAAAGGGAACGCTGGAGCCTCGTATAGCTCCAGGAACCGAAAAAACCCTAACGAATGAACTGAACTAATCCTAAAAGAATGGACTTGAGTATAGTTAAAAAAAGAGGGGGTTCCCAGCAGGAGTGGGTCCTTCTGAGTTAGTTGCGATGTCAGCCCTAGGGGTCAGACCTCGACTTGCGGAACCAAAGAAGGAAAAAACCGACATCGTTTCCTTAAAGGAGAGTTGAGTTAAGATATATAAATAAAGGGGGCAGCTGAAAAATGAGCTGTGGTCTTTGGTGTTGCTTCCCTTGTGTTCACTGCGCCGGCCTGCCTTTAGGGTCTTGGCTGCGACTTATGTTAACCACCTTGCCGAGTCACTCATCATAGCAGGAAAGAGAAACAGGAAATTTTGAGAGGCGACACCCGTAACCCTGGATTATCACTCAAAAAAACTGACACATCGAGAGAGGGTAGACAAGCCCTACTTTAGCGATTAAAAGTTCACCAGGAAGGGGAAGGATGATACTCCACCAGCGTCAACTGTGGAGGAGAAGAAAATTTTTTCCCATGGAAGCGAAAGCCTGACCAAGAGGGGGGGGTCCATCCCGGCTCTCTCAAACAGCAGTGGAGGAGATGCCCGCTCGGAATGAGAGAGAAGGGACATTTTCTTGAAGGAGAGCTGAGATTGAGAGAGGTGCTTTCTGCTCGGCACTATTTGGTCATTTTCAGTCTTATTTTGGTCATGTTTGTGGTTAACGATGTTCAGTGTACATATGTATAACAATCCTTGTACATAATAAATATTTAGTCTACGATTTAATAGTTTTAGTACTTAATTGTCAGCAATATAGGCTTTCATCGAATCCACGATATCTGCTCCAGTAACAATAGACGAGCAGGTACAGAAACGAGGCGTGCGGCATTGAGAAAGACAGCCTTGGAACGCGAGACTCTTACAAATTCTTTAAAAATTGGTTTTTAAAATACAGTAGAACCTCGATTAACCGAGGTTCTGATAATCGAGTCAATAGGAAGTCTAATTTTTTTTCTCCTTTCCAAAATGAGCTTGAAAAAAATATACGCATTTTAGTTTCTTTGTCCGTGTTACAGCACTTCTTCCCACAAAAGCACTCAACTTCCAAGAAATATTACACCCTTTTTAAATCTTTTTAGCTGTGTGCAAGTTCATATGTTTATTTTTATCATTTAAAGAAAGTTCTATTGTTTTTTACTTTAAAAGTTAGTAAATTCGCAAGCACAGAAGGTTTTTATGCATGTTTCTATTACCGAGATTTCCGATATCCGAGGTACTAGAGGTAATTAGCTCGGATAATCGAGGTGCTACTGTAATCATAAATATAATTTTACTTACCTAAAGATCAAATTAAACTATAATTTATCCTCTACAATATTTCTCTACAATAGCCAGAAGGATGAATGTACCACATCTTTGCTCTTTTAATTCTCCAGCATAACATTCCACATGAAAAATAGAAAAAAAAATTAGATTATCAAATATAAGTTGTTTAAAATATCTATATTTGAATAGAATAATTTAATATAAATTTAATATCTATGCTTATAACACGTTGACTGCCAGACGCATTTTCGACGGTTTGCCCAAGGCGCCGACGTGAACTTTTCATTATGCGATGCATATGCTGAAACATATGCAGCAGATAAAATGAGTTATAAAATCTTGTTGAAGCAGTTTTCGTGTTCATCACTTAACTCTACGGCGGTAGGCAATTGTTACGATTGTCTTTTTTTAAAAAAACATTCCATTGCTGAGTAATTACTTTCATTATTTAGCATTCAAAGCAAATAGGAAGAACTAACACAAGAATTTGATAAAAAAATGGTGACATATTGTTCCGATTGCGTTGATTCATCTTTTCTTTGCCTTGAATGTTCAATCTGACTCATCGCAATATGCACTGATAAATGTATATTAAATACTCTTTTAGGTTTTCATGCCTAGTTTTTTGTATTTTGCTATTTTTATTAGTGAAGTACCGTTTTCTGTACTTTTGGGGTTTTTTTTACGATATTTGGGTTTCGTATCATTCCGCTACTTTGATCTCGTTTATTTGTACTTTGTGTAATGATCTGTTTTGTCTTATGTTATAAAAAAAAATTGAAAAATGTTATATAAAAATTTTAAAAATTTTGTAAAATACAAAAAATATCTTTTTGTTAGTGTCGTCACTTTTTGCTTATTTTTTGTTATTTACTGTATAAGTTTCATTTGTGATAGTCCCTTTAACTTTTTGTTGTGTTTATTTTTATAATTTCTGAGCTTCACGTTGTATTGAATACTGCATTGCTGTTTACCATAACTACTGCTCATTGTCAAGGTTCCAGTCTAATTATCCTAATTAGACAACGCGTTGGTTACTCATAATTTTTTATGAGAACGTCCTCACTATGCTACCTTGTGAGTTGGAGGTATTAAATTTTTGTTTGGATCACTTTTTGCCTTTCCGTGTGTTTTTAATAGAATTTTATACGAATAAACTACGAAGTGAGACTGTCTTCAATTCGTTGCCATTCTCGTCATTAATGACTGCGGGGCATTAAAAAGCCCGACATTCCAGATAACAAAATGTACATTTATGATATTATTTGTATTATATACATATATTTTACATATGTTTAAATATATATTTTACATGCATATTAATATTCTATAATCACATAAAAATATATTTTACGTTATTGAACAAAAATATCACAATACGTTTGAATTAAAACATTTCTCAGATTCAAATTGCATTGATTTGAATTAGTACAAGAGCTCTGAACTAAAAAACATTTTTAAAAATTTATCATTAGTCTATGAAAAAAATGTAGCTTAAAATATATTTTTTTTAATTATACAATTCTTTGTTTTTAGGATAATATAATTACATAAATATAATGTGTTTTTTCATTTCATTTTGAAAAAAGTATAATTAAAATAAATAATTTATTTTATGTAATTTATTGTTATCAAGTTATTTTTATCAAAATAATAATGATCAAATTAAGCGGAATCCACGTAAAATAGAAATTTCTATATAAAAAACATTGTAAATAAAATTCATCCGTTAAGATGTAAAATTATTTTTCCAATTCATTGAATGTTTATATCCATAATTAAATCCATATATCCATATTAATACTTAACGCTGTAAAATTCACAGCCAAATGACTTTGTATCATTTGCTTTAAAGTTCGTTTATAAGATTTACACATAGGAATACGTTAATTAGAAAATTTTATTTCACATAATAAATGCTCTTTAATGATTATTATTAATAATTCATTAAAGGATTGTATGCACTTAAAATATCTAGAAGGTTGAGTTAATAAACATCACATATTTTAGAATATAAACGAAACTGCATTCTATAAAGGCTGAAAAGGAATTTACATGCAGAAGAAAAATGTCAACTTATAGTTTGGCGAAATATTGTTATATTTTAGATAAAATTTTATATGCCTGCTTCGGTCAGATTGTTAATACAATTATTTTATTGTTAAATATGTGTTTTATTACATATATTTATATTAAAATTATTTTTTAATGTTGAAAATTAGGAGCAGAAAACAATGAGAAATTTACATCTCATTAGTAATCACGACTAAAAATATCTTTAACATTTTAATTTAAGCAAATACAAATTTTAATTTTAACATGATAAAGAAATTATTACATACATTCTTTATAGAAAAGGAAAATAATCTTGTTTTATAAATTTGAGAAAAAACTAATTACATATATTTTCAAAGCAATATTTTAGAAAAATACAATGCAACTGTCTTCTAGTAATACAGGTACATAAAAAAAAAGTCAGAGAGAAAAATATTTAAATTACAAAAAGATTAAGTTTTCAAAGATTTGCTTGAATTTGCAAAAAGTCTAAAAATTTCCATACGACAGCCTAACATTTAATTAGTGTACACTATGAGCACACGTAATTTTTGAATAATCTGGCATTGCAACTGTCTTCTAGTAAAAATATAATAAAAAATGGCAGTTACTGCAGAGAAAAAATATTTAAACACACTGATTCAAGAGATTACGACATCTCAATAGATTTTCTTGAATTTGCTTTAAGAAAGTTGCACTGCAAAATGTCCATACGACAGCCTAACATTTAATGTAGGTGTATGACGAGCACAAATATTTTTTGAATAATCTGGCATTGCTACTGTCTTCTAGTAATACAGGTTGACATAAAAAATGGCAGTTACTGCTCAGAAAAATATTTACACACACTGATTCAAGAGATTAGACATCTCGAATAGAGATTTTCTTGAATTTGCTTTGAAGACAAGTTGAACTGCACAAATGTACATAAGACTGCCCTAACATTTAATGTAGGTGTACTGATGAGTACACATATTTTTAGAATAATCTGGCATTGCAACTGTTTTCTAATAATACAGGTTGACATAAAAATGGCAGTTACTGCTCAGAAAAATATTTAACACATGATTCAAGAGATACGACATCTCGAATAGAGATTTTCTTGAATTTGCTTTGAAGAAAAGTTGCACTGCAAAATGTCCATACGACAGCCTAACATTTAATGTAGGTGTACTGATGAGTACACATATTTTTTGGAATAATCTGGCATTGCAACTGTCTTCTAGTAATAAGGTGACATAAAAAATGGCAGTTACTGCAGAGAAAAATATTTAAACACATGATTCAAGAGATTACACATCTAATAGAGATTTTCTTGAATTTGCTTTAAGAAAAGTTGCACTGCAAAAATGTCCATACGACAGCCCTAACATTTAATGTAGGTGTACTGACTGAGTACACATAATTTTTGAATAATCTGGCATTGCAACTGTCTTCTAGTAATACATGTTGACATAAAAATGGCAGTTACTGCAAAAAAATATTTAAACACTGATTCAAGAGATTACGACATCTCAATAGAGATTTTCTTGAATTTGCTTTGAAGACAAGTTGCACTGCAAAAATGTCCATACGACAGCCCTAACATTTAATGTAGGTGTACTGACTATGAGTACACATAATTTTTGAATAATCTGGCATTGCAACTGTCTTCTAGTAATACAGTATGAAATAAATGGCAGTTACTGCAGAGAAAATATTTAAACACACTGATTCAAGAGATTACGACATTTCGAGTAGAGATTTTCTTGAATTTGCTTTGAAGAAAAGCTGCACTGCCAAAATGTCCATACGACTGCCCTAACATTTAATGTAGGTGTACTGACTGAGTACACATAATTTTTGAATAATCTGGCATTGCAACTGTCTTCTAGTAATACAAGGTGACATAATAAATGGCAGTTACTGCAGAGAAAAATATTTAAACACACTGATTCAAGAGATTACGACATTTCGAGTAGAGATTTTCTTGAATTTGCTTTGAAGAAAGTTGCACTGCAAAAAAATGTCCATACGACAGCCCTAACATTTAATGTAGGTGTACTGATGAGTACACATATTTTTGAATACTCTTTCATTGCAACTGTCTTCTAGTAATACAGGTGACATAAAAATGGCAGTTACTGCAGAAAAATATTTAAAACACTGATTCAAGAGATTACGACATCTCGAATAGATTTTTCTTGAATTTGCTTTGAAGACAAGTTGCACTGCGGGAATGTCCATACGACAGCCCTAACATTTAATGTAGGTGTACTGACTGAGTACACATAATTTTTGAATAATCTGGCATTGCAACTGTCTTCTAGTAATACAGTGACATAAAAAAATGGCAGTTACTGCAGAGAAAAATATTTAAACACACTGATTCAAGAGATTACGCCATCTCGAATAGAGATTTTCTTGAATTTGCTTTGAAGAAAAAGTTGCACTGCAATAATGTACATACGACTGCCCTTACATTTAATATGGGTGCACTGACTGAGTACACATATTTTTGAATAATCTGGCATTGCAACTGTCTTCTAGTAATACTGGGTGGCATAAAAAATGGCAGTTACTGCAAGAGAAAATATTTAAACACACTGATTCAAGAGATTACGACATCTCGAGTAGAGATTTTCTTGAATTTGCTTTGAAGAAAAGCTGCACTGCAGTAATGTCTATACGACTGCCCTTACATTTAATATGGGTGCACTGACTGAGTACACATATTTTTGAATAATCTGGCATTGCAACTGTCTTCTAGTAATACAGGGTGACATAATAAATGGCAGTTACTGCAGAGAAAAATATTTAAACACACTGATACAAGAGATTACGACATCTCGAATAGAGATTTTCTTGAATTTGCTTTGAAGAAAAGCTGCACTGCAAAAATGTCCATACGACAGCCCTAACATTTAATGTAGGTGTACTGACTGAGTACACATAATTTTTGAATAATCTGGCATTGCAACTGTCTTCTAGTAATACAGGGTGACAAAAAATGGCAGTTACTGCAGAGAAAAATATTTAAACACACTGATACAAGAGATTACGACATCTCGAATAGAGATTTTCTTGAATTTGCTTTGAAGAAAAGCTGCACTGCAAAAAATGTACATACGACTGCCCTTACATTTAATATGGGTGCACTGACTGAGTACACATATTTTTGAATAATCTGGCATTGCAACTGTCTTCTAGTAATACAGTATGAAATAAATGGCAGTTACTGCAGAGAAAATATTTAAACACACTGATTCAAGAGATTACGACATCTCGAGTAGAGATTTTCTTGAATTTGCTTTGAAGAAAAGCTGCACTGCAAAAATGTCCATACGACAGCCCTAACATTTAATGTAGGTGTACTGACTGAGTACACATAATTTTTGAATAATCTGGCATTGCAACTGTCTTCTAGTAATACAAGGTGACATAAAAATGGCAGTTACTGCTGAGAAAAATATTTAAACACACTGATTCAAGAGATTACGACATCTCGAGTAGAGATTTTCTTGAATTTCCTTTGAAGAAAAGCTGCACTGCAAAAATGTCCATACGACAGCCCTAACATTTAATGTAGGTGTACTGACTGTGTACATATTTTTGAATACTCTTTCATTGCAACTGTCTTCTAGTAATAGAGGGTGACATAATAAATGGCAGTTACTGCAGAGAAAAATATTTAAACACACTGATTCAAGAGATTACGACATCTCGAGTAGAGATTTTCTTGAATTTGCTTTGAAGAAAAGCTGCACTGCAAAAATGTCCATACGACAGCCCTAACATTTAATGTAGGTGTACTGACTATGAGTACACATAATTTTTGAATAATCTGGCATTGCAACTGTCTTCTAGTAATACATGTTGACATAAAAAATGGCAGTTACTGCAGAGAAAAATATTTAAACACACTGATACAAGAGATTACGACATCTCGAATAGAGATTTTCTTGAATTTGCTTTGAAGAAAAGCTGCACTGCAAAAATGTCCATACGACAGCCCTAACATTTAATGTAGGTGTACTAACTATGAGTACACATAATTTTTGAATAATCTGGCATTGCAACTGTCTTCTGGTAATACAGGGTGACATAATAAATGGCAGTTACTGCAGAGAAAAATATTTAAACACACTGATTCAAGAGATTACGACATCTCGAGTAGAGATTTTCTTGAATTTGCTTTGAAGAAAAGCTGCACTGCAAAAATGTCCATACGACAGCCCTAACATTTAATGTAGGTGTACTGACTATGAGTACACATATTTTTGAATAATCTGGCATTGCAACTGTCTTCTAGTAATACAGTGACATAAAAAAATGGCAGTTACTGCAGAGAAAAATATTTAAACACACTGATTCAAGAGATTACGCCATCTCGAATAGAGATTTTCTTGAATTTGCTTTGAAGAAAAGCTGCACTGCAAAAATGTCCATACGACAGCCCTAACATTTAATGTAGGTGTACTGACTATGAGTACACATAATTTTTGAATAATCTGGCATTGCAACTGTCTTCTAGTAATACATGTTGACATAAAAAATGGCAGTTACTGCAGAGAAAAATATTTAAACACACTGATTCAAGAGATTACGACATCTCGAGTAGAGATTTTCTTGAATTTGATTTGAAGAAAAGCTGCACTGCAAAAATGTCCATACGACAGCCCTAACATTTAATGTAGGTGTACTGACTATGAGTACACATAATTTTTGAATAATCTGGCATTGCAACTGTCTTCTAGTAATACAGTGACATAAAAAAATGGCAGTTACTGCAGAGAAAAATTTTAAACACACTGATTCAAGAGATTACGACATCTCGAGTAGAGATTTTCTTGAATTTGATTTGAAGAAAAGCTGCACTGCAAAAATGTCCATACGACAGCCCTAACATTTAATGTAGGTGTACTGACTATGAGTACACATAATTTTTGAATAATCTGGCATTGCAACTGTCTTCTAGTAATACAAGGTGACATATAAAAATGGCAGTTACTGCTCAGAAAAATATTTAAACACACTGATTCAAGAGATTACGACATCTCGAGTAGAGATTTTCTTGAATTTGCTTTGAAGAAAAGCTGCACTGCAAAAATGTCCATACGACAGCCCTAACATTTAATGTAGGTGTACTGACTATGAGTACACATAATTTTTGAATAATCTGGCATTGCAACTGTCTTCTAGTAATACAAGGTGACATATAAAAAGGGCAGTTACTGCTCAGAAAAATATTTAAACACACTGATTCAAGAGATTACGACATCTCGAGTAGAGATTTTCTTGAATTTGCTTTGAAGAAAAGCTGCACTGCAAAAATGTCCATACGACAGCCCTAACATTTAATGTAGGTGTACTGACTATGAGTACACATAATTTTTGAATAATCTGGCATTGCAACTGTCTTCTAGTAATACATGTTGGCATAAAAAATGGCAGTTACTGCAGAGAAAAATATTTAAACACACTGATTCAAGAGATTACGACATCTCGAATAGAGATTTTCTTGAATTTGCCGGGAAGACAAGTTGCACTGCAGGAATGTCCATACGACAGCCCTAACATTTACTGTGGGTGTACTGACTATGAGTACACATATTTTTAGAATCTGGCATTGCAACTGTCTTATAGTAATTCAGTGTGACATATAAAAAGGGCAGTTACTGCAGAGAAAAAATTTAAACACACTGATTCAAGAGATTACGACATCTCGAATAGAGATTTGCTTGAATTTCCTTTAAGACCAGTTGCTCTGCAGGAATGTCCATACGACAGCCCTAACATTTATTGTGGGTGTACTGACTATGAGTACACTTATTTTTAGAATAATCTGGCATTGCAACTGTCTTCTAGTAATACAGGGTAACACAAAAATGGCAGTTACTGCAGAGAAAAATATTTAAACACACTGATTCAAGAGATTACGACATCTCGAGTAGAGATTTTCTTGAATTTGCTTTGAAGAAAAGCTGCACTGCAAAAATGTCCATACGACAGCCCTAACATTTAATGTAGGTCATATATGCAGGTTTACCTATTTTGATCACGCGCTGGCGCGGTGATACGGCAGCGTAATGTGTTAATGTAGGAGTAATGACTATGAGTACACATAATTTTTGAATAATCTGGCATTGCAACTGTCTTCTGGTAATACAGGGTGACATAATAAATGGCAGTTACTGCAGAGAAAAATATTTAAACACACTGATACAAGAGATTACGACATCTCGAATAGAGATTTTCTTGAATTTGCTTTGAAGAAAAGCTGCACTGCAAAAATGTCCATACGACAGCCCTAACATTTAATGTAGGTGTACTGACTATGAGTACACATAATTTTTGAATAATCTGGCATTGCAACTGTCTTCTAGTAATACAGTGACATAAAAAAATGGCAGTTACTACAGAGAAAAATATTTAAACACACTGATACAAGAGATTACGACATCTCGAATAGAGATTTTCTTGAATTTGCTTTGAAGAAAAGCTGCACTGCAAAAATGTCCATACGACAGCCCTAACATTTAATGTAGGTGTACTGACTATGAGTACACATAATTTTTGAATAATCTGGCATTGCAACTGTCTTCTAGTAATACAAGGTGACATATAAAAAGGGCAGTTACTGCAGAGAAAAATATTTAAACACACTGATTCAAGAGATTACGCCATCTCGAATAGAGATTTTCTTGAATTTGCTTTGAAGAAAAGCTGCACTGCAAAAATGTCCATACGACAGCCCTAACATTTAATGTAGGTGTACTGACTATGAGTACACATATTTTTTGAATAATCTGGCATTGCAACTGTGTTCTAATAATACAGATTGACATAAAAAAATGGCAGTTACTGCAGAGAAAAAATATTTAAACACACTGATACAAGAGATTACGACATCTCGAATAGAGATTTTCTTGAATTTGCTTTGAAGACAAGTTGCACTGCAGGAATGTCCATACGACAGCCCTAACATTTAATGTAGGTGTACTGACTATGAGTACACATAATTTTTGAATAATCTGGCATTGCAACTGTCTTCTAGTAATACAGTGACATAAAAAAATGGCAGTTACTGCAGAGAAAAATATTTAAACACACTGATTCAAGAGATTACGCCATCTCGAATAGAGATTTTCTTGAATTTGCTTTGAAGAAAAGTTGCACTGCAGGAATGTCCATACGACAGCCCTAACATTTAATGTGGGTGTACTGACTATGAGTACACATATTTTTGATATAATCTGGCATTGCAACTGTCTTCTAGTAATACAGTGTGACATAAAAAAATGGCAGTTACTGCACAGAAAAATATATTTAAACACACTGATTCAAGAGAATTACGACATCTCGAATAGAGATTTTCTTGAATTTGCTTTGAAGAAAAGTTGCACTGCAAAAATGTCCATACGACAGCCCTAACATTTAATGTAGGTGTACTGACTATGAGTACACATAGTTTTTTAGAATAATCTGGCATTGCAACTGTCTTCTAGTAATACAGGGTGACATAAAAAAATGGCAGTTACTGCAGAGAAAAATATTTAAACACACTGATTCAAGAGATTACGCCATCTCGAATAGAGATTTTCTTGAATTTGCTTTGAAGAAAAGCTGCACTGCAAAAATGTCCATACGACAGCCCTAACATTTAATGTAGGTGTACTGACTATGAGTACACATAATTTTTTAATAATCTGGCATTGCAACTGTCTTCTAGTAATACAGTGACATAAAAAAATGGCAGTTACTGCTCAGAAAAATATTTAAACACACTGATTCAAGAGATTACGACATCTCGAGTAGAGATTTTCTTGAATTTGCTTTGAAGAAAAGCTGCACTGCAAAAATGTCCATACGACAGCCCTAACATTTAATGTAGGTGTACTGACTATGAGTACACATAATTTTTGAATAATCTGGCATTGCAACTGTCTTCTAGTAATACAAGGTGACATATAAAAAGGGCAGTTACTGCAGAGAAAAATATTTAAACACACTGATTCAAGAGATTACGCCATCTCGAATAGAGATTTTCTTGAATTTGCTTTGAAGAAAAGCTGCACTGCAAAAATGTCCATACGACAGCCCTAACATTTAATGTAGGTGTACTGACTATGAGTACACATAATTTTTGAATAATCTGGCATTGCAACTGTCTTCTAGTAATACAAGGTGACATATAAAAATGGCAGTTACTGCAGAGAAAAATATTTAAACACACTGATTCAAGAGATTACGACATCTCGAATAGAGATTTTCTTGAATTTGCTTTGAAGAAAAGCTGCACTACAAAAATGTCCATATGACAGACTTAATACTTAATGCAGGTGCACTGACTACGAGCACACATAATTTTTGAATAATCTGGCATTGCAACTGTCTTCTAGTAATACAAGGTGACATAAAAAGGGCAGTTACTGCTCAGAAAAATATTTAAACACACTGATTCAAGAGATTACGACATCTCGAGTAGAGATTTTCTTGAATTTGCTTTGAAGAAAAGCTGCACTGCAAAAATGTCCATACGACAGCCCTAACATTTAATGTAGGTGTACTGACTATGAGTACACATATTTTTGAATAATTTATCATTGCAACTGTCTTCTAGTAATACAGGGTGACATAAAAAATGGCAGTTACTGCAGAGAAAAATATTTAAACACACTGATTCAAGAGATTACGACATCTCGAGTAGAGATTTTCTTGAATTTGATTTGAAGTAAAGCTGCACTGCAAAAATGTCCATACGACAGACCTAACATTTAATGTAGGTGTACTGTTTATGAGTACACATAATTTTTGAATAATCTGGCATTGCAACTGTCTTCTAGTAATACATGTTGGCATAAAAAATGGCAGTTACTGCAGAGAAAAATATTTAAACACACTGATTCAAGAGATTACGACATCTCGAGTAGAGATTTTCTTGAATTTGATTTGAAGAAAAGCTGCACTGCAAAAATGTCCATACGACAGCCCTAACATTTAATGTAGGTGTACTGACTATGAGTACACATAATTTTTGAATAATCTGGCATTGCAACTGTCTTCTAGTAATACAGTATGAAATAAATGGCAGTTACTGCAGAGAAAATATTTAAACACACTGATTCAAGAGATTACGACATCTCGAGTAGAGATTTTCTTGAATTTGCTTTGAAGAAAAGCTGCACTGCAAAAATGTCCATACGACAGCCCTAACATTTAATGTAGGTGTACTGACTATGAGTACACATAATTTTTGAATAATCTGGCATTGCAACTGTCTTCTAGTAATACAGGGTGACATAAAAATCAGTTACTGCAGTGTAAAAATATTTAAATACACTGATTCAAGAGATTACGACATCTCGAGTAGAGATTTTCTTTAATTTGCTTTGAAGACAAGTTGCACTACAAAAATGTCCATACGACAGCCCTAACATTTACTGTGAGTGCACTGACTATGAGTACACATAATTTTTGAATAATCTGGCATTGCAACTGTCTTCTAGTAATACAAGGTGACATAAAAATGAGTTACTGCAGAGAAAAATATTTAAATACACTGATTCAAGAGATTACGACATTTTCGAGTAGAGATTTTCTTGAATTTGCTTTCGGGAAGACAAGTTGCACTGCAAAAATGTCCATACGACAGCCCTAACATTTAATGTAGGTGTACTGACTATGAGTACACATAATTTTTGAATAATCTGGCATTGCAACTGTCTTCTAGTAATACAGGGTGACAAAAAATGGCAGTTACTGCAGAGAAAAATATTTAAACACACTGATACAAGAGATTACGACATCTCGAATAGAGATTTTCTTGAATTTGCTTGAATTTCCTTTAAGACCAGTTGCTCTGCAGGAATGTCCATACGACAGCCCTAACATTTATTGTGGGTGTACTGACCATCAGCACAAATGTTTTTTGAATAATCTGGCATTGCAACTGTCTTCTAGTAATACAGGGTGACATAAAAAAATGGCAGTTACTGCAGAGAAAAATATTTAAACACACTGATACAAGAGATTACGACATCTCGAATAGAGATTTTCTTGAATTTGCTTTGAAGAAAAGCTGCACTGCAAAAATGTCCATACGACAGCCCTAACATTTAATGTAGGTGTACTGACTATGAGTACACATAATTTTTGAATAATCTGGCATTGCAACTGTCTTCTAGTAATACAGTGACATAAAAAAATGGCAGTTACTGCAGAGAAAAATATTTAAACACACTGATTCAAGAGATTACGCCATCTCGAATAGAGATTTTCTTGAATTTCCTTTGAAGAAAAGCTGCACTGCAGGAATGTCCATACGACAGCCCTAACATTTAATGTTAGTGTACTGACTATGAGTACACATATTTTTGAATAATATTTCATTGCAACTGTCTTCTAGTAATACAGGGTGACAAAAAATGGCAGTTACTGCAGAGAAAAATATTTAAACACACTGATACAAGAGATTACGACATCTCGAATAGAGATTTTCTTGAATTTGCTTTGAAGAAAAGCTGCACTGCAAAAATGTCCATACGACAGCCCTAACATTTAATGTAGGTGTACTGACTATGAGTACACATAATTTTTGAATAATCTGGCATTGCAACTGTCTTCTAGTAATACAGGGTGACAAAAAATGGAAGTTACTGCAGAAAAAAATATTTAAACACACACTGATTCAAGAGATTACGACATCTCGAGTAGAGATTTTCTTGAATTTGCTTTGAAGACAAGTTGCACTGCAAAAATGTCCATACGACAGCCCTAACATTTAATGTAGGTGTACTGACTATGAGTACACATAATTTTTGAATAATCTGGCATTGCAACTGTCTTCTAGTAATACAGTGACATAAAAAAATGGCAGTTACTGCAGAGAAAAATATTTAAACACACTGATTCAAGAGATTACACATCTCATAGAGATTTTCTTAAATTTGCTTTGAAGAAAATCTGCACTGCAAAAATGTCCATACGACAGCCCTAACATTTAATGTAGGTGTACTGACTATGAGTACACATAATTTTTGAATAATCTGGCATTGCAACTGTCTTCTAGTAATACAGGTGACATAAAAAAAAATGGCAGTTACTGCAGAGAAAAATATTTAAACACACTGATTCAAGAAATTTCGGCATTTAGAGTAGAGATTTTCTTAAATTTGCTTTGAAGAAAAGCTGCACTGCCAAAATGTCCGTACGACTGCCCTAACATTTAATGTAGGTGTACTGACTGAGTACACATAATTTTTGAATAATCTGACATTGCAACTGTCTTCTAGTTATAGAGGGTGACATAATAAATGGCAGTTACTGCAGAGAAAAATATTTAAACACACTGATTCAAGAAATTTCGGCATTTAGAGTAGAGATTTTCTTAAATTTGCTTTGAAGAAAAGCTGCACTGCAAAAATGTCCGTACAACAACCCTAACATTTCATGTAGGTGTACTGAATATGAGCACACATAATTTTTGAATAATCTGGCATTGCAACTGTTTTCGAGTAATACAGGGTGACATAAGTGGCAGTTACTGCAGAAAAATTTTTAAACTGATTCAAGAGATTAATCTCGAGTAGAGATTTTCTTGAATTTGCTTTGAGAAAAGCTGCACTGCAAAAATGTCCATACGACAGCCCTAATCATTTAATTGGGTGTACTGATTGAATACACATTTTTGAATAATCTGGCATTGCAACTGTCTTCTAGTAATACAGGGTGACATAAGTGGCAGTTACTGCAGTGAAAAATATTTAAATATACCGGCACATGAGATTACGACATTTCAAGTATAGATTTGCTTTAAAGTCATGATGCACTGCAAAATTGTCCATACGACAACCCTAACACTTAATGTAGGTGTTCTGACTATGAGCACACGTAGCTTTTGAATAATCTGGCATTGCAACTGTCTTCTAGTAATACATGTTAGTAAAACATGCAATAAACTTACTATAATTTTGATTTTACTAATGAATCTAATCGTAAGCTGTATTTTATTTACATATCATTAGCAATTAAAACTATATTCAATATGAGAATAAATGTTGCATAAAACGAGTACTACTAAAATCTACAAGATAAAAACATCTAGATTTAGATACAAAACATTTACTTAAAAATTGAGACGCCCCTCAAAATTCAGTCAATATTTCTACTGTACTGCATATTAACTATTTTCATTTCTTCATTGTATGTTTAGTTTCTATATTTACTAATAACCCGGGTATAAATGCACACTTGGATTAAATACAATTTACATAAACAATTAGTTTAAAGCAGGGGTGGGCAAATACTTTTAAGTGCTGGCCAAAATTAAATTTTCATAATATCTCCCGGGCCGGAGGACTATACCGCATACTCTGTGTACACACGAATGTTTTGGGTAGAGTTTTTTCCCCCGCGAAAGAATTTTTTTTTTTTTTTTGTTTTTTTTTTTTTTTGCCAAAAACATTATAAGTATCATTTTAAAGCATTTGGACAAAGAAATTTGACAGTTAATAAAAAATAATAGTAATAATAAATTGTCTTACTTAGGTGTATATGCGAACAATTTGTGCCCAGTAAATTATGTCACTTAATTTTTAAAGAAATATGATCCATTATATTAAATTAATGGTCATCAAATAAATCGGTTAATGAAAGATTTTATTTTGATATTTATTTATATCTTGACGATACAAATAATTTTATTTTGATCATAGTTATTACATTTTTATATTTATATTAGATTTTGTAAATATAATAGTATAAATCATTAATGAAAAAGTTCTTTGACAAATATATGTTGGTCCAAATAAAACTAGGTATTTTTGAACATAGTTCAAAACATGTTTAAAATGTTCTGTATTCTGATAAAAATGTTTTCTGTAAATTGCATGCAAGATATTTCAACGGGCCGGCTTTTGCCCACCTCTGGTTTAATGTATATGGTATTTTAACAGCTTTGCTTATTATCTGCTTCGCGTTATTAAACCCTGTAACTTGACAAAATCTTGGAATAAAAAACACATACCCAGTTTTTAATTCGAATACTTTAATAGACAAGCACAAAATTTTCAGTAAAATAAAAGTAATGAGCGTTAAGTATTTTGAAGTCTCAAAGAAAATCATACTAAGAAATATTAAGTAAAAAATAAAGTTGATCGGGAAAATAGGTGTTATTGAAATAAAATAATTCATCAACTGCAAATTTCGTATCATTAACAAACTTATGTACCATTAAATTTTCATTAACATTAAACTTTCGTACCATTAAAACACACATACCCAGTTTATAATTCGAATACTTTAATAGACAAGGCACAAAATTTTCAGTGAAATATAAAAGTAATGAGCGTTAAGCATTATGAAGTCTTAAAATCATACTAAGAAATATTATATAAAAAAATAAAGTTGATCGGAAAAATAGGTGTTATTGGAATAAAATAACACATCAATTGCAAATTTCGTATCATTAACAAACTTATGTACCATTAAACTTTCATTAACATTAAACTTTCGTACCATTAAAACACACATACCCAGTTTATAATTCGAATACTTTAATAGACAAGGCACAAAATTTTCAGTGAAATATAAAAGTAATGCACACTAAACATTACGAAGTCTCAAAGAAAATCATACTAAGAAATATTAAGTAAAAAATAAAGTTGATCGGAAAAATAGGCGTTGTTGAAATAAAATAATAAACTTGAAATTTCGTATCATTAACAAACTTGTGCTTAGATTACCTTTTTCAAGTATACAAAAATTATTTAGTCGAATTACGTTATTTTAATGGCCCTTTGTCCGCTTAAAGTGGTTCATAAAATTCTATTAAACTATTTTATTATTCTATTATGGTATTAAAACTTACTTGCTGTTTACATAATTTAACATAACACCAAGCCTGCGTGTATATTTGTTTCGGTATGACACTATATAGTTTTAAAATACATGAAAAATCATGCGCACAAAAAATTATTGGTGTTATTCGAAATACATAAGGGGTGTATGTAATACAAATATTCACTAAAAAATGAAAACATTAGCGATAAAAATATAAGAGCTGCATTTTGTGACTTATAACTGCATTCCGACAATAAGGCAGAAAAAAATGTAATTCGTTAAAAGATAGAGATTTTTTTTATAAACATAGTATATTAGTCTACTTTACTTGCTTTTGTACTGGACAAAACTATCATTAATGTATTTAATCTAGCATAGATAGCTTCCATTTTACATGATTTTAACCGAATTCGACGCCATTTAATTCTAACCACCTATGTTCGAAGTTTTCCCGCACACCCGCCACGAATGTGTTGATATAACATTCTTAAATTTAGGTAAACCCCAAAAAATAGAAATCTGCATTAGCTAACGCGACACATAAGAATATTTAAAAGAAGTAGAACGTACTTACCTTAAGAGTTTCGGTTTGAAATCGCGTATAGTTCAGTTAAAATTCCGATGACACTAGACAAAGCAAAAACTTTTTTTTCTGTTGAATGGCTAATTAGCTACACAAGCAGAACGTGTGATGTCATGCAGTTAAGCCAATAGCATTACATGCGCGTTTAAGTGCGTATCAAAATTATAAACATCTGCCCAAATACGCTGCACTTTAAAATGTAAATATCGATATTATAGCTAAAGAAAAAGTTTTCTTGCATTTTATTTCTTCAATAGTTCGAGTAGATTTTACAAACTCCGATATGTGTATATAAATGAATTATTTGTAACATACACATGCATAAATATTCAAAGTAAAACTCGCACATTTCAGTCAAAAGAGTAAATATGCATAAATGACAGACTTTTATTAAAATCTAGAAATTGTTTTCATATTGTATTCATAAATGCAGAAAAACTACCCATTTCTACACAAAAATGCATTATCAATATGTGGAATGAAAGTCATATTTACCTTTAAAAATTTATTTGATACTATAAAGTAGTTTAAAAACTCAGTCATTTCAGATTCCAGTGTTAAATTCCTAGATAAAATTAAGACTGCAATAAATTGTGGATAGTAATGCAAATACATCAATAAGAATTCTTAGGTTTAGGCTCATCATTATTTGTTAAAGGTAATTGTCTACAATTTAGGACCGATCTCGCAATTCTTCTTTTAAACACTGCCGAACTCTGGCCGATTGGTTAGGGCGCTGATCGTCGTACCGGAGTTCGTGGGTTCGAATCCCGCTATGGCATGGATGTTCATAGCCGTTCGGAATCGGCTTTAAGCAGTAGGTCCCGGTCTCATTATCCCTCGCGTGCAAAACAGTAGACCGTAGCCCTCCAAACCAAACCAAACCAAACCAAACCTTCTTTTAAACAGAGATTAATCGTGGTTAGCCGTGAAACGACTTTGGTGAAGCCGGCCAGGGCTGGTCTCACCAAAGTCGTTTCAAGGCTAACCGTGATTAATCTCTGTTCAAACGGAGAATTGTGTTCCACCATTGATTGGCTCCATAGGTTAATCGCGGTTAGCCGCTAAACGACTTTGGTGAGACCGGCCCTATATATTTTGGGTTTAATCTGCGGTTAGTTCACAGCTTGTCTCGACTAAAGTGAAACGGCAGCTAAGGGCCGGTCGTACCAAAGTTGTTTAATGGCTAACCGAGATTAACCCATGGTGCCAACCAATGGTGGGACGCAACAGAATTTAATCGTGGTTAGCCGTAAAAAGACTTTGGTGAGATCGGCCCTTAATTTTTTTGGCGTTTAATCTGTGGTTAGTTCACAACTTGTCTCGACTAAAGTGAAACGGAAGCTAAGGCCGGTCTTACCAAAGTCCTTTAACGGCTAACCGAGATTAACCCATAGCGCCAACCAATGGTGGGCCGCAATTCTCCGTTCTAACAGAGAGGATCGGTCGATTAATCGGGGTTAGCTATTAAACGACTTTGGTGAGACTGGCCCTAAGTGATGTTCAAAATAAGTTTTACCACTTATCAAAAGTCAGTTCATACTTCGAAATATTTGTCACGAGAGACTAGTGTGGACAAATTTGAAAGTGAAAGAGAGACATATACCAGGGTCTACTCCTTACAGACGATTCTGAAGAGCTACGAGCATCCATACCAGACGTGAGATATGAACACTTGAACTTCTGTACCAAACAGCAGTGACCTACCCATTCAGGCATCGTTTAGCCAGATATGTGTTGGAAATTACAAGCCAGAAGTCCTCCTGGGTCTAACCGAGGTCGATATTTTGTTTGTTTAATAATGTTTAATAATAATCGCTACTAACTTTCAAAAACTAGATTCGCGTAAGTAGGATGATGCAAGTTGAATCAAAATATTCTTTCTTTTTTTTAACTCGGCATGCTTAATTCTTTTTTAAATCATTTTTAGATATTTTTTAAATGCTTTCTTTTTAAAAATTGACATAATTTTTTCTAACTGATAACCCAAATTTCTGGCGAGTAGGACTTATACTGTTTTGAATTTGTGCAAATGTTGACAACTGTTTTGAAGTCATACTAGAGTTGTTTGAAAAATATCGTACTTAACACGTGAATCTAGTAGAAAACAATAATATAAGATTTAAATTTGGAATTGTTTAACTGAATATTCCTTGTGAATGTTAAAATTATTTCAGAATTCTCTTTAGATGTCTTTATAATTTTTTTTTTTTGAATCTGGCAACCACCAAAAATTTGTTCCTGACCCCACCAGGGTTGTGACTCCCCAGTTCGTGCTCTATTGTTCTAATTCGGTAAAGATGAAAATATATGTATTTAATGCCCTTTGTTTGTATATGTGTGTATGTACAGGGTGTTTCAAAAATGACCGGTATATTTGAAAAATCAATAAAAACTAAACGGACAGTGATAGAAATACACAGTTTATTGCAATATGCTTGGGACAATAGTAAATTTTCAGGCAGACAAACTTTCAAAATTAGTTACAATGTTCCACAACAGATGGCGCTGCAGTCTGGAAAAATCTAAACTACGATATTTTCCAGATATCCACCATGCGCAGCAATAATATGGCTTATTCTCAGAACGAAATTATCAGAAACCCGTGTAAACGTCTCAGGCGGGATGGCTTCACATGCAGAACAGATGTACTGTTCCAGTTATTCAATTGTTTCTGGATAGTGGCGGTACACCTGGTCTTTTAAGAGTCCCCACAGAATAATATCGTAGTTTAGATTTTTCCAGACTGCAGCGCCATCTGTTGTGGAATATTGTAACTAATTTTGAAAGTTTGTCTGCCTGAAAATTTACTATTGTCCCAAGCATATTGCAATAAACTGTGTATTTCTATCACTGTCCGTTTAGTTTTTATTGATTTTTCAAATATACCGGTCATTTTTTAAACACCCTGTATATATGGCTGTTATATATTCCAAAACGGCTGGGCGAATCACAATGAAATTTTGCAAGGTGATTCAGGTAAACGTGTGAAAAGTGTTAGAAAGCCAAAATTGATCGGGGATTATGGGAAAGAGGGAAATAGAAAGTTTTATTGAATTCTTTTGGGTTTGGTGAATCTAAATTTTGAGGTCATTTGATATATTTTTCTATTCATAACTTGCTAAAATGAATAAAATATTAAAATAAGTATATTCATTTAATAGTATTTTAAAATAAGTTTTCTTTTTTTGGTTGGATTGGTTTGGAGAGCTACGGTCTACTTTTTTGTAACACGAGAGGAGCTAACGAGTGATACCGATGCTTAAAGCCAATTCCGAACGGCTACGGACCTCTATACTACAGTGGGATTCGAGCCCTTAAACTCCGGTACCGAAGGTTAGCGTCCTAACCATTCAGCCGTCGTTCAGTTTTGTTCCTTTCTTACAGCACCCATTTCAGCTATTTCATTTTATTTATTGGCATTTGGCTAATTTATTTCTTTTTCGGTTTCTTCTGACATCTGTTTGACTGGTAATATATTCCGCTGCTGGGATAGTAAACGTTTGCAAAATGAAAAATATTTAAAGTGTCTTTCATGTCAAGTGCTTAAAACTATTATTTGCACCTTGGTTACATTAAATTATCTCGCAGAAAAAGTATGTAATCTTCCATTACCTGAGTTCAAAGAAAATTCACCAGATATTTCAATTTTATACCTTTAATTTATATTTCTAAAGTTTAGGAAAGAAAATAAATCTAAATAAAATGTGATATTCGTTTTCTGAAAGTGCTTTGCTTTGTTTAAGAAGTTATATTTATTGCTGGTGTACCGAGGTACTTGTAACGGTACATTTAATTTAGAATTAATCATTAACTGTAGATATTATTTTTGTAAATTATTATTTTGTGTTTCTAAAACTTTTCCTTTTGTCTTTTGGCAACAGTAGTCTGTGTTGTTAGATTTTTTTAAAAAACTAAACTAGAGTATGGTTAGAGAGAGTGAAAAGAAAGATAGTATGTAAAGAAAGATATTATGAGCGTATTCTATTTTTTATCCAAGTATTTTTAACGGAGTTGTATTATATCCTCTCCTGAAAAAGCTGAAAACCAACATACTTTCCCACGATGGTCAGCACGTGTAAGGCACAGCAGTGGGAGAAATTTCGAAGAAGAATTTAGATGGAATTGTTGACTTCAAGTTTTAGGAACCCCTACGGAGAAGTTATAGATCACAGAATGGCACAACCGTAACGGTCAAGCTCGCACAGTGATGTAACCGTGAATTATGGATTAAGGGGCTAAAAATAATGTCAGCTTTCGCGAAAGGGGCTATTTTAATGAGCCCACCTGCACTCCGGAAGGGTGTGCAGATGTGAGAAAATTTCACCAAACAGGCACTTGACAAAGAAGAAAAAGAGGCGTTAAAACCGAGGTGAGGAGTTGGGAAAGAGAGTTTAAAAAAAGGACTCGAAGTCGGGATTCAAGAGTAGCTGGACATCGAAATCCCAAGCCCTGTTCGCCAGCACCGCCGTCCCGTTCCCCCGGACCGACACTTCACATGAGGAAAACCCCTGCCTGATCCCCTGTGCCTTTACTGGAGGTAAAACAGATTTAACATATTCATGACGGTTATTTAGGCCTCGGTTAGTAATTCAACATTTTCATTAAAGGAATAACGCATAACTGAAGAGAATTGTAATAATTGTTGTGTAAATATGAATATAACACATAAATAATTTCTGGTTATTTGATGATCAAGTAGGGTATCATTTTGTAAATAATGGACACAAAATAAAAGCTTTAATCCAAATATAAGGTCTTATATTTTTACTGTGATTCCCCTTTGTAAACGAATACTGGTGTAATATTTTGTAAGTACATTACAACAGCTGGTATGTAATATATTCTAAAAACTGATTAAAATTTTAAAACAACCATAACCTTCATTTTATAAAACAGTAGCAAATTGAAAATATTCGTGATTAAAATACTTTTCAAAGAAATAAAAGTTATTCTCATTATCATGAAGCAAAGGAGGAAATGTGGGGGTTGTAATCTTTCATAAAGATACATATACAGTAGACTCGGCTTAAATGGGCCCCCAAAGATATTAAATGAATTAAGGACAATTAAGAGTATTTATGGGGTCATAAAATATCATTAATACAGCTTCTTACTGAAAGTATATCATATATGTGGATGCGTGGAAAATTACCAAATGCTATATTATGGTAACACTACAAAATAAACCTGTATATATATTAATTTCCCACCCCATTACACTACATCGAATATTTACTTTCAACTAGTATTTCTTATTACTGGAGTAAAATTTCCGATAGATATATTCCCACATACTTTTTATTTAGCATATAGGGATTCAAATATCTTCAATTGATACACACACAAAACATGAAAATTTCAATTTTTCCTAATAAATATTAGTTAAAAATGCTGAAAAAATTCACTTTTTTTGATATGTCTGTTCTCAAATTTTGTAGCAACTGCAAAATACTTACATTTGTAATCCAAATACTGGCATTTTTTGTCTTTACGTTTCTTATTTTGTAGTACTGTGTAGATAATTTTAAGTAATTACAACGTAGTTCCATTTAGGGGTGCTGCCACAAAACTGTTAAAATTTTTAAAAGCACGACTTGACCAAGTTAGAAATTTTAATTTAAAAAAAAGGTTTCAAAATTTTAATATGAGCATAAAAATCCAATATTTTACGGCCTAAAAACTATAATTGCTCATATAACTGTATGAAATTTTCTTATATATAAAATGTGATCGATGTAAGTTTTGTAATTTAATCTGTGAAATAATTCCTACAACCCCTCCCCCCCCGAAGGCGGTTTAATATTGATAAAGAAAGATAACACCCCCCCTCGCTTTTTCTTTCCCTCTCGTTTCTTGTTTTAATTGCCCCCCGTCCGGATAAATGACGCCCCCACCCCCACATATTCCCAACACGCTACGGGAACCCCAGGAGAAAGACATTGTTTATTTGTTGAATGATACTTCAATAGATGTAAGGGAAAGCAATGTGGTGGTAAAGAATTTCCGGAATACAATATGACTAAAGCCGAAAATACAGTTTTGTGTTTCCAGCCAGACTCCCAAAAAGACTTTTATGGTCTGAGCAGTTTTTTTTTTTTTTTTTTTTTTTTTAAGAATAACTGTTTATGTTCATCAACAGCTAGGCAGATAGCACACAAACGTGGGACATTGTTTATCTACAAAATGGTCTTTCAAAATTTTGGAGGGGACCAGTCCCCCAAATCCCTCCCCCTGCCTACGGCCTTGACTTGGTCCCTATTTTCTCTATTCATTTGTATGTTAAAATTATCGCTTTATGTGATCGTTACATCGGTTAATGTTATCAGTTTTCAAACCTCATTTTAACTGGCAAAGGAATATTCACAATGTATTCAGAAGGAACCCATTCTTTTCTTTCCCTCCGTTCTTGTTTTAATTTCCGGGAATTCTCCCTGTTCCACCTAGGGAAAAAGAGCAAAGCAGTGGGGTATTACACGTTCTTGGAATGTTACAGAAATAAGCACACCCTGCTCGTGGTGAATAGTTGTCAGATAAGCAAAAGGCAAGAAATTTTATTCGGAACTGAGAAGGAGCGTATTCACATTTTATGCCTTGCTGGCTTACATGCAGTTTGTCGATATGGAAGCCAGAAAGTGAATGATTCAGGGGCGAACGCAAGGGGGGGTTAGGGGTTTAAGCACCCCACTTGAGCTCAGACAAAAAGGCAAAAATAAAAATTTTAGTAGAAATTATGCGGGCTATTATTTTTTAGAATTATGAACCCGCCCCCCTTGAAAATTATGAAACCCCTCCATTGTAAAAACTCTGCGTACGCTATTGGAATGATTTAACATTAAAACTAAATATCGAAATTTTAAATCGTTATAACAGGTTACCAAATATGAGTCAGCTCAATGCTGCGGCTCATTTAAACATTTCTCAGCCTAGGAACTGCATTGAAAGTGTCGAAACGTGGAGTACAACACCGCTCCGATGACTTTAAAAAGCATTATGATTACGAACGATTTATCAATGATCTTCTTGGAAAGAATTGTAGACAGTCAACATTGATCAGTTATTTTTATTATGTAAACAATTCTTATGTCTTAACCGTCTCGCTGCGTATTTATTTTATCAAAATAGCTTCAAAAATTGCGTAATTTTTTTAATTATATATTTTAAATCTATATACATTTTAAAGTTAAAATATACAAAAAAATTTTGTGAAAGAAATTTTTAATATAGAATTAGGTCCTAAAAAAAGGTGTTCAAAATAATGAAATTAAAGAATAACGATATAAAAGCTAAATTTTGAAAATTAATCTTGGTTAAATTATCATTTATTTTATAAAATACAAAAGCAAAACTTATATACTAATTAAAAAATGCAAATGATTTACAAAACATTTATTAGAAATTAAGTCTTGTATGATAAAATTCGAAACAAAGCTTGAGGTAAATTCTTACCTCGCAATCTTTGCACCAAAATCTCTTTTTTTTTTTGGAAGTTTTTGTTCCAACTTCAGTTTTTTTAACAACAGACAGCACACTATCTGCGAGGCTCTTTCTTGATGGGATTTGGGTGTATATGGCTAGCAAAGTATCGAGCAGTTCGTCTCATGGGTCTGTTACTGTCATGTAACTGGTGGTCTCATTTACTATTATTGCAATATAACATCGTCAAATAAAGTCAAAATAGTCCAAAACAGTTGCATTATTTGCCATAGTGAAATTTATTCGATTTCCAAGGAAAGGAAATGGAGCAGGAACTGGTGGAATATTTTCATATCAATTTTGCACCACTGTCGAAAATTTTGAATAGAAAATGAATTTTGAATATCACTATCGCAGATATAAATTCTCATAAGTTTCGCTATAAATATCTACAATATACTTGAAATCAGAGTCAGAAGTGCTATCAGTGTCAGAAATATCGTCAGAAGTATAAGTTAAATAACTCACGAAACGCTTCCTGACGGACATCTTTCAGCTATCAAAAGCGCGCTGAAAATGCTACAAAAATGTCTTCTATATTTCGTAGAAATGACAACAATTAAAGCCATATGCTAGTTTACAGCTAAATAATTAATTAAAAATCACAGTAAAGCCAATGAATGAATAAACGGAAAGAGCGGGCTGCAAAGTTAAATAGACGGCTAAAATGCATCAGAAATCGCTTGTGCAAATTTGCTACGTCTATAGCCCGTTTACATGTGCCA
>CM063499.1:36434603-36449603 GCA_032207245.1 Pardosa pseudoannulata | reverse complement strand
TTCCCCAGACAAGTTTTTACCCCCCGTGCCCCAATTAAAGCTAAGTTGGGCTGTTGTAGAGTGTTGTAGAGTGTTTATAAAAAGCAGCCAATGTTCTTGAAGTTCTTATAATATTTAGTCTCGTGATTTCAGGCAATCAGCCTGACGCATGTGATTATATATATAATTTTATATGTTATGGATGCTAATCACGCCAATCATCTACACCATTAGATTATCTAATGACTTCACTAGAAGTGCATTTTGGGCACGTTGGGTTATGTTGAAGATAGGAGCCTGTGCTGCTCTGGAGGAGATTTTCGTTCATAATGACGCAGACAGTCGAAAAATCAACTATTCCATCCTTTAGAGTCCCTGTGAGTAGCAAGTCGTTCAGCGGCTAACCGCGATTTAATCTCTGTTTTAAACGGAGAATTATGTTCCATAATTGGTTGGAGCCTTGGGTTAATCACGGTTAGCTGTTAAACTACCCAAACAACCACACCGATCTCTATCAGACGTCTATAATACGTCACCTCATAAAAACGCCTTCCTCTATAAGACGTCGAAAAATATCGAGATCGCGTCTTATGGAGCTCTATAGGAGTTCCGAGGTGTGCTCTCCTTGAGATCTATAAGACGTCGATGAAATCCACGCGCCGCTCTATAGCACGTCTATAAGAGCGACAATTTCGACTTGGAGGGTACGCGATTTAGATGTTTTTAGATCTTAAAAGGACGTGCTATTCCCCTGCAAAACGTTGTTTATTTGTTCTTAATAAATTAGCTTAATTTAATTTGAATAATTTGCAGTCTATTAGAACACTTACGCAAAAATAACTGCTACGGTGATTTTAAAAATAAAAGTAAATTTACAGAAGTATAACAAAATGTATAAAAAATTACGGTATTTATATTAAGGTAATAATCAGGGTGCTAACTCATAATATTCTTCGATTTTTTCGAGGCAAAAAACTAAATATTTCTCCAAGCTTCAATTGCAGTTTTCTTTGTGATACAAACCATAAACACATGTATATTTACATATATATGTGTGTGTTTGTTTTGTATCATGAAAAGAACTGTAATGGAAACCTAGAAAGTTTTTAACTGTTTCGCCCCCCGAAAATTTGAGTTTGCATCCCGATTATTACTAAAATAATATATATACCTTTATTTTTATACATTTTATTATACTTCCATAAATTTACTTTTTAAATCACTCTAGCAGTTATTTTCGCCTAAGTGTCCTAGTCCAATGCAAATTGTTAAAAATAAATCAAGCTTATTATTAAAAGCAAATATACATATGTATTATAAATGTATAAAGAATACATAATTTTTATCTAATTCAACAGTTTAACGATGGCCATTTTAGCATAAATGAATTGGAAGCTTTTAAAAGCACATCAAATATTGGGATAGCAGATAATTGGGATAACACATAATATAATGCATATCTACTTAGTTTAAAAATAAATTTAATTAACTTTCAGAAAGAAATTTGAATACTGAATTAAATAAACTTATAAAGCTCATCTAAAAAATATTTAAAAATTTTTTTAGAGATTTTGAGAGTAAAAACTCATGCTTTTCTTTACTTTACCTAAATTATCTTAATATATGCTTTTTATTTATTAAAAAGTTAATAAATTTTTCAATTAATAAAGTCCAACAAAATATATGTACTAATTTATTATTAAACTAAGATTTTTTTTACTTCCCTTTTGCAGATAGACATAAGTAAGAATTAAAACATTAAACCAAATGATAAACATTTTAACTTCTCAAATTATTCTATTTTAGCTAACTATTTGTTTTTATTTGAATTTTATGCTTGTAACATTTTTATCTCATTTGATAGCCCTTTCCTATCTTTTACTTCAATTATTTGTGATTTTTCTTGTTTCTTCTGCTTTTAAAGATCAGTAAAATACAAAGAGTCATATAGCACTTAAATATTTAGAATAATTTTTAAATATTCTACTAGAAAAACTCAAAAATATATTATACAACATCATAAACTTATTTTAAAGTAGCTACACTTCCTTCTGATTTCTTTATGCATTCTTTATTATTATAAAACCTCGTTACAAATTTGTGGTACCTTGTGGGGTACAATTAGAAGCATTTGGGAAAAAAATTTAGCTTCTGTAATGCATTCAACTTTGACATCTACCCAATACTGACCTAATTTGCTGTTTCCTTGATTGTAAATTTCCTTTTTTCAATACCAAGTACACTGGTAAACATTATTTTAGTCTATCAGTTTTATCTGCATCATCATAACAAATCATCATAAACCATCTGTTTTTCAACAAGAATCTCAAAGCATAAAAGTAAATATTTAAAAATTAATGCTTTATCAACAATAAAAAAAGGTCTATAATGGAAATTCCCTTAGTTGATTTAAATTTGAATAGTGATCTTTAACATAGTTCCTGTACTAATTTTATGAAAAAATTATTTACAATAAATTTAAGTAATATAATTATAGTAACTGAAGCATAAAAAATATTAGATTTTCCAGATGAGTTTTTTTAACTTAATTGTTCTAATTAATGAATATACATTTTAAAACTGAAAATTAATTTGAATATTAAAATACCATTTATATTTGCTTGAAAATAAATTTCTCTCTTTAAAGGTAATGTGATATCTAAAATATGATATTATTTGTCATAAGTTTTTGACAGTTCAAACCAGTTTTTGATGTTCTGTCATGCCAAAAACCCAAAACTGCAACTGCATACTGTTTGAATACAGATCATATCTTTCTGTTTTTAAACAAAAAAAAAAAAAACATATTTTTACTATTGCAAAAAAAGTATAAATATTTTACTAAAATTCTTTATTGAATACAAAATATTTTAACAATTTTTACACCAGCCTTTAACAATGCCTTCAATTTCTTGGTTCGTCAGATGCTTCCATAACACATTTCACCCACCTGCACCTAAAATATAATAAATAATTTTCTTTTTTTAGAAAATATTGCTAGGTTTACCTTAATATTTTTTTATATTTTATAAGAATGGTTCATATTTATATTAAATATATGCTTTTACATGCACATATTTAATATAAATAAAATATTGCACTCACACATAATACCCAAAATATCCACACATATCCCACAATACCCATATATGCACACACACAATGACCATTTGCCTATATCTATCTATCTATCTATCTATATATATATATATATATATATATATATATATATATATATATATATATATATATATATATATATATAGAGAGAGAGAGAGAGAGAGAGAGAGAGAGAGAGAAAATAACCAAAACCATGTGCCTATAAACACACACACACACACATACATCACACAATTATATATAAATCTTTAAAAATGTACCAAACTTTTGGTTGGTAAAGTACATTTGTACCTTCAAATCATTTCTCTTGGTATATACACATAACAGTGGTATGACTATTCCTAGATATACAACTACAAGTAATTAATTTATTATTAATAATTATTATACAGAAATACAAGTGCTAAATAAATAAAAACTATAATTTAATTGATACAATTTTAGATTTTAATAAAAGTAGAACATCATTTTCTTTTGCCCTCAACCAGCTAAATTTTGCTGCCAATTCATTTGACATTTTTGATAACATAATTGTCATACCAAGTCACTGAGGCTTATGCCACTGGTCTGAAAAAGTACTTAATAATAAAAACAATTTATATGTAGAATATAAATATGAATTCAGACAACATACAACCTAAATAGTGCTGAAAATATGAGAAAAATCAAAGCAAACAAATTATGAAATAATTCATTGATACAAATGGAAACATTATAATTAAAAGTAAATTAAAATGTAAATTATACAACAAACACTTGCTACTAACAATACAATATATTTACCAGACTATAATTCACAACATTCTAATACTTATCAGAGTACACAAATATACTAACCTACAGTTCTTTAGTGTTGATATTTAGTTTAAAATTTCTTCTATCATTTGAATTTCTTCCCTTGTCGACTAGTCCTTTCTTTAAAAGTAAATAGAATTCCTCTGGATAAATAAAACAAAAAAGGATTTCAGCTAGCTGGGTCAAGGTTGAATCCCAATGAAAAAACTGATCTTTTCACTTTAACTGAAAAATATCAAACATAATCGAAGAAACACAAGCATCAATTTAAAGTTTTATTTATTATATATAAAATTTGAAAGACTTTTAAAACACTTTGCTTATAGCATATTTGGCACCTTGATTTACTACAAAACTTTTTATATCTATTCTAGAACAATCATAAAATTTGCACATTATTTAATTTAGAAGTGTAATATTTGTTTCTTAAAATTAAAATTTAGTACTCTTCTTGTGTGTTAAGTTCACCAGACCATTTAGTGTGTTCTTCCTTTAATTTAAAACTATTAACAAAAACTGTTTCATTCGTGTCTGAAAAATTTTGTGGATTCAAATACTTTATCAACTAGCTGTTGTAAACATCACAATCAAAAGCTTTCAAGTCAATTTTTATTGACTTGAAAGTCTATTCAATTATAAAACATTCAATTTCATACCACTTTGAATAAATTTATTAATTTCAACAATAAAATCTGCTAAATATTCTGACACATCTGATGACTTTTAAAAACTATGAAATATGTCTATTAGAAAAAATTCATAGTATACTTCTAGAAGCATTTTAAATTTTTCTAAATCTATAAAAAAGAAACTATAAGAAAATATTCTAACAGACATAATAATATATTAAAGACAACTCTAGATAGAGGCAGTATAAGGAAATACAATATAATTTGTGTGTAATTTACAATGGGAATTATTATTTAGTACTTACAGGAATTTATAAACAAATGAAGATGACGCTCCACACTCAATAATAATATACAGCGTAGTAGTTTGTTCACCAGACTATAGATGGCGCTTTGGGAGGAGGTGATCTAAAAGAGCTCTATAAGACGTCTATATCAAAATATGAACTGATACAGGCTACGTCTATTAAAAGTCGAAACCTGGAGGACTTATAGATGTACATAACACGTCTTAGATATCTAACAGACGTCGAAATCACACACGACCATTAGACATCTATTTTTTTAATCTTATAGAGTTCTATAGCACGTCCTGGATGTCATAGATGAATTTCGATCTCTATTAGACGGCTATAAGCTCTATGTGGTTGTGTGGGTATTTAGAGATTATGACTTTTTATCACTTTTAAATCAGAATCGAAAATATAAATGAGTGTTATCTTGATGGGTTTCCTTCAACTAAATAAGTTTAGGCGAAATTATAAAAATTACATTACCGATTTAAATCGTTTAACGGCTAGATTAATTCTGTTTTTAAACTAAAATTATGTGTATAATTGTATTTTAATTTCTGTTTTAAAAATAAATATAGTTAGTTAAATTTTAAAATAGAATCAAATATTAAATTATTTGTTTGTCATATCTTCAATATAAGTTTAAGCGAATTATAAAAATTTAAATAGGGACAGATTTAAAACGTTTATGGCTAAGATTATATGAGAAATGGTACAAAATTTACATTTAAACAGAGTGTATTTCTGTTAAACATTTGGTAAATTTAATTTAATCTGTGAAAATGTTTAAGGCTAACCACGATTCCAGAGCAAGCAATGAAACGTAATTCTCCGTTTAAGTTTATGATAAAGTATCTTTAAATTATTCTATTATGTATATATTTAATTTAATAGTTTAATTTTAATGCAATGCTTATAAAAAAACTATCATAAGCCGTATTGTATTAGAAGTTATTTTAATAATATATAGTATTTTTATACAAATGTATAATATGTCATTTTAGAAAAATAAAGACAGATAGATTATGAGTTTCAAAAATATCTATTACAAACTTCAGGATAATCCGGTCAGGCGGAAGCATTTCTCAGCATTTTGGTGAGCTTGCAAACAGATAAGTTGGAATTTGGCGCGTGGACATGGAGCAGTCAACACCTTCACGCATAGCTTCGCCACGAACATTGAAAATGGCGTTTGTTGCTTTCCGTAATAACGATGAGTTAATAAAACTTATTATTATCAAGAAGACTGTGTTCCATTCGCCTTAACTCTGCACCACGACCTAACACACACACACACACACACACACACACACACATATATATATACATATATATGTATGTATGTATGTATGTATATGTATATATGTATATATATGTTTCATCTGAATACATTGTAAATATTCCTTTGCCAGTTAAAATAAGGTTAGAAAACTGATAACATTAACCGATACAATGATCACATAAAGTCACATCAGTAAGCATAAAAATGACAACGAGTGGATCTAATATCTTGAATGAGCTGTGTGATATTTTAACTATTCAAAAACAATAAAAGTTCAAGTTTGTGTTAAAATATGACAGAGTCTTTGTCAAAAACAGAGATATAAATCGGCAGCTGCAGTTATTCAGTTTTTCTATTTCTCAATGTAAAATTCTCATAAGTATAAGAAGTTATGTTGAAGTAAAATAGTATATCATTCTTTTATGAAATATAGTATTCTTTTAACTAGATTATATTAATACAACTAAATTAACAACTCTCGAGCCTCCTCCTAACACAAAAGCTACAAATTCTTTATTAAACAAAGAAGCTGAATTGACAAAAATATTTTTAGAAGTTGAGTTTAATAGCAAAATTACATACTCTATTTGAAGAGCAATTAAGTAATTAACCACATTTCTTTAATTACCTAAACAAAATGGTACCGAAACAGAACAGTTAATTACATGTAAGTGGGTGATTTACTTCAAATTTGAAGAGGATAAATTTTGTTTTCACAAGCCATCAAATATGAGTGAGTTTTGTTGTTCCTCCATTTAAAAATAAAGGAAGGAAAGAAAAAGCTAATTGTCATCAATAAACGGCATACTATATGATTCTCTTGTCAACGCCAGCAATTTTTAAAAAATTCCCCCAAAATTTCATAAAATTGAGAAGTGCTCCAGAAAGCAGAGCAGACTAGAAGAAAAGTAGGGTAATGTTCGTTTAGACGTACTGAAATAAAATATTATTGAAAAGAATAGAAAAATTTTAAGTTAGTTAATACAAGTAATTTTATTTTGTGGCGGACAAAGAATCATTCTGGAGGTCATTCCGAAATTTTGGCTGAAGAAGAGAATCCTAGAAATTTTTGGCAACATAAAAGTGATCTTAAAAATGATGAAATGGGGATTAAAAGATCATCTAGATTCACTCGTGGTTGGACTCAGCATAATTTTTACGAGATCTTTAACCTTATAATTGAGAGCTCTTAAAAGATTGCGAATAACTGTAGTTAGCAAATACCAACAAGATGAACAATATTTTGACTCTTAGTATTTTGTTTACATTTTTCTTTGCTCTATGTTTTGTAATTCACTATCTATTCATATTATTATCTATGTTTTTGTACAGTTTATGTTTCAGAAATGGCAACGTTGTGCACTTTTGTGTTTTAAGAGTGTTCTATTGTTTAGAGATTTTGGTGTAGTTTCGTTTTGTGTATATGCAAATAAAAACGGCAATTATGGTCGGTAAATTAGAGTTTTTGTTTATTTAGAGTAGAGTAAAAAGAGTTACTTTAGAATAATAAACGACTAACGAGAGCTAAATAGCTATTCAGAGCAATAAATAGCTTTAGAGGTAATAAATTCACATAGAATTTACAACATCTGGCGTCCGCGACAGGACTGTTATCTGTAAGTAGAATTCTTTCTTTTATTTATAATGGACGTTTTGAAGTGCAAACGATCTCAGTTTAGGAGATTGTTTACAAGAGCTTTAAATGATTTTGAGAAGAATGAAAATGATTTATCGTTAGAAGAAAAAATTTCGAAACTTAAATTAGTTGAGGAGAAAGCAAAACCAATGTTAGAGACAGAAGAGACTTATAGAGGAGAATTGATTAAAATTGCGGAAGATGAAACTGTGATAGATAATGAGTATGATGAGTCTGAATGCTATATTGATAAGTGGAGAGTGGTAGAACGTAAATTAGTTTCGCTTTTAGCTGAAAAGGAAAACAGTTCTGTTGTTAATGAAAGCGTAACTCAAAATGCTACTATTCGTTATCCTAAGCTTAAACTCCCGACTTTTGATGGGAATATCAAAAACTGGTTAGGATTCTGGGGCCAGTTTAAAAAGATCGATACCGATCCTAATTTAGATGATCATGATAAATTTGCATATTTATTACAGTCAATGGAAAAAGGGTCATCTGCTGAAGAGTTAATCAAAAGCTTTCCGCCTGGTGGTGAAAGTTATAGTAAAGCTTTACAGCAACTACAATCGCGTTTTGGGAAAGAAGACCTTCTTATAGAAGTTTATGTTAGAGATCTCCTTTCGTTAGTATTATTGAAAAACTCCCATCAGAAATTTTCATTACGAAAACTCTATGATAACTTAGAATCAAAACTTAGAGCATTAGAAGTTCTGGGTGTTGCTAGAGATAAATATGCGGCGATGCTATATCCTTTAGTCGAATCGTCATTACCGGATGATACATTAAGAGCATGGCAAAGGTTCCGAGTTATTAATCGCAGTCAGAGAGAATCTGAAAGTAGTGAGAAAATAGAGAAGAAAGAGAAAAACGAGTCAACACATCGCATGGATTTAGATGGTTTACTTTCATTTTTGCTCGATGAAATTGAAGGTGAAGAGAGAGTATCTATAGCTACTCAGTGCTTTACTAAACATCAGACTCCTAAGCCTGGGAATGCTAAACACTTTGGTTTCAGAAACCGTGGAGAATTTTCCAAAACACCTTCTGCTTCTACTCTAATAGCAACATCTGAGCAAAATTCAACTGCATGTATTTTTTGTACTGGAAATCATGCATCTGGTGATTGCTTTAAAGCTAGAAAGATGTCATCTGAGGAAAGGCAAAAAGCAGTCCTAAATAGTCGCAGTTGTTTTTTATGTTTAGACAGAAAACATGTAATAGCTAAATGCAAAAAAACGAACATCGTGTGTGATTTGTGGGAAGAAACACCACATACTTTTATGTAGAAATATCAAAGCTGAATCAAAATCTCCAGTTCCTGTTGGCATGAGTAGGGATGAAAATACCGATGCAGTACCTCCGCGAGATGAAACCCTCGCCAATTTGGCGAGAACACCAAATGTGTTTTTGCAAACTTTAATGGTTACGTTGAAAGGGAGAGATAAAAAGCGCCAAGCCCGTGCTATTATCGATTCAGCTTCACAAAGATCTTATATTCTAAAAAGCACAGCAGATGAAATGAAATTTGAGAGTTCATATAAAGAAAGATTGAGCCATTCATTATTTGGTGGGTCATGTACTGATGTCATAAACCACGATGTTTTTACGGTGTTCTTATCTAAAACGGATGGAACTTATCATTGTAACTTCAAAGCTCTTAGCCAAGATATTATTTGTGGAAGTATACCACCAGTTGGAAAAGGCGAGTGGATTCGAGAGCTTAAAGAGAGCAATATTTCTGTATGCGACGATAGTAATGGACCAATAGAAATACTTATCGGCGCTGACATTGCAGGTAAGTTGATGACCGGAGGATTTAAATTGCTTACTTCAGGCCCTGCTGCTATAGAAACTAAACTTGGCTGGACTCTTTTTGGGAAAAATGGTATGCGTGAGATCTCGGACAATTCAGCACTGCTGGTCACATCCATGTTGAATAAGGAGACATTGATATCCGATCTATGGTCTCTAGATTCACTTGGAATTCTAGATCCCTCAGAGAAGAAAAATAAACTGGAACTGCAAAAAGAGGCAAGAGATCATTTCTTGTCTACTGTAAAAGCAAACGAAGAGGGACGTTTTCAAGTCAGTTTACCATGGCTTGATAACCATCTACCGTTAAAAGATAACTATGACTTAGCTGTAAAAAGATTAGATTCTACAGTAAAACGACTAAAAGCTGAGAAACTTTATGATGCTTATGGAGAAGTGTTTAGTGAATGGGAACGTGAAGGCGTCATAGAAGAAGTACCAAAAAGCGAAATTGATGTAACATGCCATTATCTACCACATCGACATGTAGTAAAAGAAAACAGCACTACACGAATCAGGCCAGTGTTTGATGCCTCGGCCAAACAGAAAGGATCACCTAGTTTGAACGATTGTCTAGAAAAAGGTCTAAACCTTATCGAACTGATTCCTTCAATTCTTCATAGATTCCGAATGAACAGAATAGGAGTTTCTGCAGATATACGAAAAGCATTTTTGCAAATAAGTCTCAACTCTAAAGATAAAGACTATCTAAGATTCTTATGGTATAGAGCTGATGGAAAACTGAAGTGTTACAGGCACTGTAGAGTAGTATTTGGTGTTACAAGCAGTCCTTTCTTGCTAGTTTCTGTAATTCACTACCTTCTAGAATCGACTTTGAAACAACTAAATGGAAACCCAAAGTATAAAGTAGATATTATTGAGCAATTAAAGAAGAGCTTTTATGTCGATAATTGTTTAGCGAGTGTAAAGAATGATTTAGAATTGCATCAGTTCATGCAAGTTGCTTCAGATACTTTAGCTACAAGAAAACTAGAATTACGTGGTTGGGAATACAGTGGCTCAACAAATAATTCCTCTAGTACAACAAATGTAGTAGGAATGGTTTGGGAACGATGTGGAGATTACCTTTACCTCAATATTACTAACATCACCTACAATCTACCAGAAATTTTGTCTAAAAGAGAGATTTTAGCTACTACACATAAAATATTCGACCCCTTAGGAATAGCTTGCCCTGTAACTCTTGTGCCGAAACTTTTACTTCAGCACCTATGGGAAGTTAAGTTATCTTGGGACGAAGAAGTTGACTCGAATTCAAAATCACAATTTTGTAAATGGTTGAATGATTTGAAGTGTTTGGAGAGAATGAGAATACCAAGATGGTTAAACTGTGATCTTGAGTTGGAAAATGTCTCACTTCATTTCTTCAGTGATGCGAGTAAGCTTGCATATTCAGCTGTGGCCTTTGTTCGAGTACAAACAAAAGATTCTGTTCAAGTTCATTTGGTGCAAGCCAAAGCGAGAGTTGCCCCCAGCGGAAAGAAAAAGACAACAATTGCTCGATTGGAACTTCTTGGAGCTACAATATGTGCACGTTTAGCATCCAGCATAATACCTGAATTTCAAGCTGATGATATTTATTTTTGGACAGATTCGTCTACTGTACTAGCTTGGATACAGAGGAATGAAGTATGGGACGTATTTGTTCACAACCGAATTAAGGAAATAAAGCAATTGACTTCTGTTCAATCTTGGAGACACGTACCAGGATCACTGAATCCTGCTGATTTGCCCAGTAGAGGATGCTCTGCTTCTTATTTAATTAAATCTAGATGGTGGGAAGGCCCTGAATGGTTATATTTATCACCAGAAGAATGGCCAAAAGAAGATTTTAGTGCTGATGAAGAAGAAATAGCGCTTGAGAAAAAGAAAAGGATTATTTCGTCCTTAATAAATCTTAATGCCAGTGAAATAATTGCTACAAGATTCTCAAGTTATCGTCAGACAATCAGACTTGTAGCTTGGATATGTCGTTTTGTTTACAACTGTAAACATCAAAACAAGAGAAAATATGAACTTACTGTATCTGAGATAAATGAAGCAGAAAATATCTTGGTTCGTTTAATACAAAATGAATCCTTTAATGGAATAGAAGATAAACGGATTTTAAGTCTTAATCCATTCATAGATTATGGGATTATTAGAACTAAAACAGCTATATTTCAAAGAGAAGATACATCTGAGTTCAGAACTCCTGCTATTTTGCCAAGTGATCATACTCTTGTAAGAAGTTTAATTATGGAAGAACACAAGTTGAAAGGACATATTGGAGTTTCTCACGTCCTAAATTCTTTAAGAGAAAGATTTTGGATACTATCGGGAAGAAGAGTTGTGTCATCTGTTTTGAAAACTTGTATAACCTGTAAGCGTTATTCAAACAAAAATGCTAACCCACCAGCACCACCACTTCCTAAAGATCGGGTACAAGATGCCTCAGTGTTTCAAATAACCGGCATAGATTATGCCGGACCTATATTTCTAAGAGAATACAAGAAGGCATGGATTTGCCTATTCACGTGCGCAGTGTACCGCTGTGTTCATTTGGAACTGGTTACATCCTTAACGACAGATACATTTCTACAAGCATTTCATCGTTTTGCTGCTAGACGTGGGAAGCCATCCATAATTTATACTGATAATGGAACAAATTTTGTTGGGGCATGCAATACATTTGCTTCAATTGATTTCAATGAAATTTCAAGAAAGGGAGCTGATGAACGTATTATTTGGAAGTTCATTCCCCCAGGCGCCCCATGGTGGGGTGGCTGGTGGGAACGCCTCGTAGGAATGATGAAAAGAATATTGAGGAAAATTCTTGGAAGAGCCTGCCTTAGTTATGAAGAAATGTGTACCGTTTTGTGTAATTGTGAAGCTATCTTAAATGATAGACCGTTAACAGTTGTATCAGCTGATTCAAGTCTCACTTCCATAACACCTGGAAATTTTTTACGGGAAATACAAAACCATTCAGTGCCAATTATAAAACATGACTTCAATTCTAACTTTTATAAATGTAGATTGCGTCATATTCAAAATGTTTACCAGGCTTTCAAGAAAAGGTTTCGCCTAGAATATCTGGGAACTTTGAAAACAACAAGCAAAAAATTCGCTAAAAGTTGTAAATTAAGGGAAGGAGACATTGTCTTAATTGGAAGCGATGACAAAAAGAGATTAAATTGGCCTCTTGGTAAGATCATACAATTATTTCCAGGTACCGACGGTGAAAGCCGACGAGCCAGAATTAAAGTGCAAAATGGTGAAGTCATAAGAGCTGTACAAAACCTTTATCCTTTGGAATTGTCGGCTGCCGAGGAACTTCCATCGAAATTTAGTGGAGGTCGACAATACGAAAATATTTCCATAGAGCAAACTCCTATTGATGATTTACCTGTAATAACCAATAAGATAATCCACACCAACTTAAAATCGCCCACATTAACCAAATCGGGAAGGACAGTTAGAGTTCCTCGTCGATTGGACTTGTGAGAACAGTGTTTATTTTTTATTTCATTTTTTTTTCTTTTTGCAATACTCAATCCCGAATTTCATATTGCAAGGTGGGAGGATGAACAATATTTTGACTCTTAGTATTTTGTTTACATTTTTCTTTGCTCTATGTTTTGTAATTCACTATCTATTCATATTATTATCTATGTTTTTGTACAGTTTATGTTTCAGAAATGGCAACGTTGTGCACTTTTGTGTTTTAAGAGTGTTCTATTGTTTAGAGATTTTGGTGTAGTTTCGTTTTGTGTATATGCAAATAAAAACGGCAATTATGGTCGGTAAATTAGAGTTTTTGTTTATTTAGAGTAGAGTAAAAAGAGTTACTTTAGAATAATAAACGACTAACGAGAGCTAAATAGCTATTCAGAGCAATAAATAGCTTTAGAGGTAATAAATTCACATAGAATTTACAACACAAGCAGTTCAGGATCTCACGGGAAGAGTTGGCATCTGACCTTCTTGAGTCAAACCCTCTAGTTCAGGATTTACTCTTTGTTGCATTCATAAAATATTGATTTTAAGTTGGCATGACATGAAATAGCAACAGTTTAGGTTAAGGACGTATTTAAAGAAGATCTGGGGTGTCTGGAACCTCTTCGAAATATTTTCAATGTACGGATTACAGGTCTATTTAAACTTGCCAATTCTTAAGGGGAAACTAGTTGATTGTTTATTTAGTGCCTTTATCACTTAAAAAAAGTTTAGTTTTTTTAAAAAAGATTTGTACTCAAGCTTGGTTCTGAAAACTTTATTTTTTTTTAAATCCCCGCTCATTGAGTAAAGGTCATATACAAAGTGAAATGAAATGATGACTTGTTTACAATTTTTTAGCGCAGGTCGGCGTTGCGTGTTCTTTTATTTTTGTCATACCGGTTTTGCAGGCGTTTCATACATTATTATTTGATTTGTTTTGAGAGTGCATCGGCACTAATTCAATGCTTGTAATAATAGAGTTGCACCTGTATTTTTCACAAGGTAGATGCTCTTTATATAATGACTGCTTATTTTGCTTTTAAATTAAATATCCATACATAGAAAATAATCTTATTTTGTAAACATGTATCACATTAGGATTTTAGAGTTGTCTGTATTTTAGAGAGTTTCTATTCTTTGCTTTAAAATTACTTTTGTTGGTATAGAGGCATATATGTTATACATAAAGTCAGTTTTTTCATTTGTTTGTAAATTTTAATCAAAAAATTTATTTTAAATATAATTGTTTCCTTTCTGTCAGTTTTTGATAGATTCTGTGTGTGAAGAAATTCAAATACTTTATTATTATTCGCTTATTACTAGATATTTTATTAAAATCAACCTAAGAATTAACTACTACTTAGGAGTGAATTCATGATAATTATATATCCCCCTATTTTTAATTTAAAATTCTACAGTATTAAATATTTTTGTGCCTTCATTACACATATCTACTCTCTTTTTAGATTAGGTTTGTGAAGCATATATCAATATAGTTAAATGTGTATAGTATAGTATATATAGTTAAATGTATTTTTCCTCTCCAATATGTTGATGGTTAACCATAAAGATTGTGTATTTTTCTGTCTTATAAAGAAGAGTCATAAAATAAAAAAATTCTATTCATTGGCTTTAGAAATAACTTATCTATCACTATAATTTATTATTATTTTGTTTACAAAGCCCTGACTTTTTTTTAAATATTTGAGGTACCATACTTAATCATTGGTATCAGTAGACTTAACAATAAGAAAAAAAACTTAAATTTTCCTTTGATTCTTTATTCATCATAATTACAAGTTTATAAACTGTTGGAAAATGTGAAAAAGAACTAACAATATTAAAATAAAGCTCGTAAAATTAATATTTACCAAGAGATTTCAGTTTGTACTAAATTGTTTCTATATTGCAGTTATTAAAATAAAGCCTTATATAATAATTAAGCATGCT
>CM063499.1:36422103-36432103 GCA_032207245.1 Pardosa pseudoannulata | reverse complement strand
TTTCGAAAAAAATTTTTTTTACCGAAACTTGTGTAAAAAATTCCTTGTATGAGAAAAATAAATTGCAGACATTACAACATTTGATGATTTAAATGTAAAAACTACAAAAAGATCAATTTATTTTTCAGCTTGTTAGTAATATATGTATTTACAAAAGTTGAACTTAATTCATGATCACCTGAAAGCAAAAATTTTGCACACTTTTAACTAAAAAAATGCATGAAAAATTTAAAATGAAAATTTTATGAGACAAATACAAATTTCTGTGCATTTGAAAAATTTTTTGTGATTTTTAAAAATGTCACACAAATTGACTTATTTGTTTTGCCATTTTCTGACAATGTAAGTACAGTACCTGAAAGTATGCAGTTGACTCTAATTGGCTTACAGAGATCAGAAATTGCAGAAAAAAACAATACTGGTGTTTTTTAAATCCTTACCTCAGGAATTTTAGATTAAAAAACAATTCTGTGAATGCATACTATTTTTCAAATTATATTTGTGAGCAAAATTTTTCACTGATGAATCTTAACAGTCAAAACTAGAAACAGGATACTGATGAAAATCTTCATCAATTCTACGGATTGCTACAACTAGTGTTGATTAACATAAAATCAATAATTTCAAAAATTCAGTCCCTCCATCTGATTAATGTGAGTAGTCTTTACATGCAAAATATTTTCTCACTGATTTACTTTTTGTACTTTTAATTTCTGGTAGAACAAAATTTTTAGTTGTGTTTCAATTTGTATGTTTCATTAGTGTTTCTTTTGCTTTTTTATTAGTTTTATTAATAGCAATTTTTTTATTTCATAACTTGTGCATGAGTATAGTAATGATTAATACATGTAATTCATACCTATCTATTACCTTTAAATAAAAATTGAAATACACCCTATATTTTTAAGACTACAACATTTTGCTACTTTGGCCTCCAACATAATACTTTCTAATTTTTTGGCCCTTCATCACAAAAAGTTTGTGCATCACTGTTTTAGAGTGACAATCTAAACATTTATATACAATTCTTTTAACCCATTCTGAAGCTTTCAAAGTGGCCTATACAAGGGTGGGATTTAGGGATTCAAACTCCTATTTCAATCATTGGACTGAAGAAAAATCAAATTTTAAAGTTTTACCATAAAGATAACACCTTGGCTTATGTACTTGTATTATATTTTATATAAATTGACAAAATGGCAGAAAAGTTATGAAAAATTATCTATCTGTAGCTGCTTTCATTTAAAACCTCACCCACAAAAAGTCTATATACCACTGGGATGTAGTAAGGGCATTTTTCATTAATTTTATCCATTTATTAAATGTCCCTGGTAAGCTGTTTCACCACTTTTCATTTGGGCTTCAATCTATTAGCACACAAAAAAAAATTAATATATCCCTTAAAAATATAACTAGGCTTTAAATTTGGATAAAGAATTTTTTAATATGCCATTACAAGAAGTAAATGGTCTGTTAAAGGGTTAATCCATGAACTATTGATAAATCTATAGTCTTACTTCTCAACGAAAATCACTGACACTTCTAAAATATTTAGAAAAAAAAATCCTTTGTATTCCTTGAAAATTCTCGGAAGCATTTTGGTATAATAGGATTAATTTAGGAATTGGTCAATTTTAAAATTAATTATCTATTCAAGAGCATTTTTAATTCAAGCATTTTATGTATTTCATTTTTACTGGAGTAAGAGATATTTCTATTTTATATATTTTTGAATTTATCTTATTCTAAACCTCTCAGTTTAGATCTAGTATTTGAATCAAACCACAAATTTTTGAGTAAATATTATATACTAAAATTTATCACTTATTAATATATTTTTATTTTTTTTTCAAAACAAAAAACAAAGATTGAGAGAAAATATAATTCATCATAATATAAAAAAAGCATTTTAAAACTGTTTGTCAGTTTTATTTGCTAGAACACTTACATTTTAATGCAGGGGTTATACTTGTCCTTAAAATTCTAAAGTTATTTTAAAATTTATGCCTTTAAGTGTTTTAAAATATGGCTATTTTTCCTGAAATTCATTTGAGTTTTACGCATCATAGTGTATTCTTTGCATTTCATTTTTTGCATTAAGCTCTTGAAAAAGTAAATGCTATTTTTCAAAGTATTAAATCTACAGTATTAAAATTTTCAGTAACAGTTTTGTTTGTCCTTCTACTATTTTTATTAAATTACCTCTCTTATCTTAACAAATCTTTTAAGAATTGTTTATAATGTATTAAATGAAATGTCCATCAGAAATCAGTGTTGGATTAAATCACTTTGGGGCCCTAGACATTTTCTTTTTACTAGGTTCCTCATTCTCCCACAAGAAAGAAAGGGTACAAATAACATAAAACAATAAATAAAACAAACAAATAATGTGAAAAATTAAAACAAAAGTAATTTTCATTAATGATACATAATTATTCATATACAAGAATAAATTTTAGTTTTTCTAGGTAAGTTTGACTAGTTTGTTTATAAATTAAAAAAATTGAAAAGTATTTTTATTAAATGTCCAACAAAAGTAAATATTTAAATAAACTTTATTTTATGTTTTTTTAATCTTTAGTTCATTAAAATTATCTGTTATTTCATCATAACTAATGGTATCCAAAGCATTTTTTGTGTTATATAAAACAGTTAAAAAATTTAACTTTAATTGATTCAATGAGTTTTATAAAAAAAAAAAAAAATTATGTTTCATAACATTGAAAATGACCTTTTACCAGAGGCATTTGGTATAAGCAAAGTTGAATATATTTTAATAATATTTCTATGCTTGGAAATATTGATACTATTTTTGTGTTCTTTATAAATTTCATTATATCAGATGGCAACATCAGAGTTTGTGTTTGGCAAAGTATTTTAAGTTTCAGTTGTTCCTTGTTCAATTCTTTAGGATTGACATCGCCACTATGGGGCTTACTCTGGACATTGTTAGTCCAGTCAAATGTTCATTGTGACATCATTTTGACGTCACTTTGATCATTTGCTCACATAATGTCCACAAGCTGACGTCGAAATGATGTCACAATGAAGGTTCGAAACGAACAGCAACTTCCAGAGTAAGGGCCTATAACAAGTTTTTATGCATCAAATAAACTAACTTTTTAGTTTTTTTTATTATTATTTCTTATTTAACCTTATTTATTTAATTTTGCAATATTAAAACCACCACTGTACCATTTTTGATACATCAATTAAACAACCTTGTTACAATTTTTTTTTCAAGATATCAGTTTGACTAAATGCTTCAAAAAACTGGCCCTAGACATTTATCTAAATTGTATGCAATGAGTTGGTCCTGTTAGAAATATTATAGGGACATCTTCTGAACAATTTGTTATTTTTTCATTCTGTTTTTAACTAAATTATTGGTTATGTTATTTATTTAGAAATTTATTCTTTAATTACCTCTAATCATTTGGGTTTTACAGTTTTTCTGTTTTTCTATTAAAATTATTCATTTCAAAAATGTCTTTAAATTTATATTCTTCATTAACTAGTACATTTTTGTTTAATATTTAAATAATTTAGAATGTGAAAGTGTTTGTGTATGTAAAATTGTGATAATGTATATTTAAAAATTATTTGATTGTCCTAAAATTTGATTTCTAGCCAATATTCCCGATGTTTTTTTGTTTCTATTCATAGTTTTTTTACTGCTTTTTTTATGTCAAATGAAAATTAACAGATCAAAAATAAATAAGTGTACTTTTAAATAATAGAGAGTATTGATGTATGTAATCATATTAAGTTGATATATAAAAATTTCATTTGTTGTCTCTCGTATGAAATTTATATACAGTGGACTCCACTTAATGTGATCAGTTTGGGACACCATAATTTTGATAACAATAAACGATATGCAAAATTATATAAATTTACCCCCCCTTTAATTCCCACGTACTAAATTTCAAAACAAAATGAAAAAACATACCTTATATTTATGTATTGTATATTACCCTTTAAAACATAAGAATTGTATACATAATTATAAAAAATTGATCAATTGTTGACTGTCTACAATTTTTTCTAAGAAGCTCATTGATAAATTGTTCGTAATCATAATCAACTTGCCCTAACGATTTGAATTTTTCTGTCTTTTGTTTTAATGTTAAATCATTTCGCTTTCTGGCTTCCATATCGACAAGCTGCATGTAAGCGAGCAAGGCATAAAATGTGAATACGCTCCTCCTCAGTTCTGATAATAACATGCCGCACAATATGTCAATGCAATTCAGAGGCTGAGGAATGTTTAAATGAGTCGCAGCATTGAGCTGACTCGTATTTGGTAACCTGTTATAGGGATTTAAAATTTCGATATTTAGTTTTAATGTTAAATCATTCCAGTAGTGTACGGAGAGTGTTTTCAACGGAGGGGTTTCATAATTTTCAAGGGGTGATTTCATAATTCTAAAATATAATAGCCTGCATAATTTCTACTAAAATTTTTATTTTTGCCATTTTGTGTGAGCTCAAGGGGGGTGTTTAAACCCCTAACCCCCCCTTGCGTGTTCCCCTGATTAATTCGCTTTTTGGCTTCCATATCGACAAACTGCATGTAAGCGAGCAAGGCATAAAAATGTGAATACGCTCCTCCTCAGTTCTGATAATAATGTGTCGCACAATATGTCAATGCAATTCAGAGGCTGAGAAATGTTTAAATGAGCCGCAGCATTGAGCTGACTCATATTTGGTAACCTGTTATAATGATTTAAAATTTCGATATTTAGTTATAATGTTAAATCATTCCAGTAGTGTACGGAAAGTGTTTTCAACGGAGGGGTTTCATAATTTTCAAGGGACGGGGCTTCATAATTCTAAAATATAATAGCCCGCATAATTTCTACTAAAATTTTTATTTTTGCCATTTTGTCTGAGCTCAAGGGGGGTGTTTAAACTCCTAACCCCCCCTTGCGTACGCCCCTGAATCATTCGCTTTTTGGCTTCCATATCGACAAACTGCATGTAAGCAAGCAAGGCATAAAATGTGAAGACGATCCTCCTCAGTTCTGATAATAATGTGTCGCACAATATGTCAATGCAATTCAGAGGCTGAGGAATGTTTAAATGAGTCGCAGCATTGAGCTGACTCATATTTGGTAACCTGTTATAATGATTTAAAATTTCGATATTTAGTTATAATGTTAAATCATTCCAGTAGTGTACGGAAAGTGTTTTCAACGGAGGGGTTTCATAATTTTCAAGGGACGGGGCTTCATAATTCTAAAATATAATAGCCCGCATAATTTCTACTAAAATTTTTATTTTTGCCATTTTGTCTGAGCTCAAGGGAGTGTTTAAATCCCTAACCCCCCCTTGCGTACGCCCCTGAATCATTCGCTTTTTGGCTTCCATATCGACAAACTGCATGTAAGCAAGCAAGGCATAAAATGTGAAGACGATCCTCCTCAGTTCTGATAATAATGTGTCGCACAATATGTCAATGCAATTCAGAGGCTGAGAAATGTTTAAATGAGCCGCAGCATTGAGCTGACTCGTATTTGGTAACCTGTTATAACGATTTAAAATTTCGATATTTAGTTATAATGTTAAATCATTCCAGTAGTGTACGGAGAGTTTTTTCAACGGAGGGGTTTCATAATTTTCAAGGTGGGGGGAGTCATAATTCTAAATTATAATAGCCCGCATAATTTCTACTAAAATTTTTATTTTTGCCATTTTGTCTGAGCTCAAGGTGGGTGTTTAAACTCCTACCCCCCTTGCATATCCCCTGAATCATTCCCTTTCTGGCTTCCATATCGATAAACTGCATGTAAGCGAGCAAGGCATAAAAATGTGAATACGCTCCTTCTCAGTTCCGAATAGAATTTTTGCCTTCTGCTTATCTGACAACCATTGACCATCAGCAAGGTGTGCATATTTCTGGAAAATTTCAGGAACGTGTAATACCCCACTCCTTTGTTCATTCCCAATTTCCTTAGGTTGAAGAGGAAAATTCTCTGAAATTCAAACAACATAGAATGAAAAGAAAATAATGGGTTCTCTCTGAATATATTGTGAATATGCCTTCACCAGTTAAAATGAGGTTCGAAACCTGATCCCATTAACGATGTAACAATCACATAAAGCGATAATTTTAACATACAAATGAATAGAGAAAATCGGGACGAAGTGATTTCAATAACAATAACTGATTTTTAACATTAACCACAATCACATTAAGTGGAGCCCATTTTATTTAACTTTTAAATATGCTGGACTATTTTAGAACTTGAAGAATTAACTAAACATATGAATTAATACTACTAAATAAATATTTTATACTATTATTTCTAACCTTTTTCTCTTTCTGAGAATTCATGCTAACAGTTTTTCTCTCTTTCCAGGTTTCAAGCTATCTGTTATCTCTTTAACAAATCTAAAAGTAATTTTATCTTTATTTCAACTTAACTTAATAGTTATATATAAAAATTAGCTTGGTGCACAATTCTCTGAGCAGTAAGAAATTCATAGCTTCTGTTTGTATAATTATCAATAAAGTTGCTTTCTAACTGCTTTGTAATAATTTCTGCCTTCTCATTGCTTTTGTACTTTATTAGTTTTTAAAGTTTCTCTTTCTCTGAAATATACTTTACTCTGCACAAAATGCTTTTTCGGCTGTTGATTTTGTTCATCTCATATGCATATTGGTGATTTATTGATAGTTATGTTCTTTATTATAATTATGGGTTGTAGGTAAATCATTATAAAGGAATATATCAAATATTCTACAATTGTAATGGTTTTATTGAGTTGCTAGATATCAAGGCTGCTTTTTTTTTTTTTTTTTAAATATATAGGTAAATCATTAAAAAGGAATATATCAAATATTCTACTTTTGAAATGGTTTTATTGAGTTGCTGAATATCAAGGCTGCTTTTTTTAAACTTGTAGGTAAATCATTAAAAAGGAATATATCAAATATTCTACTTTTGAAATGGTTTTATTGAGTTGCTTTATATCAAGGCTGCTTTTTTTTTAAACTTGTAGGTAAATCATTAAAAATAAATATATCAAATATTCTACTTTTGAAATGGTTTTATTGAGTTGCTGGATATCAAGGCTGCTTTTTTTAAACTTGTAGGTGAATCATTAAAAAGGAATATATCAAATATTCTACTTTTGAAATAGTTTTATTGAGTTGCTGGATATCAAGGCTGCTTTTTTTAAACTTGTAGGTAAATCATTAAAAAGGAATATATCAAATATTCTACTTTTGAAATGGTTTTATTGAGTTGCTGGATATCAAGGCTGCTTTTTTTAAACTTGTAGGTGAATCATTAAAAAGGAATATATCAAATATTCTACTTTTGAAATGGTTTTATTGAGTTGCTGAATATCAAGGCTGCTTTTTTTTAAACTTGTAGGTAAATCATTAAAAAGTAATATATCAAATATTCTACTTTTGAAATGGATTTATTGAGTTGCTGGATATCAAGGCTGCTTTTTTTAAACTTGTAGGTAAATCATTAAAAAGGAATATATCAAATATTCTACTTTTGAAATGTTTTTTTTTTTTTTTATTGAGTTGCTAGATATCAAGGCTGCTTTTTACACTTGTAGGTCAATCATTAAAAAGGAATATATCAAATATTCAACTTTTGAAATGGTTTTATTGAGTTGCTAGATATCAAGGCTGCTTTTTTTAAACTTGTAGATGAATCATTAAAAAGGGATATATCAAATATTCTACTTTTGAAATGGTTTTATTGAGTTGCTGGATATCAAGGCTGCTTTTTTTTTAAACTTCACCAATTTCTGGCAGACAATGAAAATGTATATTTTCTATTTCTGATGATGATATAAACAGATACAACAGTTTATAGAATTTAGAATTCTTACATCAGTCAAGTAACAATTTAGAAAAATATAAAGCATAGTAAAATTGATATGACAAAGAGAAAATTTATGAAACATTTTTTCTGTTAAATAATTTCATTCTTAATACGTATTGAAAGTAGTTAAGTGTTTTTTTTATACTTACAAGTAGTTTTTCAGTTTTCTTATTTCAGGCATATTGCATGTGCATATTTTATTGATAGCTTGTCTTTAAAGGTTTTTGGTCGAAAGCATCTTTTTAAAGGCAATTTTTTTTAGCTATTCAAAGAATATCTTTAGAGTGAAAATGATATGAGTAGTGAATCATTACTCATATCATTTCCACTCTATAAATCTTTATATGTTTTGAATCAATAATTCCTATCATAAACTTAATGGCTGAAAGTATTTATTATAAAGGAAATTTTTTAAAAGTTTTGAATATCTGATGTCTTTCAAAACATAAAAATGAATCCTTTAAACAGGCTTTTATAACAGAATTAACAAGTTTTGAATATCTGATGTCTTTCACAGCATAAGAATGAATCCTTTAAACAGGGTTTTATTACAAAATTAACAAGTTTTGAATATCTGATGTCTTTCACAACCTAAAAATGAATCCTTTAAACTGGCTTTTATAACAGAATTAACAAATTAGATGCCAATCATGATATAGCTCATGTTAACAAGATTTCTTCAAACTACACTGGGCAATCAAGATATTATATCATGAAATACAGAGTTTGTGACTGGCAGTGCTTAATGATAGCATAACTATAAATCTAATTTACTAGTCACCTATGACTTCTTCAGTGGATTATTAAAAGCAAAATTTAAAAAAAGTTTTGAATATCTGATGTCTTTCACAATCTAAAAATGAATCCTAAAATAGGCTTTTATAACAGAATCCAATATGGATGTCTATCCATTCCAGGTACAACTGCTTCATAAATTTAAGGATAGACAGATAGATAACTTAGGCTATTATTATATAGAGGATTATTTTGTGTTAAAATATTACACACACATATATACATATGCATATACATACAGTAAAATAGGAAATGCAATGTGAAGGACAAATTTGTCCCCTATTTTTTAAGGTGTCCTTGTTTGGAGATTTACAAAAATGGTAAGACAATTTTCTTAACACTTTATTTTCATACACATACATACATTTTTCATACCTTAAGATTAATTTAAAAAAAATAAAATTTTTTAACACCGTAAAAAATATATAATATTTTGCAGAGACTCTATGACAAAGTCGAGACCACAAAAAGTGGCCAAGCAGAGCACCTCTATGTCAGTAGGTTTTACATGTAAATTTTTATAAAATACAGAATACATTTTTCAGTTTTGGTCTATTTTGGAATTTTGGTCTATGCAAAGTCACCGACGTTACCCCAATAAGAAAGGAACAAAGGTTTCTTGTCCAAGATTGTAACTCTTGGGATAGAATTACTAAATATTTATTTTAAAATACAATTATAATTAAATTATTTTGTGTTAAAATATTACACACACACATATATGTGTTTGTATATATATATATATATATATATATATATATATATATATATATATATATACATATATATATATATACATATATATATATATACATATATAATACGTATATATATATATATATATATATATATATATATATATATATATATATACATATATATATATATACATATATATATATATACGTATATATATATATATATACGTATATATATATATATATACACACACACGCATACATACATACATACATATGCATACAGTAAAATAGAAAATTCAATGTGAATGACAAATTTGTTACCTATTTTTTGAGATGTCCTTGTTTGGAGATTTACAAAAATGGTAAGACAACTTTCTTAACACCTTATTTTCATACACATACACACGTTTTTCATACCTTCAGATTAATTTAAATAAAAATTAAATTTTTTAACATCATAAAAAATATATAATATTTTGCAGGGACTCTATGAGAAAGTCAAGACTATGAAAAGTGCTCAAGTAGAACACCTGTGTATCAGTATGATGCACATGCAAATTTCAATGAAATACAGAATATATTTTGTGTAAAGCTACATAATTACTAATTTGTTACACTTTCAATTTAACTTCAAGCCAGAAAAAAAATATA
>CM063499.1:36412103-36414603 GCA_032207245.1 Pardosa pseudoannulata | reverse complement strand
GTTGTAAAAATAGCTATTGATTCAAGGTAAAATTTATTTTAATCTAAAAATTCCCCATGGGAAATAATGACGTCATTATGTGACATCAAAATACGAAACATGCAGCTTTTATTCTTTAATTATTTTTATTCTTCTATTAGGAAATATTTCATTTTAATATTGTACATTTCAGTGAAAAATATATAGTTTTCTTTCAAAAATGCGTTAATGATGATAAAAAAAAAATTATTTTAGTACTCAATATATGTATATATGTTTATGTATATATATATATGTATTTATGTATATATTTATACATATATATGTATATATATATTATATAATATATATATATATGTATGTATTTATATATATATATTTATATATATGTATATACGTATATGTGTGTGTATACATATATGTATATACATATGTATAAAAATATTTATATATGTATAATATATATATATATTTATTTATATATGTATATATATATATATATATGTATATACATATGTATATGTGTATGTATGTATATATATGCATATATGTATATACGTATATGTATATGTATATATGCATGTATATATATATATATATGTATATATATATATATTTTAAGTATATGTATATATGTATATATGTATATATATATAGGGTGTCCCAAAATGACCGCATAAACTCTGCACAGCTAGATTAACCGTTGAGAGTATATAAAAACTGCCCAAAGAAACGTTCCTGTACGATCCATAGTTTACGAGAAAATATAAAAAACAAGTATGATATCATTCGGTCAAGAAAAAACACTTTATTGAACATATCAATAGAAGTATATGCACAGGCATACTCCCTAACAGTTCGTAGGCATTGCATTACATCTGCTTACATCAGGTACATGTTGTTGTATCACAAACGCAATACTCGGCCACCATACGAAGGCAACCGGTGGCTGAAGGTGCAGTCTTTTAAATAGCATTTCAACGGCGGCTTAACGTCATACCATGGCGCGCGCGAAGCATGACACATGACGTTTTAACTATAGCCGGAAAGATATGCAATACATTTTTGATATGTCCAATAGTGTTTTTTCTTGCACCGGAAGTGACGTCATACTTTATTTTTTTTTATTTTTCTCGTAAACTATGGACAGACGCTTTTGGCAGTTTTATGTACTCCCAACGAGGAATCTACGGTGCAAAGTTTATGGTCGTTTTGGAACACCCTGTATATTACAATTTACCGCTACTTAATCATGTTACACTATAAGAAAAGAAGATTAGTACAGCGCATGCGAGAAAATCTTTCTTTAAAATAACTTTGTTCTTCCTTCGCCAAGTATGTTACGCTTGAGTGTTTGGAGTTTCGCTTCTTGATCCTTTGGACTTTATTTTACAGAATTTGCAAGATTATTTCCTACTTCATTGGCGTATGCAATCTAAGAGAGTTAAAAATTATAAAAAAGGGCATCTCTAGTTGTAAAAAAAGCTATTGATATAAAGCAAAATTTATTTAATCTAAAAAATTCATACGAAAAATGATTCATTATGACATAAAAATACGAAAATTCATTTTTTTCTGACTGTTAATTATTTTTTTCATTCTATTAAAATTTCATTTTAATCTTGTACATTTTCAGTGAAAAATATATAGTTTTCTTGCAAAAAAAATGCGTTAATGATTATAATAATTAAAAAAAAATTAAGTAGTACTCAGGTAATCTTTTTCATTATAAATATCGTATATTACAATAAAAACGACGAATAAAAAATGGGTGATTTAAATGTCCCAGTGTTTCTATTTTTAGAAATTTTTTTAAAATATTTAAATGCATTTTAAACGATTCAGAAAAATTCCAAAAAAAAAAGCAAAAACAAAAAAAAGATTTTTTGAAGGATTAAATAATTTCTCCTTTAGCACAGTATTTTGAAAACAAATAAAAAAATTATTGTTTAAATGTAAACACACAATTTAGAACGTTGTCTTGCCAAAAAAAAATAAAAAAATTACAAAATAAAAAAATAATCAATTTTTATTGCAATTTGGGATTTTGATAACATTGCAGAAAATAGAATATTGTCATTACACGAGATCGACTTTTTGTATCTTTCTTTTCGAATTCCCATTTCAGAATAAACATTATTATCAGTAAAAATACTTATTTATACTTTAAAAATAAATAATGATAATACTAGTATTTATAAAATTAATCAAAATTTTCTTTTGTGTGATATATTTCGAAACAAGGTGCAGCACATAACCCAACATTGCAACTTTTACACATGTAATGACTCTCTTTTCCTTTTTTTTTATTTACTTTTTCACAACAACACAGCCATTTTTGAAATTTTAAACAAAGCATGGATGTTCGTAGCCGTTGAATCGGTTGCATACGCTCATTAGTTTTTTTCAAAATATAACCATTAAAAAACCAAATTTTTCTTTTGCTATCTCTTTTAAACAAGATAACACACAGCAATAAGTAGAAAAAAAGTATATTTTATACTTGAATAATAAGTTTTTA
>CM063499.1:36402103-36407103 GCA_032207245.1 Pardosa pseudoannulata | reverse complement strand
GTGGTGATGGCTTGCAGTGGACCATAGTGGGGGAGGGGCCTTTAGAAAGGTTGGTGGTGGTTGCCCGAGGACGACAACTGCAGGGGATGACCGATATATCGTCCTGCAGGTGAAAAGAGGCCGACACCAGTCAGAAAGCGCTATTGCTCAGCAACTCTGTACAGCAACGGGGCGACAAGTGTCGCGGTTTACTGTGGCCAGACGCCTTCACAAAGGGGGCCTATTCGCCCGCCGTCATAACTCTACCTCCCATTGAAAGTTGGCCACCGACGCCACCGTTTACAGTGGTGCAGAGATGTTGCTACTGTTGCCATTCAAAGTGTAGAAATATCGTCGATTTTGGTGCCACATACCTACACGTTTTTACGGATACATAAATAGATGTGATTAGAACACGAAAAACTAACAGTTGTAAAGAGATTAATATGTGTTTAATTAATTATTCTTGTTCAGTTTCGTAGAAAAAGAATGTATTAAAATAATTCTTAAAAACATTGGTGAAATTAGTAACTCCACAAATATATTGGCTGTAAAAAAATGATATAACTTGTAGATGTTACAGTTTTTGAAAAAGGCCAGCTTTTTTTCCGCTTTTATCGATTCAAGTTTTGAAAGAAACACAAATGATAAGGATTTTAAGGTACAAGGAACTCGAGATGGTAAAACATTGTCAAAATATTTTATTCAAAGTTGTTTTAAAATGGCGTACCTTCAACTTAAAATTCTGTGAAGGTTTGCACGTCAGTCTCAAACAATGGTACATTGCCTTAAAAGTTCAGTGTGGGTAAAAAAAAAATCCATTCTGGTTATCACTAACGAGGTAAAAGTACCTATAAACTTATTTTCATATGCTAACAGACTATTCACAACAGGCTTGTTTTAGAAAGACTTTGCACACGTCAAAATCAACGCAGGTTTGAAGTGATGACCATTGTTAAAAGTTCATCATGCATGAAAATTCACCACATTCTTCGTTCTGTCCAAGTTAGTTCCTTAGCGTAATGAGATATCGCAGAAGATACATTTCAGATGCTAAAGAACGCAGATATGTGGACTCGTTTGAAGTATTCAAATTACGTTAATGAGTCAAATTATGTGTAAAAAATGGTGCATAACAAAGGGTTTTTCTATGGTAAATGATGAAAATGGAGGGCTCTTGAAATAAAATTATTTTTATTTTAACTTAACTATTTACGGTGTTCTTCACGTGGAGAGTTTATTATTATTACCTGTTTTTAAACTAATAACATAAAAGGACTTACGTTTTTTTTTAACTTCTAGTAAATGAAAAAAAATTACCAAATAAATTACCATTGTGACTGTAGGCGGCTGAATATGGAATAATTTACCATTGTGCTGAATCCCTGTGTATTGTGAGCGCACTTGAATCGTGGTAATCATCGCCAAATGCTAGTGCTACTTTTAAAAGACCACTTCTTGTATTTCCTGTTTTATACTGGTAACATAAAATGACTCAAGACTTTGGTATTTATTCATCTTCTAGTAAATGAAAGAAACAATCCCGAATTAATGACCATTAGAACTGTAAGCGGTTCAATATGGAATAATTTTTCATTCCGCTGAATCCCTGTTTAATGAGCGCATTAGAATCTTGGTAATAATCGCCAAATGCTAGTTCTACTTCTTAGATACCACTTCATCTACTATTTCCTGTTTTATACTAGTAACATAAAAGGACTCAAACCATCTGGTATTTATTCATCTTCTAGTAAATGAAAGAAACAATCCCGAATTAATGACCATTAGAACTGTAAGCGGTTCAATATGGAATAATTTATTATTCCGCTGAATACAATTTAATGAGCGCACTAGAATCTTGGTAATAATCGCCAAACGCTAGTGCTACTTCTTAGAGGCTACTTTGTGTATTTCCTGTTTTATACTAGTAACATAAAATGACACAAAATTATGGTATTTATTCATCTTCTATTAAATGAAAGAAACATTCCCGAGTAAAGGACCATTGGGACTGTAAGCGGTTCAATATGGAATAATTTACCGTTCTGCTCAATCCCTATTTAATGAGCCCACTAAAATCTTGGTAATAATCGACCTAATGCTAGTGCTACTTCTTGGAGACCACTTTATGTGATTTCCAGTGTTTTTTACCAGTAACATAAAATGACCCTAAAATAACTTATGGTATTCATATTTTAGTGAATGAAAAAAAAAACATTTCCGAATAAATGACCACTTGGACTTTAATAAGTTCAATATGGAATAATTTACCATTCCGCTGAATCTCTATTTAATGAGCGCACCAGAATCTTGGTAATAATCGCCAAACGCTAGTGCTACTTCTAAGAGATCACTTCATACATTTCCTGTTTTATACTAGTAACATAAAGTGACTCAAGACGTATGATATTTATTCATCTTCTAGTAAATGAAGTAAGCATTTCCGAATAAATGACCATTGGGACTGTAAGGGGCTCAATATGGAACAATTTATCATTCCGCTGAATCCCTATTTAATGAGCGCACCAGAATCTTGGTAATAATCGCCAAATGCTAGCGCTACTTCTTAGAGGCTACTTTGTGTATTTCCTGTTTTATACTAGTAACATAAAATTACTCAAAAACTATGGTATTCATTCTTCTTCTAGTAAATGAAAGAAACTTTCCTGCATAAATGACCACTGGAGCTGTAAGCGGTTCAATATGGAATAATTTATTATTCCGCTGAATCCCTGTTTAATGAGCGCATTAGAATCTTGGTAATAATCGCCAAATGCTAGTTCTACTTCTTAGATACCACTTCATCTACTATTTCCTGTTTTATACTAGTAACATAAAATGACACAAAATTATGGTATTTATTCATCTTCTATTAAATGAAAGAAACATTCCCGAGTAAAGGACCATTGGGACTGTAAGCGGTTCAATATGGAATAATATGTCCTTCTACTGAATCCCTGTTTAATGAGCGCAAATGAATCTTGGCAATCATCGCCAAATGCTAGTGCTACTTCTTGGACCACTTCATGTATTCCCTGTTTTATACTAGTAACATAAAGTGACTCAAGACGTATGATATTTATTCATCTTTGAGTAAATGAAAGAAACATTCCCGAATAAATGACCATTGGGACTGTAAGCTGGTGAATATGTAATAATTTACCATTGTGCTAAATCGCTGTTTAATGAGCGTACCAGAATCTTGGTAAATCGTCACCAAATGCTAGTGCTACTTTTATAGAGTACTTCATGTATTTCCTGTTTTATACTAGTAACACAAAATGTGTGAAGACTTATTGTAATTATTAATCTTCTAGTAAATGAAAAAACATCTCCAAATAAATGGCCATTGGGACTGTAAGTGTTTCAATATGGAATAGTTTACCATTGTTCCGAATCCCTGTTTAATGAGCGCATTAGAATCTTGGTAATAATCGCCAAATGCTAGTTCTACTTCTTGGAGACCACTTTCTGTGTTTCCTATTTTTTATACTAGTAACATAAAATGACTCAAAAGATCTGGTATTTATTTAACTTCTATTAAATTAAAGAAACATTTCCGAAGAAATGACCATTGGGACTGTAGGCGGCTGAATATTGAATATTTTACCATTGTGAAGAATCCCTGTTTAATGAGCACATCAGTCTTGGTAATCATCGTCCAATGCTAGTGCTTCATCTTAGACTATTCATGTATTTTCTGTTTTATACTAGTAACATAAAATGACTCAAAATTAAATTATTTATTCATCTTTGAGTAAATGAAAGAAACATTCCCGAATAAATGACCATTGGGACTGTAAGCGGTCCAATATGGAATGATATATCATTCTACTGAATTCATGTTTAATGAGCGCACTTGAATCGTGGTAATCATCGCCAAATGCTAATGCTACTTCTTAGAGACCACTTAATGTATTCCCTATTTTAATACTAGAACATAAAATGTCTCAAGACTTACGGTATTTATTCATCTTTGAGTAAATGAAAGAAACATTCCCGAATAAATGACCATTGGGACTGTAAGCTGGTGAATATGTAATAATTTACCATTGTGCTAAATCGCTGTTTAATGAGCGCACTAGAATCTTAGTAATAATCGCCAAATACTAATGCTACTTCTTAGAGACTACTTCATGTATTCCTTGTTTTATACTAGTAACATAAAATGACTCAAAATTATGGTATTTATTCATCTTCTATTAAATGAAAGAAACATTCCCGAATTAATGACCATTAGAACTGTAAGCGGTTGAATATGGAATAATTTTTCATTCCGCTGAATCCTTATTTAATGAGCGCACTAGAATCTTGGTAATAATCGCCAAATGCTAGTGCTACTTCTTAGAGACAATGCCATACATTTCCTATTTTATACTAGTAACACAAAATGATTCAAAACATCTGGTATTTATTAAACTTCTAGTAAATGAAAGAGACATTCCCGAACAAACGACCATTGAGATTGTAAGCGGTTCTATAGGGAATAATTTTCCGTTGTTCTGAATCCCTTTTTTAATGAGCGCTCTAGAATCTTGGTAATCGCCGCCATTGCTAGTGCTACTTCTTAGATACCACTTCATCAATTTCCTGTTTTGTACTATTAACATAAAATGTCTCAAGACTTACGGTATTTATTCATCTTTGAGTAAATGAAAGAAACATTCCCGAATAAATGACCATTGGGACTGTAAGCTGGTGAATATGTAATAATTTACCATTGTGCTAAATCGCTGTTTAATGAGCGCACCAGAATCTTGGTAATAATCGCCCTAATGCTAGCGCTACTTCTTAGAGACTACTTCATGTATTTCCTGTTTTATACTAGTAACATAAAAGGACTCAAACCATCTGGTATTTATTCATCTTCTAGTAAATGAAAGAAACATTCCCGAATAAATGACCATTGGGACTGTAAGTGATTCAATAACTGTTGTGCTGAATCCCTGTTTAATGAGCGCACCAGAATCTTGGTACTAATCATCAAATGCTAGTGCTTCTTAGAGAGTACTTCATGTATT
>CM063499.1:36374603-36397103 GCA_032207245.1 Pardosa pseudoannulata | reverse complement strand
GTTCCACAATAGATGACGCTGCAGTCTGGAAAAATCTGAATTTTCCAGATATCCACTATGCGCAGCAATAATGTTCGTATTCTCAGAACGAAATTATCAGAAATTCGTGTAAACGTCTCAGGCGCGATTTCTTCACATGTAGAACAGATGTACTGTTCCAGTTATTCAATTGTTTCTGGATAGTAGCGGTACACCTGGTCTTTTAAGAGTCTCCACATAACAATATCGTAGTTAAGATTTTTCCAGATTGCAGCGCCATCTGTAGTGGAATATTATAACTAATTTTGAAAGTTTGTCTGCTTGAAAATTTACTGTTGTCCCAAGCATACGTATTGAATGTCTGGTTTCAATACGTAGCAAATTTAAAAAAAATTGTTTTTTTTTTCTAATTTCAAATTTTTTCCAAACTTTACTTAATTTTCGCCGTTATGCATTTAATTTTTTCGTTCTTTACTGTTTATTATTATTATTTTTTTAAATTTTCATTTTAAACCGTTTTGCTGATATTGCGACTTTTTGTAGCCAAGGGAAAAAAACGTCGCCAAAAACATGTAATACATCTGTATCATGGATCCGTATATAAGCCGACTCCCACTTTACGTCTTTGAAAAGCCCTAAAATTCTCGGCGTTTACACGGAAATATACGGTGGTAATTAAGATGCTCTAAGTAAATATAATTTAAAACTTTTTAAAGATAGCAGTCTTGAGAGGTCGGCAAGGGAAAAATTGTTGAGGGATTGTTTATATCTAGCTGTCTGTAACGATATAAGAAGATTTATTAGTACCCAGAAAAGAAGGATATAATTGGTAAGCACGGTGAGATAGACTATTTCATTTCGAATTTTGCTGTGATACAGGTAATGTAATTTTATAAAGTCTTAGAAAAACATAAGGATAAGGTATAATTCTTTACTCTATACTTTATTCTCCTATGCTTAAAATTATTTTAAATTTGTCTGGTAATCTCGAAGCGTAAATTTAGTATGCTTCAGTATTTGACTAAAATCAAACTTTATTAATCCTCTTTATTAATCAATTTGTAAACTGAAATCGCTTAAAAAAATTGCGTTTTTTATTTTTATATTTTAAATCTATATATATTGGAGAATTGAAGTACGCATTTTATCTTTCTAAAAAAAGATTTTTTATATTTATTTTTATCATGAGAAACTAAGCTATCAGAAAAGCTAATTTCAGATGTTTTCACATGAAAAATTTATTATTTTAATAAATTTCAATTGAATTATAGTTAATTTCTATTCATTACATAATATCTATAATTCTGTTTTCTAATATATTTATAGTTTTAGTCATATAATTCTATTTACAGTATAATTAAACGTCTATACTGTATATAATTTATTTCATTAGTTAAACAGTGAAACGGCGAGATGCTCTTCTTAAGAAAGTGAGAAAATCACATGTCCGCGAAAATCGCTCGATGAGCAGATTTTGGTGCATTTGAGTTGAGTTGCACGTGGAAATCGCGGGATGAGCAATCAGAGAGTTAAAGGGAAACAAAACTATTATATTATAAATCCCCAATCAGACTCATACTCACATACTCATCAGAAACTTGGACAATGGCACAAAAAGATGAAAATGCTCTTAGTCTTTGAGCAGCGGATACTATGCGCTATTTTTGGAGGAACAGAAGTTGATGGTGTTTGGAGACAGACGTTCATGTTTAGAACTTTATCTTGCCTTCAGAAACCCTCATATCATCAAATATATTAAAATCCAAAGAATCAAATCGACTGGCTACATTATTAGAATGAACAAAGAACGTTGTACACAGAAAATATTTTTGGCGAAGCCCTCTGGAACACGAACTAGTGACCGACCCAACCTTATGTAGCCTCCACAACATGGCCAATTGTTCACCACTAAGACTGGTCTTAATGACAACCTTCGATGATGGTTCACGGTTTCCATCCACACGCTGGGCCACTAAATGAGCAGAACTTGTGGATGCGTCCACAGAGTTTACTGCGCACTTTGGTAAGCGCATGCTGGCTGTCTTTGATGTTTGGAAAAGAAACCGCTCCCGAAGCCATTTTCCGCCAAAGCCATCATCTGCCATCGGCGACCTTGATAAGCCATACCCCCTCTAGAAGGTAGTAGTGGCTTGCAGTGGTCCATAGTGTGGAGGGGCCTTTAGAAGGATCGACTGCCTAGAAAGGGATCTCCCCACTTTAGGAGTTTTTAATTGGAAAATGATGGCCAATAAAAGCGTGGTTTGGAGAAAAGTTCTTGGGTAGGCCTGTCGTGCTTCCTAAGCGTCGTCTGTTGGGAAGGCCAGGGCTGTCGCGCCAATGAAGAAGATTTAGAAAACTTGGAGGATAGATTAAAAGGCTTAACATAGTTGCAGATATATTTATCACGATACACTACAACAATATTTCACGATACATACAGTGTTACTGATCCACTTTAGAACTTATTTATGTATGCATGCAAAACTATGAATGTATATATTAGATTTATGTATGTATGTATTATATTGTATATCTATGTGTGTAATGAAGTTTTTTGTGAAATTGAAAAAAAAAAAAATCGCTGCATTTTGGGTTAAGTCTTTGGAACCTCGCCTAATTAGTTCTGGCTACGTTATTGATCTCACTCTCTCAATGTATGTTTCGTTTTTATTACGAAATGGGCATTAAAATGGAGAATGCACTTTAATTACTTATTTGAATTATTTTTAATATACATTACACATTTATTTATATCTATCTAAAAACTGACATGTTTTCCAGTATGCAAACCCTTCAATTGATGTATTCTCAAGGCCGTAGGCGTTTGAGGGACTGTCCCCTCCCGAAATTCTAGAAGACTATTTCGTTAAAAGAAAATATTCCACGTATGTGTAGGTGCCATCTGCCTAACTGTGTAAGAACATGTTAAAAAAATCGCTTTGGCTATAAAAAGTTTTGCTGATCCACTGTCCGAAAATTTAATGTTATATCTATACAGTAGAACCTCGATTATCCGAAGTGATTGGGACCGCACCTATGTCGGATAATCGAAATTTTCTGATAATCGAGAATTCATCAATAATCATCTAGTTTAATATGTAGCGTCGTTATTGGTGCAATAACGTTCGATTGTTTTGGAACTGGGCAGTGTGACCTTCCAAATTTCGAAATGGAGTGTGTTTTTGTGTAGAACAGGGATGTTTGAAAGTGGGAAAGAGTAGGGGAGACCGGGGCACATTGGGACACTTTTCAGTTAAACATTTTTATGAATTTTTTTTTAAAGCTAATTGAAAAAAATAAGTATGCATGCATATATTGTCATCATATCTGCTTCTTATAAACATTAAACCTACTTAATATCTCATTTAGTTAAAGAGTAATAAAAGAAATAAAATACCTTTCCAATGTCCCAACCTGCCCCACTGTATGGAGTAGGTTGGGACACTAAACAACATACAAAATACTGTTCAAATTATTTTTATTAGCTGTTGTCAAAGAGAAATAGCTGAAAATTGGTCAAGTTAATACATTTTTTAACAAATCTTATATTTGCAGCTGATTCAAGCATATTAGCATTTACAGCAGAATACTTTCTGTTTGTTTTACTTGTTCTCACCATTTTTTTTCTGAAAAAAAAAAGATTAATAAAATAATATTTTGGCATGTTAAATCAATTAAAAATTAGGCACCAAAATGTTAATTATTTTGCTTGAATTGATATTTGTTTACACTTTTTAAAATGTCCCAAGGTGCCTCATCTATGTGTGTCCCAACATGCCCCATTTTACATAGTATCGTTTGGTAACTACTATACATTTAGGCTTAACAATACAATTTATTTATTAGCATAGAAATAATAAATAAATGAATTTTCTTTCATAACAATACACCTTTTTTAATTATTTTAATTTTTTTAAATTACTTTTTAAAATGCACATTGATGTAATTTTGGGTTATTCAAAACAAAGAAAATGAAATTGTTCCTTACCTATAAAAGCACTATTTTCATCAAAATTCTTTGAGAAGTGAAGAGGAAGGCCATCTATCAGTACACATGAGGACTAATTCCTGGTTGCAAATTAACCCTCCGAGTGGTACACACCGAGGAAAAAGTCTCGAAAAATACCCTAAAGTTTCATTGTGTCAGTGACCAAAGTGTTCTATGATTTTTTACTTCACCCTTTGTCAACTAGATTGGAATAAGGGAAACCCCACCCTCGTTACTATCCCTTTACTTCCGGTTATAAATAGATATATAAATAGACATTATATATTGTTAATTTTTAATACACATAAAGCTCGTCAAGTCTCGAAGATCATCCCATAAGAAATAATGGGTTCTAAAAGTACAAATAAAAATATTCTTTAAGAGAATGATTTTTATCTTTTTTACGAAAGTCATCCAAGCTATTTAAGTGGTGCAATTGGAGATACATCAGTTACCGCAAACGAAATACTTCGAAATAGAGTTTTACAAAGCCATGAAAAACTATCAGCGTCTTTGAGCCTCAGAGAGTAGGTGTGCAGTTCCTAAACAATCGACCTGACTCTCCTACCTCAAAACTCCATATGGGAAAACATTGGCAGAAATGTACATTACATCCATTTTCGGAACGTTTTGGAGGTCGAAAGTTGTACGTAACAACCGCTTTGAAGACATCATCGGTTTGGCGGAATTGTACGTGCGAACCACTTAGAGGGTTAAAGCCTGAAAATAAAGGTGGGCTATGTCCCAAGATGCCCCACTCTCCCTTACACTCATACTGAGAATTGTGCTTCCGAGAAGGAATTCTAAAAAAGGAAATTCCAAAATATTTATCTGCACTCGTAGTTTGGAAAGAACGGTTTGCATACAAAAGGGATAAGGGAAAAAAGAAAACTTTAAAAATGCAAGTTTGTACAGAGAAAGTTTTGGATGATAGTAGAAAGTGAAAAATAAAGTGGAGAAATCGACTTTGGTTAACGGAGAGTTTCGGTTAATCAAGGTTCTACTGTATTCTGCTATACAGCGTTACCTCGTTTTTCGCGGCTAATGGGGACCAGAACCTTCCGGGAAAGCTGAAAAATCGCGAAGTAGGATTTGCCCCTAGGAATTTTCGTGTATGCGGGTACACGAATGTTTTAAATATGTAAACAGTATTTATACTTTACACATTTAATACAAAAATTACAACAGTATACGTATTTACTTAAACGTGTCAGTGTTAATTAATAAGGTTAATTACAAAACCTTATAGAGTAATAAACATTAATCAACATTGCTTTCTGAGAGAGGCAAAGAGTCTTGTCTTGGTGTCTGAAGAGATGCTTTCACTTGACTCGTAGAAGTTTTAGGCTCCCTCGGGGACTCTTCTGCTGGAGGCGCTGACTATAGAGCCAGGGGGCTTTACCTTATAGAGAAACATGGTGATGGGTAGTTTGTCTTTCTTTTTCTTTTTCCTTCAGAATTCCCCTGTACATGGACGTAACTCCATCAACGCTTATTGTTTAACTCGACAGTTCAAACCATATTGTCGTCAATGTCACTCGGAGACTTTTCTGCTGGAGGCGCTGACTGTAGAGCCAGGGGGCTTTACCTTATAGAGAAACATGGTGATGGGTAGTTTGTCTTTCTTTTTCCTTTTCCTTCAAAATTCCCCTGTACATGGACGTAACTCCATCAACGCTATTGTTTAACTCGACAGTTCAAACCATATTGTCGTCAATGTCACTCGGAGACTTTTCTGCTGGAGGCGCTGACTGTAGAGCCAGGGGGCTTTACCTTATAGAGAAACATGGTGATGGGTAGTTTGTCTTTCTTTTTCCTTTTCCTTCAGAATTCCCCTGTACATGGACATAACTCCATCAACGCGATTGTTTAACTCGACAGTTCAAACCATATTGTCGTCAATGTCACTCGGAGACTTTTCTGCTGGAGGCGCTGACTGTAGAGCCAGGGGGCTTTACCTTATAGAGAAACATGGTGATGGGTAGTTTGTCTTTCTTTTTCCTTTTCCTTCAGAATTCCCCTGTACATGGACGTAACTCCATCAACGCTATTGTTTAACTCGACAGTTCAAACCATATTGTCGTCAATGTCACTCGGAGACTTTTCTGCTGGAGGCGCTGACTGTAGAGCCAGGGGGCTTTACCTTATAGAGAAACATGGTGATGGGTAGTTTGTCTTTCTTTTTCCTTTTCCTTCAAAATTCCCCTGTACATGGACGTAACTCCATCAACGCTATTGTTTAACTCGACAGTTCAAACCATATTGTCGTCAATGTCACTCGGAGACTTTTCTGCTGGAGGCGCTGACTGTAGAGCCAGGGGGCTTTACCTTATAGAGAAACATGGTGATGGGTAGTTTGTCTTTCTTTTTCCTTTTCCTTCAAAATTCCCCTGTACATGGATGTAACTCCATCAACGCTTATTGTTTAACTCGACAGTTCAAACCATATTGTCGTCAATGTCACTCGGAGACTTTTCTGCTGGAGGCGCTGACTGTAGAGCCAGGGGGCTTTACCTTATAGAGAAACATGGTGATGGGTAGTTTGTCTTTCTTTTTCCTTTTCCTTCAAAATTCCCCTGTACATGGACGTAACTCCATCAACGCGATTGTTTAACTCGACAGTTCAAACCATATTGTCGTCAATGTCACTCGGAGACTTCTGCTGGAGGCGCTGATTGTAGAGCCAGGGGGCTTTACCTTATAGAGAAACATGGTGATGGGTAGTTTGTCTTTCTTTTTCCTTTTCCTTCAAAATTCCCCTGTACATGGACGTAACTCCATCAACGCATTGTTTAACTCGACAGTTCAAACCATATTGTCGTCAATGTCACTCGGAGACTTTTCTGCTGGAGGCGCTGACTGTAGAGCCAGGGGGCTTTACCTTATAGAGAAACATGGTGATGGGTAGTTTGTCTTTCTTTTTCCTTTTCCTTCAAAATTCCCCTGTACATGGACGTAACTCCATCAACGCTATTGTTTAACTCGACAGTTCAAACCATATTGTCGTCAATGTCTCGGAGACTTTTCTGCTGGAGGCCTGACTGTAGAGCCAGGGGCTTTACCTTATAGAGAAACATGGTGATTAGTTTGTCTTTCTTTTTCCTTTCCTTCAAAATTCCCCTGTACATGGACGTAACTCCATCAACGCTATTGTTTAACTCGACAGTTCAAACCATATTGTCGTCAATGTCTTGTGCAAATTCTTAACATGTTGCACAATTGTTGCAGATTCTCCAGGGTAAGGACACTCTTTTCAGTTTGTTCTTTGTCTTCCTCTTCATTTTCCTCCTCACTTGCGGACTTTGTCATCTCAAGTGGCCGTGGTATGTACTCTAAGTCAACTCATCTCTTTGTTTGACATTTTGAGATCCTTCTTTCTCACGCATCAACATGAAACAACGCTCCTTTCCGCAATGTGTCTGCCGACTTGGTTGTATTTTTTCATTTTTATATTTTGATGAATATTTGAAAAAATCTTCGAAGCACTGAAGCCGCAAAACATGAAGCGCGAAGTGGCGAGGGGAACACTGTATTTTGCCTTTTCTCGTTAGGAAGATAACAGTGTCATCAAATCTTTTTTAATTAGAGTTAAAAATTGATAATTCTCATTGTTATAATGTACTTATACACCAGTGTTCGGTTACAAGGGGGAAATACAGAAATAATATAATACTTTATATTGAGATTCAGACATTTATTCTGTACATTCATTTACAAATAGATCCTTGGTTATCATATATCATAATCATCAATTATTCATATCTTATATTTACACTATAATTATTACAATTCTCTTTATAAGGCGTTATTACTTAGTAACAAGGTTAAATTATTAACAGAGGCCTAAGTTAAGTGACTGTAAATATTATTTTATCTTTACCCCCCTTAAAGGCACAGGGGAGCAGGCAGGGACTTTCCTCACGCGATGTGTCGATCCTTCAATTGGTACAGAGGGTCAGGTAGAGGCTTTCCTCATGCGGTGAGTCGGTCCAGGTGTTCGGGCGCACGGGACGAGTCGGTGTTGGTGAGCGGGGCTTATAATTTGATGTCCCATTTCTCTCGAATCCCGACTTCAACTTCTCTCCTTAACTTCGTTTCCCAACTCCTCACCTTGGTTTTAACGCCTCCTTTTTTTTCCTTTTCAATCGCTTGTTTCGGGAAATTTTTCCACATCTGTACCCCCTTCGGGAGTGCAGGTGGGCTCATTAAAGTAGCCCCTTTTGTACAAACTGACATTATTTTTAGCCCCTGCCCCCATAACTCACGGTTACGTCTCTGTGCGAGCTTGACCGCTACGCTGCCATTCCGTTATCTATAACCTTCTCTGCAGGGGTCCCTAAATTTGACGTGAACAATCGGAGACCTAAATTCCTGTAGGAAAAACCTCCCACAGCTGTGCATGCACGTGCAGATCACCGTGGGAAAGTACCTCGGTACAGTCATATTTCATCCATGTCTTAATATCTTGTGTTTTACTGAATTATCATTCAAAAATAACTATAACTTTCCTCTTTGCCCCCCCCCCCCGGAAAACAATTTCTGGCTACGGCTCTGTGTTTTCTACTATATAATTTAATTTAATTTACAACTTTTTCATATACATGGTTTGGATCTTTGAAAAGTGCCATTTGAATGGCCTGTAAGCTTTCACTAACGAAGCACGACATTTATTGTCAATCCCAAATACCGTATAATATGGAACAAGATTCGAAATGTAATAGACACGCCCAATATTTTATGACGTTCGTTCACCTTCTTTTGTTGGGTCTAGGGAGTTGGTTCTGGAGTTCTGGAACGTTTATGCATTGGGAATTTCTCTTTTTTCTTGTAATATTTTGATGTTATTGTTATGTAGGAATTGTTCTTAAATGCACTGTCATATCCAGTTTAAATGTGACGAAGAATTAGAATGAGTTAGAGCATGTTTAAGGAAAAAAATTTTAGTAATGTTTAGCAAGTTTAAATTTTGTTTTAGCTTTTTCATTGTGGAATATTCCTTTAATAGTTCTACGTAAAGATTTCCAGTTGATCAAATAATAGAACTATTTCAAGGTGTTTTTATAAACAAAAATTTTGGAACTTGTGTAGCAGTTTTCAACCCGATAACTTATCGACTGTTATTCAAATTTTGGGTAGTGTCTGATAGTATTAGTAATGTGGTGCCATCTGTTGAGGAAATAGTGTACTTTTGGCTTCAAATAATATCCATTATTTCACACATATCTATTCTTATAGTGTACATTAAAAAGAATTAAACCACTTTTGGGGCCCAAGACGCTTTTTTTACAGGTCTCCCTCCCTCTCCTACAAAAATAAACACTAAAAGTTAAAACAATAAATTAAAAAAATTAAATAATGTTAAATCTAAACCAGATATAAAAATTTTATTAATAAAAAATAGTTAATATACAATAATAAATTTTAGCTTTTCAGGAAAAGTTTGAACAGTTTGTTTATAAATTTAAAATAGAATTAAATTTATTTTATTAAATTTTTATTTCAAATACTTATATTAATATGATTAAACTTTATTTTAAAAATGTTTTGTACTTTTTATTTCAGCAGAATTATCAATTAATTCATCTTAAGTAACATTATCCAAAGTATTTTTTTATTTAAAACAAGTAAAGAATTTTATTTTGATTGATTCAGTGATTTCTGTAAAAAAATTTTTACAGATTTTTACCTTTTTACATGAGTGGCGTTTTTTCATTTTTATTTAATTTAAGCAAAGTTAAATACATTCGCAATAATATTTCTACATTTGAAAATGTTGAAACTATTTGGATTGACGAAAGCTGGTAGCTACATAAAAAGTAGCATATATTCTTGTTTATTTGTTTATTATATACGGTCATCAGAAAAGTAAACTGTCTTATTTGCAAATCTTTTCAAAATAACAGTTTTACTAGACTTTTGGTCATTTGTCTATGTCAATCCTGATATAAATTCATATAAAATGACAAAAAATTATACGTAAAAAATGTAAAATCTAGTCAACAAATCCTTTCATATAGGATTTTGATTTTCTGACTGTTTATTTGATATCCAAGAAAATGCACAAATCCCAAACGACTAGCATAATCTTGGCGAAGTTTTGGCGACTTTTCTCTAACTTGAACTTCATTTTTCGCACGTGGATTTACATCATATTTCCGTCAAGTTAACGTTTTCGTTACAGATTTTCATTTCTACTAAGTGTTAGGTATTGTTGAATTTTATTTTTCGTTTAATAGCATAAATTAAGCTTTTTGTGCCTTTGTTTTTAGCAAAACAGTTTTGAAACCTAATGGATTGTTCTATATCTCTTTTAAATGAGATATAATCTCATCAAAATATCTCATCTCATTAATAAATTTTAAATGAGATATAATATATCCTCTTTATAATGAGATATAATTTAGAGCCATAACTAATATAATTAATTTTATGGTTTAAATGTATTCATATGACAGATCAATCTTTTAAAATTGAGATTTTATGCTTGCTTAGTGAAAATGTTGCAAATTATTATATTGCATTACATAGAATATACGGTAGAAAATGACTAATTTAAAAAAAAAATTAAAATAATTATTTTCTATCAGTTTTCTTATGCTTTGTATGGTTTGTTATGTATGTTTACTTTCATTCAGTTAAATACTTAATTTATACTATCATATTACTTAAATTTACTTAATGTTACTTAAATTTTGGAAAAAACTAGTAATTTCTGTAATAAATAAACAAATAAAAATAAAAAATAAAAATCTATTTTCTTTCTATACGGAAGTGAATATGCTTCTTTTAAAAACAGATTTATAATAGAAATTAAGAAACGCGTTAAGATGTCTTATTAATAGTTTTTTTAAAGATATTCGTCAAAATGTGCAAAATATGCATAATTTTCTAAAAAAAAAAGTATAAAAAATTATTTATTTTTCCGTCAGAGGCCAGTATGTTAACTTTTCCTTCTAAATAAAAAAATGCCTAATTAATAGTATTTTGTTTGTTAAGGTATTTGTGAAAATTTGAAAAATACGTATAATGTTCTAAAAAAAAAGTATAAAAAAATTTTTTTTCTCCGTCAGAGGAAAGTATATTAACGTTTCCTTCTAAAGGAAAAGAAAGTAATATCTAATTAATAGCCTTTTTTAAAGATATTAGTCAAAATGTGCAAAATATCATAATTTCTTTAAAAAAAAGTATAAAAAATGATTTATTTTTTCTGTCAGAGGCTAGTATATTAAAGTTTCCTTCTAAAGGGAAAAAATTAATGTCTAATTAATAGTTTTTTTACTAAGATATTCGTCAAAATTTGCAAAATATGCATAATTTTCTAAAAAAAAAAAGATAAAAAATTATTTATTTTTCCGTCAGAGGCAAGTATGTTAACGTTTCCTTCAAAAGGAAAATAAGTAATGTCTAATTAGTAGCGTTTTTTTTTGTTTGTTTGTTAAGATATTCATCAAAATTTGCAAAATATCTTAACAAAAAAAAATATTAATTTTAAAACTATTTACAAAATATGCATAATTTCTTTCAAAAAAAGTATAAAAAATTATTTATTTTTCCGTCAGAGGCCAGTATATTAACGTTTCCTTCTAAAGGAAAATAAAAGTAATGTCTGATTAATAGTTTTTTTTTAAGATATTCGTCAAAATGTGCAAAATATGCATAATTTTAAAAAAAGTATAAAAAATTATTTATTTTTCCGTTAAAGGCAAGTATGTTAACGTTTCCTTCAAAAGGAAAATAAGTGATGTCTAATTAGTAGTGTTTTTTTTTTGTTTGTTTGTTAAGATATTCATCAAAATTTGCAAACTATGCATAATTTTCTAAAAAAAAAAGGATAAAAAATTTTTTATTTTTCCGACAGAGACAAGTATGTTAACGTTCCTTCTAAAGGAAAAAAGTAATGTCTAATTAGTAGTTTTTTTTTTGTTAAGATATTCGTCAAAATTTGCAAAATATGCATAATTTTAAAAAAAGTATAAAAAATTTATTTTTCTGTCAGAGGCAAGTATGTGAACGTTTCCTTCTAAAGGAAAAAAAGTAATGTCTAATTAATAGTTTTTTTAAAGATATTCGTCAGAATGTGCAAAATATGCATAATTTCTAAAAAAAGGTATAAAAAATTATTTTTTCGTCAGAGGCCCGTATGAAGTTTCTTTCTAAAGGAAAAAAAGTGATTTCTAATTAATAGTTTTTTGTTAAGATATTCGTCAAAATTTGCAAAATATGCATAACTTTCTAAAAAAAAGTATAAAAAATTTATTTTTCTGTCAGAGGCAAGTATGTGAACGTTTCCTTCTACAGAAAAAAAAGTAATTCCTAATTAGTAGTTTTTTTTTAAAGATATTCGCAAAATTTGCAGACTATGCATAATTTTCTAAAAAAAAAAAAAGTACAAAAAAATTATTTTCCTATCGGAGATAAGTATGGATTATTTCTAAAGAAAAATAAAAGTAATGTCTGATTCATAGGTTTTTTTTTTTTTTTTTTTTTTTTTTAAAGATATTCGAATATCTTGCAATTCGATAGTGCAAAATATGCATAATTTTCTAAAATAAGTATAAAACAAAATTATTTTTCTGTCAGAGACCAGTATGTTGACTTTTCTTTCTAAAGGAAAATAGAGTAATGTCTAATTAATAAGGTTTTTTTTGTTAAAATATTCATCAAAATTTGCAAAATATGCATAATTTCTAAAAAAAAGTATAAAAAATTATTTATTTTTTCGTCAGAGTTCAGTGTGTTAACATTTCCTTCTAAAGGTAAAAAAATGTCTAATTAATAGGTTTTTTTTTTAAAGATATTTGTCAAAATTTGCAAAATATGCATTATTTTCTAAAAAAATTGTATAAAAAATTATTTATTTTTTCGTCAGAGGCCAGTATGTTAACATTTCCTTCTAAAGGTAAAAAAAAGTCTAATTAAAAGATATTTGTCATGCAAAATAATTATTTTCTATATTTTTTATTTATTTATTTTTTGAGGAAATGTTAAAAGGAAAAAAAAAAGATTTGTGATAAAATCAATAAACGCGATAACTTGTGAATAGTGAGAAAATCCGATATCTCTATATATATTTAGTATCCCCGTTATTCTTAATGTTCCCTTTTCTGGTATTTTAGGGAACAGGAAGGAGATTGATATCTAGATATCTCATTTCGGTGTGATCGAATAGAGACTGATAAAATCAACACCTTATCCCGATATAGTTTTCGGTGGCAGACCGACTTCAATATTAGGTTGTTAGGGGCGCCTTAGCTTGTAGCCATATCCCCCGTCATGAGAGTGCAAAATTCGTTCAGGGTGTGCAATCAGGAAATGAAGTTTACAGTAAATGGGAGTAAAACAATATTAGGGAAAAATTTACATTAAAAGGTTAAAGAAAATCATTAGTGGCCTAGATAGCAAAATAAATAAAGAAAATAAAGGAGAATTTAAAATTAGAGAAGAATGTTGAAAAGTTGAAAAGAATAGATAAATATTTTTGCGGTTAAGGACATTCGTTTTCATAAAATTTTAATAAATTTTTTTTTTTGTTTTTGTATTTTATTTTATTTTATTTATCTATTTTTGTTTTATTTTTTCATATTAAAATAAAAAGAAAAATTATAAAACGAAAATTGAAAGTTTAAACTGAATTAAATAAATCGTCAAAATCAGAAGCGTAACTATGAACTTATTTTATTCTGTGCAGTCCATAATCTTAGATTATGCATCGATATGTAATCGGCAGAAATGACTCGCTCATTAAAGGGTTACATAAATAGCGATATCAGTAATTTTATTCCATTACTTTACCGTAATAAAGATATAATTTTCCTCAGTTTGGTGCACATAAATAGCGATACCAGTAATTTTATTCCACTTCTTTACCCTAATAAAGATATAATTTTCCTCAGTTTGGTGCACATAAATAGCGATACCAGTAATTTTATTCCACTTCTTTACCCTAATAAAGATATAATTTTCCTCAGTTTGGTGCACATAAATAGCGATACCAGTAATTTTATTCCACTTCTTTACCCTAATAAAGATATAATTTTCCTCAGCTTGGTGCACATAAATAGCGATACCAGTAATTTTATTCCACTATTTTACACTAATAAAGATATAATTTTCCTCAGCTTGGTGCACATAAATAGCGATACCAGTAATTTTATTCCACTATTTTACACTAATAAAGATATAATTTTCCTCAGTTTGGTGTACATAAAGAGCAATACCAGTAATTTTATTCCACTACCTTACACTAATAAAGATATAATTTTCCTCAGTTTGGTGTACATAAAGAGCGGTACCAGTAATTTTATTCCACTACTTTACACTAATAAAGATATAATTTTCCTCAGTTTGGTGTACATAAATAGCGATACCATTAATTTTATTCCACTACCTTACACTAATAAAGATATAATTTTCCTCAGTTTGGTGTACATAAATAGCGATACCATTAATTTTATTCCACTACCTTACACTAATAAAGATATAATTTTCCTCAGTTTGTTGTACATAAATAGCGATGCAAGTAATTTTGTTTCACTACTTTACATTAATAAAGATATAATTTTCCTGAGTTTGCCACCAAATTGAGGAAATTTATATCTTTATTTGTGCAAAGTAGTGGAACAAAATTACTGGTATCGCTATTTATGTATCTCTTTAATGCCCGAGTCATTTCAGTCGATTACATATTAATGCATATCTTAAATGTAAAATTATGGATTGCACAAAATAAAATAAATGTGTAGCAACGCTGCTGATTTTGGCGGTTAATTTAGTTCAGTGCAATACCTACACACAGCCAAAATAGCTGAAGCTTAACACCCTTAGAGTCCCTTTTTAGATACTGCTAAAAAATAGCTTGTAGAATTTTTATGTTTTGTTAGAAGGTGTTTTCTTTTTGAGAGTAGGTAGAGGGCAATTTTATAAACAGTTTACAAAACTTCCAAGTAGTTTCTATTATATATAAATTTTCTCTTTGGATCGACACTTTAGGATCTTTCGAACAGAGCACAAAAATTTATCTTTTCGGTGGATACATAGACTGAAATCTTGATAAATGGCTATATTTATATAAATAAAAATGTAAATTTTGTTTGTAACCCCAAATCTCTGAAAATATTGCACCGATTGGCTTGAAATTTTGGCATAATGTTGTACTAGAGTATGTTTTTATCCACACCGTTTATATATAAAATTTAAAATCTCTCTGTCGAGATTTTTCGGACTTAAAATATTTATGTATAAAACATCGCTTTCGACTCTTAATTGAATGCTATAAAGTACAAATACTAGGTCTTATTTGTTGATGCAAATGTTTATCTTGATGAAATATTATACAGTAAAACTTGGATTTAAAAAGCAATTTAAATATGCATTAACCTTGTTCTGTTATATACACAAATAAAAATATAAATGTTTGTTCATAACCCCAAATCTCTGAAAATATTGCACCGATTGGCTTGAAATTTTGGCATAATGTTGTACTAGAGTATGTTTTTATCCACACCGTTTATTAAATAAAGTTTAAAATCTCACTGTCGAGAACTTTTCGGACTTAAAATATTTATGTATAAAACATCGCTTTTGGCTCTTACATGAATGATATAAGCTACAAATACTAGGTCTTATTTGTTGATGCAAATGTTTATCTTGATGAAATATTATACAGTAAAACTTGGATTTAAAAAGCAATCTGAATATGCATTAACCTTGTTCTGTTATATACACAAATAAAAATATAAATGTTTGTTCGTAACCCCAAATCTCTGAAAATATTGCACCGATTGGCTTGAAATTTTGGCATTACGTTGTACTAGAGTATGTTTTTATCCACACCGTTTATTAAATAAAGTTTAAAATCTCTCTGTCGAGAACTTTTCGGACTTAAAATATTTATGTATAAAACATCGCTTTCGACTCTTGCGTGCGTGATATGAACTACAAATACTAGGTCTTATTTGTTGATCCAAATGTTTATCTTGATGAAATATTGTACATTAAAACTTAGATTTCAAAACAATCTAAATATGCACTAAACTGATTCTGTTATTTCATAAATAAAAATATAAATGTTTGTTCATAACCCCAAATCTCTGAAAATGTTGCACCGATTGGCTTGAAATTTTGGCTTAACTTTGTACTAGAGTCCGAGTATGTTTTTATCCACACCGTTTATATATAAAGTTAAAATATCTGTCCAGATTTTTCCGGACTGAAAATATGTATAAAACATCGCTTTTGAGTGTTGCGTGAATTCTATAAACTACAAATACTAAATTTGATTCGTTGATGCAAATGTTTATCTTGATGAAATATTATACAGTAAAACTTGGATTTAAAAAGCAATCTGAATATGCATTTACCTGGTTCTGTTATATACATAAATAAAAATGTAAATGTTTGTTCGTAACCCCAAATCTCTGAAAATATTGCACCGATTGGCTTGAAATTTTGGCATAACGTTGTACTAGAGTCCAGGCATGATTTTATCCACATCGTTTATGTATAAAGTTTAAAATCTCTGTGTATTAATTTTTTCTGAGTTATTTTATGTTCCTAGCATAAAATAAAAGCAGTTTCGAATTCCATAGAAACATGTTATTAAATTAAACATATGAAAGACACGCACTTTTTTCTTTCATTTGTTAATACAATGAAACAGAAATAGCATTAAAATAAAATTTGAAAATAAAAATTTCAATTTTTACAATTCTTCAATATAAATACAGTTTCTTTTTATAAAGATAAAAGTAAAATTGAAATTTTTTTTTCAATCTCATTTTAAATAATTTACAATTTACACTAATCACTTTTGTATGAAAATCACACTCGTTTATTTATGATTAAGTGAATGTTTTCAGTCTATTTATATGAATGTTATGTGTTTCCTTTGTGTTTTCTCTTTGTTATTCAATTAGATTTAAAATATTCAACTTTTGTAAAATTTTTCCTCAAAATGTTGTGTTTTTGTTTATTATCAATTTGTTATTACGATCCCCTCGCCAGATTTAAAACACGCAAGCTGCAAGCACGCCAATTTCGCCAAATGTGGTTGAAGCACCAACAAGATCCATGATTAGAAACAGGAGAGTGGGCTAAGAAGAGGAGTTGGAAAATAAAGTTTAAGTAAAGTGCAGCAAAATATGCATATCATTTTATGGGCGTACATGGAAGTCACGTGGTTGTTTACATCAGATATTATTCTTCAATAACGCATAAGGAGGTACCAGTAAATATATTATTCTTCATCAACACTACAGCCTGTTACAGGCTAAGGCCGTTTCGATGATCTTCCTTCATCTGACTGTATCAAAGACAATAGATCTCCAATGATGGACTCCCAGTTCTCTAAAATCCCTCTCTACAGAATCTATCCACCTGGTGGGGGTTTTTCCTTTTTTTCGCTTATCTTCAGTTTTTGAAAAGGTCACTAGTTTTTAGTTGGTTTAGAATCTTGATATCTAAAAAGGTGTCCCATCCATCCAATGCGGCTGGCCTTAATAACTCTGACATTACCTTTTCCTTTAAATCTATTGTACATTCATAGTTATATTGGATTCTATAGCATTTTGTTTAACTGCTCCAAAGATTTTTCTAAGTATTTTTCTCTCAAAAATCAATAGCTTATCGATCCGATTCTAAAATAAATTGGTATAAATATGCATCACACCCCAGCGAAAAATACTGTAGTTTTTAAAACGTTCGAAATCCACCCCTTCCCCCCTTTTCGAGCGTTTAATGCCATTATTTGGAGCCGTATTTTCCCCGGTTAAGATCAGGTGAATAAATTTATCAACCTATCACATTATGGCTGTTACCATATTAGAGTCGACATATGTCACCGGTGACTTCTACGTATATATGTATAGATACATATATATATATGTATATATATGTATTATATATATATAGATACATATATATATATATCAATATATATATATATATGTATATATATATAGATACATATAGATATATATGTATATATATATATGTATATATATATAGATACATATATATATATATATCAATATATGTATATATATGTATATATATATAGATACATATATATATATATATCAATATATGTATATATATGTATATATATATATATATATATATATATATATATATATATATATATGTATATATATATATATATATATATATATATATATATATATATATATATATATATATATATATATATATATATATATATATATATATATATATATATATATATATATATATATATATATATATATATATATATATATGTATATATATATATATATATATACATATATATATATATATATATATATATATATATATATATATATATATATATATATATATATATATATATATATATATATATATATATATATATATATATATATATATATATATATATATATATATATATAAATATATATATATATTACTTAAACTATGCAACAAAAAAATACGCAATTTTTAAAGAGATCTGGGTTTACAAATTGAGCAGTCAGAGGGTTAAAAACATGCACTTTTTTCATTCATTTCCGTTTAACTACAATGAACCACAGCAAGCTAGCATTGAAAAAAAAGTTTAAGTAAAGTGCAGCAAAGTATGCATATAATTTTATGGGCGTATATAGAAGTCACGTGGTTGTTTACATCAGATTTTTTTCTTCAATAATGCATAAGGAGGTACCAGTAAATATATTATTCTTCATCAACACTACAGCCTGTTACAGGCTAAGGCCGTTTCGATGATCTTCCTTCATCTGACTGTATCAAAGACAATAGATCTCCAATGATGGACTCCCAGTTCTCTAAAATCCCTCTCTACAGAATCTATCCACCTGGTGGGGGTTTTTCCTTTTTTTCGCTTGTCTTCAGTTTTTGAAAAGGTCACTAGTTTTTAGTTGGTTTAGAATCTTGATATCTAAAAAGGTGTCCCATCCATCCAATGCGGCTGGCCTTAATAACTCTGACATTACCTTTTCCTTTAAATCTATAAGGCAATTTGTCGCAACGTCATGAACTACTATAATGCCCTTCCCATTCATTTTCATGTTTACAACAGCCAATAGACAAACAATAAACTGCCCTTCCGTTTGAAACTAAAGCCAGAATTGTCATAATTGAGAATTTGCCCTGCTGCTTCAAATCGCCTTATTGTACATTCATAGTTATATTGGATTCTATAGCATTTTGTTTAACTGCTCCAAAGATTTTTCTAAGTATTTTTCTCTCAAAAATCAATAGCTTATCGATCCGATTCTAAAATAAATTGGTATAAATATGCATCACACCCCAGCGGAAAATACTGTAGTTTTTAAAACGTTCGAAATCCACCCCTTCCCCCCTTTTCGAGCGTTTAATGCCATTATTTGGAGCCGTATTTTCCCCGGTTAAGATCAGGTGAATAAATTTATCAACCTATCACATTATGGCTGTTACCATATTAGAGTCGATATATATCACTGGTGACTTCTACGTCATAATGACGTCAGAAATCGGCAGGAATGGGAATTTGGTACCACAAATTTCACTCGCTCACATCATTATGACGCAGAAGTCACCAGAGACATATGTCGACTGTAATATGGTAGCACCCAATAAGTAGATGAAAATAACATGTTTTCTAGCATTATGACTTCATTCCTTTAACCATCTCATTGAATCATTTCTTATTTTAAATTATTTAAATATCGTCAGCAGTATTTTCATATTTTTATCACTGAATTTAGATGTTACATAAATAATTTTCCTTTATATTTGTATTAAATAATATACTAGGTACATATGTATTGATTTTAAATTTAAACATCGATTATTTTTGCTGCAATGAAAATTGTATCACCGGTATTAACAACAAATACGTTTAATAAAAGTCTAGGAGCCTATTTGGGACTACTTAAGAATTGGGTACAGCCTGCTATTTTTGGCGATTTTATTTGGCGCCAATCGCGCCAACTCCTTCGAGCGGAGTTACCGGAAGGCTGACGTTTTGAACGGCAACGGATTTTCGGCGCGACTAAATTAACTGACTTATTTTATTGTGAAATAATGTACTAATTTTGCAATTAATGGCAAAAATGTTGAAAATTGCGTAAAATGATATTTATATTAATACAAATTTTGTTTATTCATGTTATTTTTTTAATATTAATTGGTTGTTAATTTTAAACCATTAAAAATTGATTATTTTTGTTTTTTAATATTCTTAAAATATTTCCTGATTTTAAGCACACAAAACATTTAAAAATAGTTAAATTAGAAATAAAAAATAAAACATATGCAAAGATTTTTTTTAATTTTCAAACAATATTAAAAGGTTAGTACTTTTTAATTTTTTAAATAAATTTTTGATTTATCAAAAGTTTTTTAACCAAGGGGGGCTCTGCCCCCCTTGACCCCCCGTAAATATTAATAATATAAAAATTTATTAAAAATTAAAATTAAATTTATTAAAATTAATTTTTTATTATTATTATTTTTTATAATCTTAAAATATTTCCTTATTTTATACACACAAAATAATTAAAAATTTCATTTTAAAAGATAAACCAGAAATAAAAAATAAATAAAACATCCGCAGAGATTTAATTTTAATTTTCAAAGAACATTAAAAGGTTAGTACTTTCTAATTTTTTAAATAAATTTTTGAGTTATCAAAAACTTTTTTAACCAAGGGGGGCTCTGCCCCCCTTGACCCCCCGTAAATCTTATTATAAATAGTATAAAAATTTATTAAAAATGTAATATTTTTTATATACATATGAAAAATAAAATATACACTAACTGCATCTAAAAAAATATTGCTTAAATCCGCAACCGTTCAAAAAACACATAAAAACCTTCCTTCACTCCACACGAAAGAGTTTACAATTAAAGTAACATGAAATATCACTTGAAATTAAAAAAACATAAGCACTTACTTTTTAGGCGTTGGATGCACTTCCATCGGATCAATCTTTACGTTAGATCAGATTCATATCATTCTTACACACCAAACATTCATATTTATTATTGATAAGCCCCTCATTCACACACACACACAAAAACCAAACAGAAGTGCATCAAACAATATCCTCAGGCGAAAATGGCAGAAAACGAGTATAACCAGTTTGAATATTGCGTTAAAAGTGCCGTTAACCGCTAAACCAATAGAAATTAAGCGCATTTAAACAAAGAACTAATAGAAATTAGGCGAATTGAAACGTAACGAAAGGGTTACATAAAAAGAACGGCCTCTAAATTGTACATAAGCGAAAAAATATCACGGCGAGGAGAGGAGAAAGCAGTCTGGGTTACCAGATTTGGCGCTTTATCGCCACCAGATTTGGCGCCTATCAGCGTGTACCCAATTCTTAAGTGAACCCGCCCATTTCACGGACTAATGAATATCTATCGTTTAAGTTATATATCTTTGAAAATTAAGAAGTTTGTCCGTTTGTGTATTTGTTTTTCATACATATCCACACGGTTTGACTAAATGAATTCGACATGATTCTAAACGGCATTCACAGTATCAGGAGACTTTAGAGGAATATGACAGTAAACAAATTATTGAGTGTGTACCAGATAATGCTCAGCCAAAAATCAAATAATTTTTTATCTGCCTCAAAGGGTATTTTACAATTCTGGAAAATTAAAAATTTTACTGATCCCGCCATATGACGGGCTATATGCTAGTCTTTTTCATATTTATTTAATGACCAGCACTCGCTGCTATATAGAAACCAGTAAATATATACCGCATGAAATATAGAGAATCAGTTTGGGCTAAATAAAGAGCTTATCGCTACCCCACCTTTGGCGAAAATTAATCCAACGCCGTCAACTGCCCTCGCCAATTCCATCTGCTATAAATTAAATTCTCCCCGCAACTTGAACGTAGCGACGGCTTATTTATATCCCATAGGGAGGGAAACCTTACACGAAAGGGTGCGTGAACAGTAACACGTGATAATGAATGAAGGAAAACAGTGATTATGACCACGAGAGATGCTTGGAGATAGTACCACGAAAGTTGCCACTTAAAGCATTTTGTATAAATATTTAAATACATGCACACAGTAAAGTTTCTATGCATTATGTTATCCCCGCACAGGGAGTTAGTCATAGAGGTTGTACTTAAAATATAGAAACACATCGTGAAAATACATGCTGGAATTGAAATGTTTCATAGTGTCAAGTCTGTAGGTGGCGCTTTTGTAGCTCTGTCATGATTAAAATAGCTTTATCGAGTTATTTATTTTACTTTTCAAGATTACATTATTGCCAAGAATTATGTGACCATTTGGGCTTATGCTTATTCTTTGATAAAAATGTTCTTCAATAGTGATACAATGTTCCAAGACGACAAACACCCTTTTCACTAAGCTCGCATTGTCTAGGACTGGCTTAAGCACAAGAATGAAATAGCACGTCTACCATGACCATCTATCTCTTTCTAATTTTTTCTCTTTCTGTGCCTCTCTCTCTTTAATTCTATCTCTTCCTATTTCTCTCTTTCTCTTACTATATCTCTGATTCAA
>CM063499.1:36352103-36369603 GCA_032207245.1 Pardosa pseudoannulata | reverse complement strand
TTTTATTACGTGTGAAACTGGTTGCTAACTCACTTCTCGTATCAGTTGCATTTTAGTCAACAGTCGGTCGGCAACTGGCAAATTTTCATTGTAGTTGGTTATTTTTATTTCATGTGTGTGTTTCCATTGGGGAATTAGTGCAGAAAATTATTTAAGAGATGAAATCTAATGTCCTTGCAAGGTCGACCTTACTACCTAGTATATCATCAATGGTATTTTTTTCGTTATATTAAATTGTGAAATACAGCATATAGCTGTATTTAACAATCTGCAGATTTGATCTTTTTCTATCCTTTTAATGTTCTAAATAATTTCCATCTACATTCTTCTTGTTTAATGTTTTTTTGTGTAACTTTATTGTAATTATATTGAATTATTTCATATTTATAATTTTTATCTCTGTATGATATAAAGATATATGTCTGTATTCCCAACTGCATTTGAAAATTTTTTTAAAAAATGTTTCCTATTTGCAACGGGCAAAATGTAAAGGTAAAATCTTACAATCTTACAAATCTTACTTAAAAAATACCTGATATCACCAGTGGTATTTTTTCGTTATGTTTATGAAATACCGTGTATTGCTGTCTTTAACTACTTACAGACTTAATCCTTTTCTATAATTTCCTTTAATATTTTTCTTGTTTAATGCTTCCTTGTGTAACTTTATTGTAATTCTATCGCATTATTATTTTATTTTTATAGTTTTTAATCTCTGTATGACATAAAGATATATGGCTGTATTCCCATCTGCATTTCAAATAATTTAAAAAAATGTTTCCTATTTGCATTGGGAAAAAATTAAAAGGTAAAATCTAACGTCCTGCAAGCGTGACAAAATACCTGGTATCACGAGTGGTATTTTTTCATTTTACTTATAAAATTCCGCGTATTGCTGTATTCAACTACTTACAGACTTGATCCCTTTGTATCCTTTTAGTGCTCTAAATAATTTCCATCTACATTCTTCTTCTTTAATGCTTCCTTGTTTGATTTTAATATAATTCCAATGTATTATTATTGTATTTGCTATAGTTTCTCTTTAAATCTCTGTATGGCGTTAAGATATACGTTTGTATTACCAGCTGCATTAGGAATAATTAAAAAATGTTTCCTATTTGCGATGGGAAAAAATTAAAAAGTTAAATCTAACGTCCTGCAAGCGTGACAAAACTACCTGGTATCGCCAGTGGTATTTTTTCGTTATATTTATGAAATACCGCGTATTGTTATACTTAACTACTTTTAGACTTGATTCTTTTTTGTCCTTTTAATGTTCTAATTTCCATCTACATTTTTCTTCTTTTATGCTTTCTTGTGTAATTCTAATGTAATGTAATGCGTTATTATTGTTTTTGCTATAGTTCCTCTTTAAATCTCTGTATGGCGTTAAAATATACGTTTGTATTACCAGATGCATTAGAAATAATTAAAAAATGTATTCTTTTTGCGATGGGGAAAAATTAAAAGTTAAAATCTAACGTCCTGTAAACGACAAATTACCTGCTATCACTAGTGATATTTTTTCGTTATATTCATGAAATACCGCGTATTGCTATTATTAACTACTTACAGACTTGATCCTTTTCTAACTGTTTAGTGCTCTAAATAATTGCCATCTGCATTCTTCTTGTGTAATACTTCCTTGTGTAATTTTAATGTAATTCTATTGCATTATTATTGTATTTTTATAGATTTTAATCTCTGTATGACATAAAGATATGTCTGTATTGCCAGCTGCATTAGAAATATTTAAAAAATGTTTCCTATTTGCAATGGGAAAAAATTAAAAGTTAAAATCTAACGTCCTGTAAACTTGTCAAATTACCTGCCATCACCAGTGATATTTTTTCGTTATATTTATGAAATACCGCGTATTGTTATATTTAACTACTTACAGATTTGATCCTTTTCTGTCCTTTTAATGTTCTAAATAATTTCCATCTACATTCTTCTCGTTTAATGCCTCCTTGTGTAATTTTAATGTCATTCTCTTGCATTATTATTGTATTTCTATAGTTTCTTATTAAATCTCTGTATCGATTAAAATATACGTCAGTATTGCCAGCACATTAGAAATAATTAAAAAAGTTTCCTATTTGCGATAAGCAAAAATTAAAAAGTAAAATCTATCGTCCTGCAAACGTGACAAAATAACCTGGTATTACCAGTGGTATTTTTTCGTTATATTTATAAAATACCGCGTATTACTGTATTTAACTACTTACAGATTTGATCCTTTTCTAACTGTTTAGTGCTCTAAATAATTGCCATCTGCATTCTTCTTCTTTAATGCTTCCTTGTGTAATTTTAACTTAATTCTATTGCATTATTATTGTATTTCTATAGTTTCTTTTTAAATCTCTGTATCGCATAAAGATATATGTCTGTATTGACAGCTGCATTAGAAATAATTAAAAAATGTTTCCTATTTGCAATGGGGAAAAACTAAAAGGCAAAATCTAACGTCCTGCAAGATTGACAAATTTCCTGGTATCACCAGTGATATTTTTTCGTTATATTTATGAAATACCGCGTATTGCTATTTTTAACTACTTACAGATTTGATCCTTTTCTGTCCTTTTAATGTTCTAAATAATTTCCATCTACATTCTTCTTCTTTAATGCTTCCTTGTGTAATTTTAACTTAATTCTATTGCATTATTATTGTATTTCTATAGTTTCTTTTTAAATCTCTGTATCGCATAAAGATATACGTCTGTATTGCCAGCACATTAGAAATAATTAAAAAAAATGTTTCCTATTTGTAATGGGAAAAAATTAAAAGGAAAAAATCTAACGTCCTGAAAACTTGGCAAATTACCTGGTGTCACCAGTGATATTTTTTCGTTATATTTATGAAATATCGCGTATTGCTATATATAACTACTTTTACAGACTTGATCTTTTTCTATGCTTTTAGTGCTGTAAATAAATTCCATCTACATTCTTCTTCTTTAACCCTTTAAGGGGCACCCATAGAAACTCTTTGGTTTTCAATGAAATTAGTTTATAAATATTATCAATGGATCTTTCGAATATGAAGTATATAAAAAATAAATTATATTACTTGATAAATAAGCAAAGGGTAGTTTGATTGTGGAATCACCTCCCTTAGAACAACATGAATATGACAAATGTTTTAATAATAATGGAAAAATATTTAATAATGTTTATTAAAAGGATGTATAAATCAAATATATAAGAAATTCGTAAACGAAGTTTAAATAGGTACCTTTATTTTAAATTCTTCACTTTGAAAAATAGATTTTTTGCTTTTAGAATCTAGTTTTGATAGAGCATGATTCTAAAGGCAGGTGTTGACGGGAATAATTAAAAGATGGAAAATTAAGTGTCGATAGTTTGATGCATCAAAAATTGAAAATCAAAAACTTTTTTCTATATAAACCAGAGAAAAATTTATAACAACTGGTATATTATATAGAACAGTGTTAATAGAACTTAGTGTTAACAGTGTTAATAGAATTATATAGAACAGTGTTTATAGAACAGGTTAATGCTTTCTTGTGTAATTTTAATGTAATCCTATTGCATTATTATTGTATTTCTGTAGTTTCTTTTTAAATCTCTCTTTCGTATAAAGATATACGTCTGTATTGCCAGCTACATTAGAAATAATTAAAAAATGTTTCCTATTTGCAATGGGGAAAAATTAAAAGGTAAAATCTATCGTCCTGCAAGCGTGACAAAACTACCTGGTATCGCCAGTGTTATTTTTTCGTTATATTTATGAAATGCCGCGTTATTGCTATATTTAACTACTTACAGACTTGATCCTTTTCTATCCTTTTAATGCTCTAACTAATTTCCATCTACATTCTTCTTGAATGCTTCCTTGTGTCATTTTAATGTAATTCTATTGCATTATTATTGTATTTGCTATAGTTTCTTTTTAAATGTCTGTATGGCGTTAAGATATACGTTTGTATTACCAACTGCTCTAGAAATAATTGAAAAATGTTTCCTATTTGCGATGGGGAAAAATTAAAAGGTAAAATCTATCGTCCTGCAAGCGTGACAAAACTACCTGGTATCGCCAGTGTTATTTTTTCGTTATATTTATGAAATACCGCGTATTGCTATATTTAACTACTTACAGACTTGATTCTTTTCTGTTCTTTTACTGTTCTAACTAATTTCCATCTACATTTTTCTTATTTTTTAATGCTACTTTGTGTAATTCTAATGTAATTCTATTACATTATTATTGTATTTCTATAGTTTCTTTTTAAGTCTCTCTTTCGTATAAAGATATATGTCTGTATTGACAGCTGCATTAGAAATAATTAAAAAATGTTTCCTATTTGCAATGGGGAAAAACTAAAAGGTAAAATCTAACGTCCTGCAAGCGTGACAAAACTACCTGGTATCGCTAGTGGTATTTTTATCTTTATATTTATGAAATGCCGCGCTATTGCTATATTTAACTACTTACAGACTTGATCCTTTTCTATCCTTTTAATGCTCTAAATAATTTCCATCTACATTCTTCTCGTTTAATACTTCCTTGTGTAATTTTAATGTTATTCTCTTGCATTATTATTGTATTTCTATAGTTTCTTATTAAATCTCTCTTTCGTATAAAGATATACGTCTGTATTGCCACCTGCATTAGAAATAATTAAAAAATGTTTCCTATTTGCGATGGGGAAAATTTAACTTCAAAATCCAACGTTCCGCAAGCGTGACAAAATACCTCGTATCAGCAATGGTATTTTTTCGTTATATTTATGAAATACCGTGTATTGCTGTCTTTAACTACTTACAGACTTAATCCTTTTCTCTAAATCATTTCCATCTACATTCTTCTTGTTTAATGCTTCCTTGTGTAATTTTAATGTAATTCTATTGCATCATTATTTTATTTCTATAGTTTTTATCTCTGTATGACATAAAGATATATGTCTGTATTCCCAACTGCATTTGAAATAATTAAAAAATGTTTCCTATTTGCGATGGGGAAAAATTAAAAGGTAAAATCTAACGTCCTGCAAGCGTGACAAAACTACCTGGTATCGCCAGTTGTATTTTTTCGTTATATTTATGAAATACCGCGTATTGCTATATTTAACTACTTACAGATTTGATCTTTCTCTATCCTTTTAATATTCTAAATCATTTCCATCTACATTCTTCTTGTGTAATTCTATTATATTATTATTGTATTTTTTATGCTTTTATCTCTGTATGACATAAAGATATATGTCTGTATTCCCAGCTGCATTTGAAATAATTAAAAAAAAGTTTTCTATTTGTGATGGGAAAAAATTTAAAGGTAAAATCTAACGTACTGCAAGCGTGCCAAACTATCTGGTATCACCAGTGGTATTTTTTCGTTATATTTATGAAATACCGCGTATTGCTATATTTAACCACATACAGACTTAATCCTTTTCTATCCTTTTAATGCTCTAAATAATTTCCATCTACATTCTTCTTGAATGCTTCCTTGTATAATTGTAATGTAGTTCTATTGCATTATTTTGTAGTTCTATAATTTCTTTTTAAATCTCTCTTTGGCATAAAGTTATACGCCTGTCTTGTCAGCTGCATTAGAAATAATTAAAAAATGTTTCCTATTTGCGATGGGGAAAAATTAAAAGGTACAATCTAACGTACTGCAAGCGTGCCAAACTATCTGGTATCACCAGTGGTATTTTTTCTTTATATTTATGAAATACCGCGTATTGCTATATTTAACCACATACAGACTTAATCCTTTTCTATTCTATCCTTTCAGTTCTAAATCATTTCCATCTACATTCTTCTTGTGTAATGCTTGATTGTGTAGTTTTATTCTAATTCTATAGCAATATTATTTTATTTCTATAGTTTTTATCTCTGACATAAAGATATATGTCTGTATTCCCAACTGCATTTGAAATAATTAAAAAAAAAAAATTATTCCTATTTGCAATGGAGAAAATTTTAAGGTAAAATCTAACGTCCTGCAAGCCTGACAAAACTACCTGGTATCACCAGTGTTATTTTTTCTTTATATTTATGAAATACCGCTTACTGTATTTAACTACTTAAGACTTGATTCTTTTTTATTCTATCCTTTCAGTTCTAAATAATTTCCTTATACATTTTTCTTCTCTAATGCTTGATTGTGTAATTTTAATGTAATTCTATTGCATTATTATTGTATTTTTATAGATTTTAATCTCTGTATGACATAAAGATATATGTCTGTATTCCCAACTGCATTATAAATATTTAAAAAATGTTTCCTATTTGCAATGGGGAAAATTTAAAAGGGAAAATCTAACGTCCTGCAAGCGTGACAAAATACCTGGTTTCACCAGTAGGATTTTTTTCATTTTATTTATGAAATACCGCGTATTGCTATATTTAACCACATACAGACTTAATCCTTTTCTATCGTTTTAATGTTCTAAATAATTTCTGTCAATATTCTACTTGACTAATGTTTCCTTGTGTACGTTTAATGCAATTCTATTACATTATTATTGTATTTCCATAGTTTCTTATTAAATCTCTGTATCGCTTAAAATATACGTCTGCATTTCCAGCTGCATTAGAAATACTTAAAAAATGTTTCCTATTTGCAATAAGCAGAAATTAAAAGGTAAAATCTAACGTCCTACAAGCTTGATAAAACTACCTGATATCACCAATTGTATTTTTTATATATATTTATATGAAATACAGCATATTCCTCCGGGATAAAATTTAGTGCTTTGTGTTAACTTCTAATTAGACACATTAGATTAAAAGTATTAAATTTGGTGAAATATAAGTTAAATGTGTTATTTGATTGTAATTGATAATAAGCTGCTTTCTTCTCGAAATTTTTTATATTTTTGATATGTAATATGAAGTAAAATCTAATTTAACTTTTGGAGTACGCATGATCTTAGTTTGTGAACTTAAATTACTCAAGCCTAAGTGCATTTCAGCAAACATACTTTTGAAACATTAATGAAAATCTGTTAACATGTAATAATTTTAAAATTATTACGATTTTTCCTTGAAACCGTAACCATTTTTACATAAATACTAATATACGGAATTGACGAGTAGGTTGATTAAAAGTATTAAATTTGGTTAAATTTAAGTAAAGTGTGTTAACTGATTGTAATATCACTTATATAGCTTTAAAAAGAAGCTGTTTTCTTCTCGAAGTTGTTTATATTACTGATATGTTATGTAACCTAAAATCTAATTTAAATTTTGGTACAAATACGATGTTAGTTTGTGAACTTTAATCAGCCAGACGTATTACTAATCTATTTTCATAAACATACTTTTGAAACATTCAAGAAATGTCTTAACATTTAATAGTTTTAAAATTATTAGCATTTTACTTTAAAACCGTAACCAATTTTGCATAAGTGGATTTTTAATCACATATTAAACTATTGAATACGTTGATTAAAAATATTTAATTTGATTAAATTTAAGTAAAATGTGTTATTCATCTGTAATTTAAAATTTAAATCTTATTTAAATTGTGGACAAATATGATCTTAGTTTGTGCACTTTAATCAGTCAGCAGTATTACTAATCTATTTTCATAAACATTTTGAAACATTAATGAAATGTATTAACATTTAATAATTTCAAAATTATTAGTATTTTACTTTAAAATCGTAATCATTTTCCGTAAGTGGATTTTTAATCGCATATTAAACTATTGAATAAGTTGATTAAAAATATTTAATTTGATTAAATTTAAGTAAAATGTGTTATTCATCTGTAATTTCCTTTATATAACTTTGAAAATGAGTTGTTTTATTTACCGAAATCGTTCATATTATTAACATGTTATGTATCTATAATTTGTGAACTTTAATCACTCTAAAGTAACACTAATATATTTTCATAAACACACATTTGAAACATTAATAAAATGTGCTAACATTTAAAAGTCTTAAAATTATTAGTATTTTACTTTAAAGCCTTAACAATATTCGCGTAAATGGATTTTTAATCACATATTAAACTGCTGAATAAGTAGATTAAAAATATTTAATTTGATTAAGCAAAATGTGTTATTTATCTGTAACTTCCTTTATGTAATTTTAAAAATGAGTTGTTTTATTATCGAAATAGTTAAATAACTGATGCGAATAAAAATCTAAAATGTTATTTAAATTTTAGATTAAGGTCACCTATATAAACTCTTTGGAATTTAATGAAATTAGTTTACACATATTACCTATGAACCTTATAAATGCAAAATGTATTAAAATATTTCTTTACAATCCTTAGGTTTGCATACATATATATAATATACATATACATATATATATATATATATATATATATATATATATATATATATATATATATATATATATATATATATATATATATATATATATATATATATATATATATATATATATATATATATATATATGTATATACATATATATATATATATATATATATATATATATATATATATACATATGTATATACATATGTATATACATATATATATAATATACATATATATATATATATATATACATATATATATATATATACATATATATATATATATATATATGTATGCATACATACATATATATATATACATATATATACATATATATATACATACATATATATGTATATATATGTATATATATATGTAATACCGTAGGAGGAATTGAGGGGGTTAACTAACAAACCCACCCCCTTGTACAGCTTGAACACAATACTTTTTAAAATCTTAATTATATTGGAAAAACAATAAATAAGTGTTCTTAAAAATATAATAAATAAATAGTTTAATAATTTATAAGTGTTGTTTCAATAGATATTTTTGCTTGGGGTCATACGTGAAAATATCGAATTACTAACTTTCCAGGTACATCAAGCTTAAATGCATATATTTCAAAAGAAAAAAAATTAAATGTAGTACTGTCATTTATTGTAATTTTTAAATGTCAAAAACATAAAAAATAATAAAAAAAAAACCCATTCATATTTCTCAAAAAAGGAGAAAAAAATGTTTAACAGGAGGTTTCCCTGCGAAACTACTGTTCGCTAAAGGGTTAAATTGACGACTTTTCAATTTGAATAAGCATATTTTTCAAACATTAATAAAAACCCTTTGACTATTAATAGCTATAAAATTATGAATATACTACCTTGAAATAATAATCACTTTAACATAAGTGCATTTCTAATAACATATTAAATTGTTGTATTGGTTGATTAAAAATGAGATATATTACTTTTGATGATCCATTGCAGCTTTAACCCATCCACCGACAACCTTCCCCACCTTTTTCCCTTTCAAAACGGTCACCCTTTTCGTAAACTCCAGACGGAACTTACCGTACCATACTAGAGTTGCCGGTTTAAAAGTTGTCAGGCTAGTTATAAGTTATTTTCCCTACAAGGTAAAGGAGTTCAGTTACGCAAAATTAGTTTCTTTCATTTATTATCGCTTTGCAATATTTTTTTCCCTCAAAAGTGTGTTATATGAGTGCGAACGAGAAGGGGTCGACAGGTCCGTTTTTGAACAGGAATTCGCTGTCGAACCCCCGTCGACGCGTCCGTTCAGTGGGTTGGGTTACACTTTATATACTTAATTATGTTTGCATAATTAATTTATGTCAATATACAACATACGTTGTAATACATTGTATAGTGCATACACAATAATGCATTGTAATATTGATAAAACTATCAGTTTTGGTCTGGTTTGGTTTTGAGCGATATGGTCTATTGTTTTGCACACGAGGGCTAATGAGACTGGGACCTACAGTTTAAAGCCGATTCCGAGCGGCTACAAACATTCATGCCAGCAGCGGGATTCGAACCCACGAACTCCGGTTCCGAAGAGCAGCGCTCCACCATTCGGCCATTGTTCGGTGATCAAACTATCAGAGATTGGAGTTCATTAAAAACGAGATAAATTAGTTTTAGTAATCCACTGTAGCTTTTAGCGGGTTGTACTTTATAACAGGGTTGACCAACATGCGGTTCTTTGAAGGAATATTTGTGGTTCTCGATAAATGTACTAGAGTTCCCTTTTCATTTTTGTGTTATTATATTTTAAAAAATTATTAGAACTGATGGAACTCCTACAATGCTAGGTAAAAAAATAGGTCTTATTAGACTTTTAAGAGATGATTCTCAAATTCCACAATTCATACCGATTCACTGCATAATTCACCGAGAACATCTCGTTACAAAATCCCCTATATAATAATAGCCTAAGGTGTCTGTCGGCAAATTTTTGAAGCGGTTGTACCTGGAATGGATTCCTCGGCTAAGGGCAGACGATTAAATTTATCAATTTATTCACGTAATAAATAGGTAAAAATAACATTTTTTTCTAGCATTATGACGTCATTCCTTTAACCATCTCATATAATCATTTCTTGTTTTAAATTATTTAAATATCGCGTGCATTATTTTCATACGTTTTATCGCTGAACTTACATATTAAGCAAATAATTTTCTTTTATATTTGACTTAAATAATAGATTAAGTATATAAGTGATAATTTTAAATTCAATCATCGATTATTTTTGTTGTAATGAAAATTTTATCATCGGTATTAACAATAAATTCTTTTCATATAAGTCGAGGACTACTAAATATCTAACTTTTAATTTATATATATTTGGAAATTAAGAAGTTTGTTTGTTTGTTATACATAACCACATGGTTTGACTAAATGAATTCCATGTGATTCTAAACTGCATTACAGGATCGGGAGACTCTAGAGGAGTATGACGATAAATAAACTATTGAGAGTGAACCAGATAATTCTCAGCCAAAAAACAAACCATTTTATTACCTGCCTCATTGGGTACTTAACAGTTCTGGAATATTAAAAATTTTACTGATCCCGTCATATGATGGGCTATATGCTAGTATTTAATATAATTCTGATGTTGTCAAAATAGTGTAACACATTGTAAATTACATTCGCACCAATGCAAAAAATATCATCGACAATTCAAAAATTTCCTTGAAAAATTAAAGAACGAATAACTTTCAAATGACATGGAATAAATATAATTTCTGTACAAATAATTTTTTTAATATTTTTTTTTGCATACCTTTTAAATATGTAATTAATTGCGGCTCGCAAAAAATTTCAAATTTTGAAAAATGGATCGGACTATCAAGGAGCTTGGCCTCCCCTGCTCTATAAGCATAATTAATTTATGGATATATACAATATACATTGTAATAAATTGTATGTTGCATACATAATAATACATTGTAATGTTGAACTGAGTGGGTTAAAAATAACATTTAAAAATTTTCGTATTTGTGATTAAAGAATTCCTTTTTTATCACTTCGTTAAAAAAGGTTCTGTTTTCCTTCTTTTCAGGAACAAACGAGCTGGAACGCTTCAGGCTGGACAAGAAGATTCGCTCATTCGTTCGAGCCGCGATAAAGAATTAAAAACATTTCATCCATCTTCCCCCTTCAATCCACTTTCATTTTTTTTTTTTCAACATAAACATGATCCCCTATCGCTCTTCAATCGTGACCACCTGCGATCTTGTTTGATACACACAAAGGTTCGGGGTGTCTGCGTTTAGATAGAGATAAATAAATAAATAAAATAAGTTGGCGGAAGTCATTTGGCGTCAAATCTCTCGCACCGGTGATATGGATGGGTAGTGGCCCGCAAAACTCTGTTTCAACCCCATTGCGGCTCTGCGATCACAACAAAAACAAATCCCTCCCCCCCTCCCGCTTCACCTCCCTGAATGGAGAATCTTGGAACGCTGCCGCTGGAAAGATTCGACGGATGGCTGTTCTGGCGTTACGAACTTCCCTTCGTGTCCGAGGAGGAACTGGCCACAGCGCTCAGTCCCGACTGCGATGATCTTGCTATGATGTCGTCCTGCTCGCCGGATCCTTGCGCATGCGCGGCTCTCCGTCGCCCCGGCAACGGCCCGCTCGCGGCCACCCTCCGGTGCGGGGCCGCCTGCCCAAACGGAATCCCAGCGAACGGGGCTGAGGGTTGCGATCGCTGCTGCACCACCCCCGCCGACTGCAGTGGCCGATCCGGGAAAATCGATCGCGCGGAGGAATACGGGTGCGAACAGGATCGCGGAATAAGCGAGCGGTGTGCCGACGGCGATGGCCGGCACGTGAATCCATGTGCAGCAGCAACAGCGGGCATGGGCAACCTAAGCAGCAGCGGTCAGCCCGGCGAGAAGAAGTCTAAGGGCGGGGGAGGAGGCTCACAGCAGCAACAGCAACAACAGTCTAAGTTCCGGTTTGGCAAAGGCGAGCCCAAACACAAGGGCAAAGCCGACAAGAAGGCAAGGCATGACGCCGAACCGCCGGTCTCTTATCAGTCCGGCAAGCAGCGGGGGTCGTCGGACGGGGCGGCGGCCATCGTGCCGGTCGAGTCCACCCCGAGCCCCGGCAGCTCCATGTCCAGCTCGGTGTACGTGGACACCCACAGCCACCTGCCGACACCTGTTGACCAGAATGCGGAGGATGACTCCATCCTGGAAGGCGACTCACAGATACTGGATGACGGCACCACCACCCTCCAGGACGCTTCCCCAGGCAGCCTCAGTGATATCACTGTTTTCTGCGATGACAACAGTAGCATGGGTGGCAACCGACAAGATGCAATTGCTATGTCCGGCATGATCAAGCGACCCCCTTCCGCTTCGCAGTCCCTGCCGGGCACCCCGGGGGACGGCCACCACCACATGAACGACCCATCCTCCCACTTCCCCGCCATGGGGTTCTCCACCATGTACGAGTCCCGGTACCGGCACCACACCGAGACAGAGTCCTCGTCGTACAGCAGCGGCGGCAGGGACCTCAGCACGACGAGTTCCTCGTCCAGCAGCAGCATGGACTTGCTGGAACACTTCCACAAACAGAGGAACTCCATGGACCCCGCTCCACCCTCAACGCTGCCTTTCACTATCACTCAGCACAGGAAGGTGGTCCTTCCCCCGCACAAGTTCGGCGCCGGGGGACCTCCTCCTCCCCCTCCGGCCGGAGGCATCCCGAACGGGACCAAGTCCGGCATATCCGGCTCGGAGGAGTGCTTGAGACCGGCGAACCTGTACGGGAGCGAGCACCAGTCCTCGCCGTCTAGGAGGCATTCCTCGTACGGCGACGTGCCTCCGCTTGACGGAAATGTCCTCAGGAAAGTCGCCTCTCTCACACTTGACAAGGCGACCATAGACTCGAAGGTCAACAGGCCGAAGTTCGTACCTGAAAAGTTGGATTTTAGTCTGTACGAGAAGTTTGAAGGTAAGCCACTTTCCTCTTTGCATACCACTTTATTATATTTGCTTCTTGATGAACTTTAACCTATTACACTTTTACAAACTGAACTATGACTGAATCAGGTATTATTCTGATCCGAAAAGTTCCGAATTTTCCGAATATTTATGTTCCGAAAATTATAAAAATTATATTTTTTCCGAAATTTTGAAAATAATTTTCTGAAAAATCTGTTCCTGAAAATTAAAAAGAAAGTTTTTTTTAAACCTTCTTACGCTTCAGATATAAAATATATATATAAATGTATTTTGTAGACAATCAGAAAGTTTTATATCTTTTGTCACCCTTTTTTCTTTTCTGCCGCGTCCACAAATTTGTTTTTCTACTAAGAACAGTAATAATAAGTTATGTCATTTTCTTTTTTAAAACAATATATTCAGTTTAAGGAAGTGAATTTTTGTTTTCTAGATAACCAACATACACATTGATATGTGTGTGTTTGTATTATTTTTTTCAGAACACACTTATATTTGCAACTCTATAATAAGGTGATACATATTAGAACATATATGCAATACAAGCAATATCTTAAAATTTAATTTTATGTATTCAGTTAAGGAAATTAATTTTTGTTTTAGATATATATTAGATATATATTAGATTTATTTAGATATATATTAGAACATATTAATATATTGATATTTAAGTAAACAATAAATGACAATATTAAAATTCAGATATCATTTAACTCTAACCTTAATATAGTTTTTTTTTTTAATTATTTTTAATATTTATTATTTTGAATATTATTTTAAATATTTTTTTTGTACCGAAGAACAGTAATGTTATGTGATTTTCTTTTTTAAAAGCAATATATTAAAATTTAAATTTGTGTATTAAGATTAAGAAATTGAATTTTTGTTTTCTAGATAACTTATCCACACATTGATATGTGTGTTTTTTTAATTTTATGCAGATCACACTTATATTTGTAATTCTATAATAAGATGATATATATTATAACATATTAATATATTGATATTTGGCAAACAATAAATCACAATATTAAGATTCAGATATCATTTAGCTCTAGTTCTGACATCCAGAAAATAACCTTCGTTTAAAATTAAAATTCGTTTTAAAAAGAAATTTATATGATTTTCTCTTTAAAGCAATATCTTAAAATTTAATTTTATGTATTCAGTTAAGGAAATTAATTTTTGTTTTAGATATATATTAGATATATATTAGATTTATTTAGATATATATTAGAACATATTAATATATTGATATTTAAGTAAACAATAAATGACAATATTAAAATTCAGATATCATTTAGCTGTAGTTGTGACATTCAGAAAATAACCTTAATATAGTTTTTATTTTACATTATTTTAAATATTTATTACTTTGAATATTATTATTTTAAATGTTTTTTTCTACCGAAGAACAGCAATGATATGTTATGTGATTTTCTTTTTTAAAGCAATGTATTAAAATTTAAATTTATGTATTCAGATTAAGAAATATGTATTTAGATTTTTCCGAAAATTTTGTAGGATGTTCAGAATTTTTTTTTTAACGTAGAATCACCTATTGACTGAATAATAGTAATTATGTAGTAAATTAGAATTAGAATATTTTTTTATTTTTATCTATAGTAGAATTTTAAATTTCTCCTCGCCCCCCCCCCAAAAAAAAAAACTTTTTTTATCATTGGCATTATGGGTCAATTTTAGCTCAATTAAATTCATCTCCTTAATACTAAACATACCAACACTTAATACATACTTATTTCTACAATAGCCGGTCAAATAACCGTACTTTGTGTATGCTGATTGAATGTATGCAATATGAATACTGGGAAGTAAATAAAATATAAACTTTATTATTATTAAACACAATTGTATATTGCTAAATTTCATGTATTACAACACAAATAATAAGAATTTTTGATTTATTACCAATCGCATTTTTTACATATACGTTAAAATTAAATTATAACTTTATTAATTTATACAAAAAATTAATTTATTTTATTCTTAAATTATTATTTATTAATTATTAATTTATGAAATAAATTATAATTTTTTATTCTGGGATATAAAATTATATATTATAGTTAAAGTATATAATTATATTTCCTTCCTAATTAAAATTAAAAATATTAAATTTTTTATAATTTCATTTTGGTTATTGTTAATTTTTATGTATTACAACACAATTAATGATATTACTCATTTTTACGTTTACATTCAATTATATTATAATTTTAGTTTATAAAAAATTAATGTAATTTATTATTAAATATATTATATACTATTATTAATTTATGAAAATTATAATTATATTATAATTTTTTTTATACTGGGAAGAAAATAAAATATAAACTTTATTATAATTAAAATCAATTGTATATTGTTAATTTTTATGTATTACAAACACAATAAGAATTTTTGATTTATTACCCATCGAAATTTTTACGTATACATTACAATTATATTTTTATTATTTTTATAAAAATTAATTAATTAAACAAAGATTATTTATTACTATTTTATTAAATTATGAAAATTACAATTATAATTTATGTTATATAATCAATAAATTATAAACTTTATTATTTAAACACAATTGTATATTAGCTCAATTTTTATGTTTTACAAAAACAATAAAATTTTGATTTATTATCCATCGTATTTTTACATTTACTTTACAATTATTATTATATTTTATTAATTAATATAAAAAAATTAATTTATTATTAAATTATTATTTACTAATATATTATTCAATTTATGAAAATTATAATTATAATTTTTTTATCGTGAGAAATAAAATATAAACTTTATTATTATTAAACACAATTGTATATTGCTAAATTTCATGTATTACAACACAAATAATAAGAATTTTTGATTTATTACCAATCGCATTTTTTACATATACGTTAAAATTAAATTATAACTTTATTAATTTATACAAAAAATTAATTTATTTTATTCTTAAATTATTATTTATTAATATTTTATGCCGAACGATAGCCGAATGGTTAGAGTGCTGGCCTTCGGTACCGGAGTTCGTGGGTTCGAATCCCATTACGGCATGGATGTTCGTAGTCGTTCGGAATCGGCTTTAAGCAGTAGGTCCCAGGCTCATTAGCTCCATTAGTGTTGCAAAAAGTAGACCGTAGCACTTTAAACCTAATATATTATTAAATTTATGAAAAAATATAAATTTTTTTTTTTTTTTTTACTGGAAGAAATAAATATAAAACTTTATTATAATTAAAACACAATTGTATATTGTTAATTTTTTATGTATTACAAACACAGAGAATTTTGATTTATTACACATCGTATTTTTTACATATACATTACAATTATTATTTATAATTTTATTTTTTTAAAAATTAATTTAATTTATTATTAAATTATTATTTATTAATGTTATTGTTGAATTTATGAAAATTAAATTTTTTTTATAATTCTTTTTATACTGGGAAAGAAATAAATTATAAACTTTATTGTAATTAAACAGAATTGTATATTGTTAATTTTTATGTATTATGTAATTACAAACACAATAAGAATTTTTGATTTATTACCCATCGTATTTTTTACATATACATTACAATTATATTAGAATTATAATTTTATTAATTTAAAAAAATAATTTAATTTATTAAATTATGTTTTATTAATATATTATTAAATTTATGAAAATTATAATTATATTATAATTTTTTTTATACTAGGAAGAAAATAAAATATAAACTTTATTATAATTAAAATCAATTGTATATTGTTAATTTTTATGTATTACAAACACAATAAGAATTTTTGATCGCATTTTTTATATATACATTGCAATTATATTATAATTTTATTAATTTATATAAAAAAATTAATTTAATTTATTATTAAATTATTTATTAATATATTATTAAATTTATGAAAATTATAATTATGTTATAACTTTTTATACTGGGAAGGAAATAAAATATAAACTTTATTATAATTAAAGAACAATTGTATATTGTTAATTTTTATTTATTAAAAGCACAATAAGAATTTTTTATTTATTACCAATCGCATTTTTTACATATACATTACAATTATATTATAATTTTATTAATTTATATAAAAAATTTAATTTATTATTAAATTATTCATAACATATTATTATTAAATTTTATTTATTTATAAAAATTATAATATTATAAAAATTATATTATAAATTTTTATAATTTTATTATATACATTA
>CM063499.1:36339603-36344603 GCA_032207245.1 Pardosa pseudoannulata | reverse complement strand
TCATTCCTTTAAACATCTCATTTAATCATTTCATATTTTAAACTATTTAAATATCGTCTACACTATTTTAATATCTTTTATCACTGAACTTAGATATTACGTAAATGATTTTCTTTTATGATTTTGGCTTAAATAATAGATTAGGTACATATGTGATAATTTTAAATTTAATCATCAAATATTTTTTGTTGCAATGAAACTTTTATCACCTGTATTAACAACAAATCTAGGAGTCTATTTCACGGACTCATAAATATCTAACTTTTAATTTATATATATTTGGAAATTAAGAAGTTTGTTCTTTTGTGTGTTTGTTTATTATACATAACCACACGGTTTGACTAAATGAATTCAACGTGATTCTAAACTGCATTACAGGATCGGGAGACCCTAGAGGAGTATGACGATAAATAAATTATTAAGAGTGAACCAGATAGTTCTCAGTCAAAAAACAAACCATTTTTTACCTGCCTCATTGGGTACTTAACAGTTCTGGAATATTAAAAATTTTACTAATCCCGTCATATGATGGGTTATATGCTAGTGCAAATATATTAAATTTCTTTGCAAACGTGTTTGTCGTTGGCTACACGCATCAAAATAAATATTCTAATACAATTTTGTTTTAAACCTTAAATTTGGCAACAACAGACATGTATAAAATTATGATCACATCAACAACTGTCAATAAAATATCATTTGTTTTCTGGATCTGCTTTTGTCTAAACTAAATGCGAAGAGCAAATTTATTAAATTTATTTACAAGCTTGTTTGTGTCGTTGGCTGCTCGCATCATTATAAATCTTCAAATATAATTTTATTTTAAACATTAAAGTTGGCAACAGCTAACATGTAGACAATGCACAACTGCCTAATCCTGACATTAATTTTGCAACAGAAAATTTGTCAAAAAGCACTACACATGAGTAAATTATAACCTTAAACAAATGGTCACGTTTCTAAAATATCCATCATTTTAATTAAGGCCTTCACGCAGATTAAAGTCGAACTTTTGGGCAATTCTACACGGTGTTCGTGTATTCTTTTTTATATATTGTGACAATAATAGTATAATGAGAATAGTAAAAAATAAAATGTAAGTGTTATATCACAGGCTTTTATTTGACCATATATCATAAGGGATATTACAAATAGATAAGAAAATGTTCTGAAAAGAAAAGGGCAGAACGATGGCCAAATAGTTAGGGCGCTGGTCTTCGGTACCGGAGTTTGTGGGTTTGTATCCCATTGTGGTATGGATGTACATAATAGTTGTTCGGAATCGGCTTTAAGAAGTAGGTCCCAGTGTCATTAGTCCTAGCATTGCAAGAAAGAACACCGTAGTGCTCCAAACCAAAAGAAAAAGCTAACCGGGAAAAATAAGTATAAGAATTTGGAAAGTCAAGTCCAGAAAAAATATTTGGTGCCAATTATATCTAAAAATTTATTTTCTACTGTTGAAATAAAATACTAGACAGGAAATACTTAATGAGAAAAATACCTATCGAACAAATACCTATAGGAAAGTTATATATATATATATATATATATATATATATATATATATATATATATATATATATATATATATATATATATATATATATATATATATATATATATATATATATATGTATGTATATGTATGTATATGTATATGTATGTATATGTATGTATATGTATATGTATGTATATGTATGTGTATGTATATATATATGTATATATATATATGTATATATATGTATATTTATATGCATATATGTATATATATATGTATATTTATATATATATGTATTTATATATGTATATTTATATATATATATGTGTGTGTATATGTGTGTATATGTATATATATATATATATGTCTATATATATATATATATATATACATATATATATATATATATATATATATATATATATATATATATATATCTATATATATATATATATATATATATACATATATATATATATATATATATATATGACACGGACGTGTAGTTAAGGCATGGAAGACACATTTGATTTCATATATAAAAACTTCTTTATTGCAATACTTCTGTCTATGGCTATGCCATTTAGATATCTTTTGTTCTCATACTTTGCTATGACAAGCGTGGAATATGTTATCAGCCCGAGTTCCCTCTGAGAACTGTTTCTTCTGGCGTTGCTACCTAAGCAAATTCCTATGTCTACTTCCGCGTGAGCTTTTTTACTCTATATAGTTATGCTCGAGGGTGTGTATTTCTCCTATTATATGTTACGTTATCGTTAATGAGTTCTTATTTTTAATTATTTATTTATTGACTATTTTTAATTATAACTCCTTTAATTCTTAACCCCTATTTTTAAACCTGACATATATATATATATATATATATATATATATATATATATATAAAAGAGGTTCTACTGTATATATATATATATATATATATATATATATATATATATATATGTATATATATATATATATATATATATATATATATATATATATATATATACAGTAGAACCTCTTTTTAACGACCCCACGATACAACGACCTCTTCGTTATAACGACCATCTTAAAAAGTCCCAATTATTTTATCATAGGAATAATGTTAATTTTGAATCACTACAACGACCCCAAGCTTATTATTTTTCGTTAGAACAACCGCCAATTTTAAACCTCAGAACTCATGAGCAAGTGAGCTATTTCAAAATTATTGTACTGTTGTGCAACTTCAAGAAAAATGTACTCCTCTCTTTGTGTTTGCTTAAAGGAGGGGAATGGGCGTGACGAAAAGAGGAGAACTAAATCTTCAATTATCTTTTCATGTTTTTGTTGCGGTAGACGAAACTTTACAGTGCTGCGGAGAAAATTTGAATGAGGACGCTTTTATTGCCCGTATTGCCGGAAATGAAGAAATCTGCAATTCCGACGACGGAGAAGAAATCGTCGAAGCTTTTGAAAAAGTGAATGAAAAAGAAGCCTTCAATGCAATCAATGCTTTGCGTCAATATTTTGAAGGACAATTTAATTCTGAAGATTTCCTTCAAAATCTAACGGATATGGAATCAGTGATAAAGAAAAATGCCCAAATGAACTTGAAACAGGCGTCTATCAAAGACTTTTTTTTCAAAAATACAGTAATGGAAATACAAATAAATAGAAGTGTTCTCTAGGTATCTACTGTTGCATCATTTCTTTTCTCAATTTTTTTTATTATTTTTTTCAATTATAATTTTTTTATTATTTTTTTCTACGACCATATGATGTTGGTCCCACAGGGAGTCGTTAATATAGGTTTATCTCAATATAAATGATAAAGATTAACTTCTTGAGGTACACTATAATATTATATAGTAATTATCTCAATATAATCTATATTGAAATATATCAGAGGATACACCTCTATATGAGTCTTTGATGCACTTCTTTTTTCACAGTTCAGTGTTCCTTAACGATTGAAAGGAGCATTACGCTAAAGAATTACTAAATTGCTTTGGGTATTAAAATAACTCTCTCGGTGTTTTTAACACGCCCTTCTTTTTGTTTCTTTGTCGATTTACTACGGCGATCGATTCGTGATGACCACGTGACTTGGATGTTTAATGACATCTCATTCACCGATGCGCTTTCTACTATTGTCGTTAAATACTACAGACGTTAATCGCTCTGGTTTGACTGAGGACTTAACGCCTGTCTGGGACCAAATAATCATTCGTTTTAACCACTGCTGCATGATTCGCTAATAACAACGAATAATCGGGAATGTTTTGTCTTTTTATTCCTTTATTTACAAATAAAATCTGTAGAGAATGAACCTAGAGCTTTTGTCATTGTCAATATGTATGCGGATAATTTTAGCTCCTTTACTTAAAATATTAAATTTTCCTGACACACTTTTCGCAGCCTTAAAAAACTACATATTGATTTTCATTAATAATTATTACTTCTTGTAAAATAATAATTATTTGAGTGTAATTTTCCTCCTATTTCAATGTTTATAAAGTTTTAGAAATATTTCACCAGGGGATTGAATTTTCAAACATGCTAAAGTGATGTTTAAAAATTGCATTTCAAATACTATAAATATTAAATTATATGAACAACGAGAAATGTGTTTAGAGTTTCATCTTAGGTCTATAATGCATTCACTGTGAATATTTGAAATGAATATATGCAATAGTTTTTTATTTACATTGCACGTGCGTTGAAAAAAACCCTATTTTTAGTAAAATTTATTAAAGGTTTTTACCGTTACCTTAAAAGCTATGATATTAAATGCAAATATTTTATAGTTTTACTGGTTCTGATTCGAATATTTTAATGGGATTTGTTTTAAACGAGTCAGAAATGTCCAGAGCTTTTAAAATTGTAAAAAAAAAAAAAAAAAAAAATCTAACGATAAAAATGGTCTAAAGATGTTGTGACTCCTTTAAGTAAACAATAGTTTTAAAAGGATGAATGCAGTATTAAGGCTAGAAATCTTGTTTTACAAGTTCAAACATTGACTCTTAATATAAGTTAATCTGAATATAAATTATAGAGGTTAACACATTGCACGCGGGATACGTACTAGTACTTTTTCTGATGACTGATACTTGAGCGCGGGACACGCAGTAAGTTTTCTGACGATTGATACTTGAGCGGGGAACATTTACCAGTACTTTTTCTGATGATTGATACTTGAGCGCGGGACACGCAGTAAGTTTTCTGACGATTGATACTTGACCGCGGGTCACTTACTAGTACGTTTTCTGACGATTGATACTTGAGCGCGGGTCACGTACTAGTACCGGTTAGTGTAACAACGTGGTTAGTTGTGGGTACAAAAATAACGGTATATACAGGAAAACGAAGCCGAACGTTCTTGTCTACTGCATAGATTTTGGAAAAATTAAGACAAAAAGGATAAATATTAAAAGGTTGAATGCAGTATTAAGGCTAGAAACCTTGTTTTACAAGTTCAAACATTGACTCTTAATATAAGTTTATCTGAATATAAATT
>CM063499.1:36267103-36334603 GCA_032207245.1 Pardosa pseudoannulata | reverse complement strand
AATAAATTTATAATTATGGATTGTAATCGATTTGTAAAAAAAGAATAATGAAAAATATGTAGTTTTTTTGCTATAAAATAATATGTATATACGTAGAGCATTTTGTTTTCAGTCAAAAAATATTTTAATCTCGTGATTAAATTATTTCCTCATACTAAATTAGAATATTTTTACTTAACAGAATTTTGTTTTTAATTAAAAGAAATATGTAATCAATAAATTTATAATCATAGATGTATAGGGGAAACCGGGATAAAATGTTTTTTATTTGTATTTGCTCTCAAACTAGATTCAATCTGAAAATATATGCACATTGCTAAATATTAGTTATATTACACCAGTTAAAACCAATTATTATATTACAAAATTTTTTTAATAGCAATACAAAGTGGACCATTTAGAAAATGGTCCATCACGTAAAATGGACCGCAAAAAATTTCTACAGATAACTTAAATGTAGTACATTATTTAATAGTACAAAACATAAAATGTATTATATTTATTTTCTATAGCTTCAATCTGTACACATAAAGCATAATATTAGTGAGTATTGAAGTTAATGAATGATACACCAAAAGATTTGTGTGTTACTGAAAGTCTGCTATTTTCTTGAAAAGCAGTAGGATCTGGGAGACTCATCACAATATCTTGAACATTTTTGAACGATTCATCAAAATTGTCAGGGAAAAGGAACACATTTTGATCAGGTTTTTGCCTGATAAATTTCACAAGAGCGTAATCTTCATTTTTTTCTGTTATTAAACCAACCAAATGAACCACTTTCTTTTTTATCAAAAATTTAACCAAAACATACTTGCCAACTTTTAATTCATTATCAGAATTAGCATCATGCTGTGAATTGCTTTCTTTATCACTGTGTTATGTATCACTATAAACAGACATATTTTCTGAATCATTCAAACTTTCTGATCCACATAAATTTTCTTTATTTGCTTTAAAATTCACAGTTTTATCATTTTTCTGCTTAGTTAAGACTAACATTTTTTCTAAATTCTTCCTGTCTTTAACTAAAGCAGCATTTTTCTGTTTTAATTTTTTCCCTTCCTTCTTTTTGACATTTTTTCAATCATCGTTTTCACTGGTGTATCAGTTAGAATTTTTGATGCACCCTTCTTTCGTTTCTTTGTTGTCTTGCTCAAGCTAGCTTTTGCCAAGGGGCGTAATTCAAAAGGTGATATTGTTTTCAACTGATGATTTTCACTTTGTACTGATTGTGATGTATTTGGTTGCTGATTACCTGTGCTTGGTTGACGATCAGCTGTACTAGTTAATTCAAAATCTGGTGATGGTTGATCAGTCACATATGATGAGAGATATTGGATATCCTAAAGACATTTACATTGAATTGTCACATATCTGTTGCTTTAAATCCTGCAGGTTTTTTAAAGTATCACACATAAAATCAATTTAGAAAGCATCGCAGAAATAAAAAAAAACACAACCTGGAAAATGGACCATGGTCCATTTTACCCCAGGTTCTGGTGGTCCATTTTACCCCATGTGTAATTCTGACAAAAAGTGTCAGAAAAAAAGAACTAATCTTATACTAAATTGTTTTAGCTACATTAAATATAATAATACATCATCTTAGCTCTTTAATGTAAGAAGTTAAATCCTCGAAATCACAATTCTTAAATGAAGAGAAGAAGATATGTTTTGATGAAAATATTTACTTCTGACTACCACAAATCAACTTTCTAGAATAAAATGGCTAAATTGTCAGCTAAACACACAATTACACATTCATTTTCAAGACTGCAGTGCTGTCATCTATGTATCAAAGTATTAAACATTAAAAATAATAAATAAAATAAATAATAGGGGATGGTCCATTTTACCCCGTGGTCCATTTTACCCCGGTCTCCCCTAATCGATATGTAAAACACTGAAAAATATGTAGCTTTTTTGTTATATGATTCTGTGTATATAGATGAGCATTTTGTTTTTCAGTCAAAAAATATTTTAATCTCGTGATTAAATTATTTACTCTTACTAAATTAGAATATTTTTAATTAATATAATTTTGTTTTTAATTAAAAGAAATATGTAATCAATAAATTTATAATCATAGATGTATAACCGATATGTAAAAAAAAATAATAATGAAAAACACTTAGTTTTTTGTTATATGATCCTGTTTTTTTATTAGAGCATTTTTTTAATTAAATGGAAGATGCAAAAATATAAGCAAATATATAAAACTACGTGAACATCTAATTGAAAATTTATAGTAACGAAAGTTTTAGGTAAATTTCTGTTGTATACTATTTGTAAAAAGAATTTTTATATTAAAAAATCTGTTATTAATAAATATGTGATTGAGAATGCGTATTAACAAAATTTTGTTTGCATAATTTTATGTTTTATATTTTGTTTTTAAAATTAAATGAAAGATGTAAACATATAAACAAATATACAAAACTACTTGAATATCTAATTGAAAAAAAATAGTTATGAAAGTTTTACGTAATTTTCCGTTGTATACTATTTGTAAAAAAGAATTTTTATATTAAAAATGTTATTAGTAAATATGGGATTGAGAATGCATAATAACAAAATTTTATTTGCATAATTTAATGTTTTATATTTGTTTTTAAAATTAAATGAAAGATGTAAACATATAAACAAATGTATAAAACTACGTGAATATTTAATTGAAAAAAAATAGTAACGAAAGTTTTACGTAATTTTCTGTTGTACACTATTTGTAAAAAGAATTTTTGTATTAAAAAATCTGTTATTCATAAATATGGGATTCAGAATGCATAATAACAAAATTTTGTTTGCATAATTTTATGTTTTATAATTTGTTTTTGAAATTAAATGAAATATGTAAATATATAAACAAATACATAAAGCTACGTGAATATCTAATTTAAAAAAATAGTAACGAAAGTTTTACGTAATTTTCTGTTGTATACTATTTGGAAAAAGAATTTTTATATTAAAAATCTGTTATTCATAAATATGTGATTGAGAATGCATAATAACAACATTTTGTTTGCATAATTTTACGTTTTATATTTTTTTAAAATTAAATGAAAGATGTAAACATATAAACAAATATATATAACTACGTGAATACCTAATTGAGAAAAGATAGTACCGAGAGTTTTACGTAATTTTCTGTTGTATACTATTTGTAAAGAGAATTTTTGTATTAAAAAATCTGTTATTCATAAATATGGGATTGAGAATGCATAATAACAAAATTTTGTTAGCATAATTTTATGTTTTATAGTTTTTTTTTAATTTAAATGAAATATGTAAATATATAAACAAATATATAAAGCTACGTGAATATATAATTTTGAAAAATAGTAACGAAAGTTTTACGGAATTTTTTATTAAAAATCTGTTAATGATAAATATGTGATTGAAAATGCATAACAACAAAATTTGGTTTGCATAATTTTGTTTTATATTTTGTTTTTAAAATTAAATGAAAGACGTAAGCATATGAACAAATATATAAAACTACGTGAATATTTAATTTTAAAAAATAGTAACGAAAGTTTTACGTAATTTTCTGTTGTATACTATTTGCAAAAAAATTTTATTTTAAAAATCCGTTATTAATAAATATGTGATTGAGAATGCATAATAACAACATTTTGTTTGCATAATTTTACGTTTTATATTTTTTAAAAATTAAATGAAAGATGTAAACTTATAAAGAAATACATAAAACTACGTGAATATCTAATTTTAAAAAATAGTAACGAAAGTTTTACGTAATTTTCTGTTGTGTACTATGTGTAAAACGGATTTTTATATTAAAAATCTGTTAGTAATAAATATGTGATTGAAAATGCATAACAACAAAATTTTGTTTCATAATTTTTTGTTTTTAAAATTAAATGAAAAATATAAACAAATATATAAAACTACGTGAATACCTAAATGAGAAAAAATAGTACCGAAAGTTTTATGCAATTTTCTGTTCTATACTATTTGTAAAAAGAATTTTATTAAAAAATCTGTTAGTAAATATGTGATTGAGAATGCAAAATAACAAAATTTTATTTCCATAATTTTATGTTTTATACCAAGTGTAAATAACATACATACACACAAAAACATGTATATGATTTATTTCTTAATGTTTCACAGAAAGATAATGTTAATTCATTTAACCTGTTTTGTGCATCTTGCAGCAAAACATTTCTTTAACAACAAAATAACATTTCTTCAACATTCTGATATTTTTCTTCAAATATTTCTGTAAAGTATTCATAAAACCTAAAGTCAAAAGGTAAAATTAGGTAAAATAATGTGTTTACAAACATACAAATTAAAGAGCAGGAAAATATGTCTAGTGAATTTATGAAATCTATTTAAGATACGGTTTTCTCTGCGTCGCGTTTAATTTTCCTAGTATAAACAATTTTTTTCCAGTCTACACAAAACAGATCACTTATGCAGTTTGTTTAGGAGCTTTTTCTCTGGAGGCTGGTATATGTATGAATGAAAAATAATGTACGAGGTAAATTGGAAGATAACACAATATATCAAAGGCTAAAATGCACTTGACGTAACGTTGGGATGATTAATTTTGCATAATTTCCTCTTCTGCGTTTTTGAACTACATTTTAGCATTTTCTTGTAAAAAATTAAATAGGCAAGTAGTTTAGCAGATGGATGGTTTTAGAAATTATTTGGCCTGTGTTAGAGAACTGACAAATTAACGTTTCTACAAAATGTAGTTTACATTTTATGAGTGATGGAAAATTGTTTAAATAAATTTTTTGCGGATGTCAACTCACTTTGAATTTATTCTGCTAAAATTCCTCGCCTCACTCTAAGATCTGTGTATTTAAGGCTCCCAAATGAAAGGTTTAAATAAAATAAGTGAACAAACACAGTTATGTAAGGTTTACTGGGTTTTCTGTTTGCGAGAGTCCCGCTGATGTCATACATATTCGTATCCTTTCGGAATTGCCTTTAAGCAGTAGATATCGGTCTCATTAGCTCTCGTGTAGCAAAATAGTAGACCGTACCGCTCCAAATCAACCAATCAACCAACGACGCAATAAAAAAAAAGAAGCGAATTGTGTTTCCACTTGCTTAGTGTTTCAAGTGTTTCAAATACCATTACGTCTTTGATACTATGCGTATTTCAAATATACATTGTCTTTTCTGACGTCTAATTTTGTAAAGTGTACTTTTCGTTCGTTTCTTTTTCAATGGTAAAGCAAACTTACATAAAAATGCCAGAGTCTTTACGTTGTCAATAAAAGTCAGCATAAATAAATTCAATACATAAACAATTTTGACTGTTGATTTATATGTATTTGTTTGATTAGAGTATATGATTTTCTTTTAAAAATGTGCTTATTTTACGACATAGGATGGTATTAGTAGGAAGCTTTTAAGTAAAAAAACACGTTGAGAGAGCACGACTGACTCCATCCAAACAAAAATTCCACTATTAGTTAACTTGGACAGACGTGGCTCTCCAGTATTGATTAGATACTGACTCTTTCCTAACGTCTATATTTCTAAAGTGTTCTTTACTGACGTCACCCAAATAAAAATACACCTGTCAGTTAACTTGGACAGACGTCGCTCTCCAGTGTTAATTGGATACTGACACCTTCCTGTTTCTAACGTCTATTTTTCTAAAGTGTTTTTTACTAACGCCACCCAAATAAAATGTCCGCTGTCAGTTAACTTGGACAGACTCGCTTTCCAATGTTGATTAGATACTGACTCTTTACTGTTTCTAACGTCTATTTCTCTACAGTGTTCTTTACTGACCCCAAACAAACAAAAAGTCCACTGTCAGTTAACATGGATAGGCGTCGCACTGCAGTTTTTAATTAGATACTGAGTCTTTTCTATTTCTAACTTCTATTTTTCTAAAGTGTTCTTTACTGACGCCACCCAAACAAAGTCCGCATCCAGTTAACTTGGACAGACATCACGCTCCAGTGTTAATTAGATACTGACTCTTTCCTTATTTTAAGGTCTATTTTTCTAAAGTGTTCTTTACTGACGCCGCCCAAATAAAATGTCCGCTGTCAGTTAACTTGGACAGACGTCGCTTTCCAATGTTAGTTAGATATTGACTCTTTACTGTTTTTAACGTTTATTTCTCTCAAGTGTTCTTTACTGACTCCAAACAAATAAAAAGTCCACTGTCAGTTAACTTGGATAGGCGTCGCACTGCAGTTTTTAATTAGATACTGAGTCTTTGCTATTTTTAACTTCTATTTTTCTAAAGTGTTCTTTACTGACGCCACCCAAACAAAGTCCGCAGCCAGTTAACTTAGACAGACATCAAGCTCCAGTGTTAATTAGATACTGACACTTTCCTTATTTTAACGTCTATTTTTCTAAAGTGTTCTTTACTGACGCCGCCCAAATAAAATGTCCGCTGTCAGTTAACTTGGACAGACATCGCTTTCCAATGTTGATTAGATACTGACTCTTTACTGTTTTTAACGTTTATTTCTCTAAAGTGTTCTTTACTGACCCCAAACAAACAAAAAGTCCATTGTCAGTTAACATGGATAGGCGTCGCACTGCAGTTTTTAATTAGATACTGAGTCTTTCCTATTTCTAACTTCTATTTTTCTAAAGTGTTTTTTACTGACGCTACTCAAACAAAGTCCGCAGGCAGTTAACTTGGACAGACATCAAGCTCCAGTGTTAATTAGATACTGACACTTTCCTTATTTTAACGTCTATTTTTCTAAAGTGTTCTTTACTGATGTCACCCAAACAAAAAGTACACTGTCAGCACGTGGTTGAGCAGACGTCGCTCTCCAGTGTTGATTAGATACCGACTCTTTCCTATAGCTAACGTCTATTTTTCTAAAGTGTTTTTTACTGACTCCAAACAAACAAAAAGTCCACTGTCAGTTAACTTGGATAGGCGTCGCACTGCAGTTTTTAATTAGATACTGAGTCTTTCCTATTTCTAACTTCTATTTTTCTAAAGTGTTCTTTACTGACGCCACCCAAGTCCGCAGCCAGTTAACTTGGACAGACGTCGTGCTCCAGTGTTAATTAGATACTGACTCTTTCCTATTTCTAACGTCTGTTTTTCTAAAGTGTTCTTTACTGACGCCACCCAAACAAAAAGTCCACTGTCAGTTAACTTGGATAGGCGACGCACTGCAGTGTTAATTAGATACTGACTCTTTCCTATTTCTAACATTTATTTTTCTAAAGTATCTATTGTCTAAAGTATTAAGTATTTTTATTTATTGACGCCACCCAAATAAAAAATTCGCTGCCAGTTAACTTGGACAGACCTCGCTCTCCAGTGTTGATCAGATACTGACTCTTTCTTATATCTAACGTCTATTTTTGTAAAGTGTTCTTTGCCGACGCCACCCAAACAAATGTCAACTGTAAGTTAACTTGTACAGACGTCGCGCTCCAGTGTTAATACTGACTCTTTCCTATTTTAGAAATAAAATTAAGTCTATTTTTCTAAAGTGTTCTTTACCGACTCCACCCAAACAAAAGTCCACTGTCAGTTAACTTGGACAAAAGTTGCGCTCAAGTGTTAATTAGACACTGACTCTTACTTGTTTCTAACGTCTATTTTTCTAAAATGTTCCTTCCACGTTGATTCTTTTGCGGTTGAGAAGCAAGTTTTAAGTAAAAATGCAATTTTATTTAAGCTGTAAATAAAAATTAACATAAAATAATAATTGTAATATTTGTAACAATTTTAACTGATGTTTTGTATATGTGTCGTATAGAATGTATAATCGTATAGAATATAAATTTTTAAATCAAAATGTGTTAACTTTCCGGTACAATATAGTGTAAATAAAAAACTGTTAAGCAGATAAAAGTTCATTTCCTTTTCTGCCGTCTATTTTTGGAAAGTGTTATTTTCAGTTCGGTTACTTTTTTAGGGGCAATGCCAATTTTCAAGATAACCTCTTTTTCTGTTGAAAATATACTTGAGTAATAAATTTAATATGTGTAACAATTTTCAATTTTCAGTGATTTATGTATATGAAATGATTCGACCATAATTTATATATATATATATATATATATATATATATATATATATATGTGTGTGTGTGTGTGTGTGTGGTTTAAAAAGGGGGGGGGTAAGCAAGTTATAATTAAAATTAGCCGGATCTCATTAACGATAACGTAATAAGAGAATGATTGACCCTCGAGCTGAACGATACAGAGTAAAGAAGCTGACGCGGAAGTAGGCAATAGGAAGTTGCTTAGGTAGTGACTCCAAAAACTCAGTTCTAGGAGGCAAATCGAGCTGGTAACATCTCCCACGCATATCGTCGCAAAATGTGAACAAAGGGTATCTAAATGCCATAGCCATGGACAGAAGAATTAAAGAAGTTTTTATATATGAAATCAAACATGTTTTCCATACCTTAACCATACATAACCATATATAACCCCATACCTTAACCATATTTATATATATATATATGTATATATATATATATATATATATATATATATATATACATATACATATACATATATACATATATACATACATACATATATATACATATGTATACATATGTATACATATATAATGTGTTTACTTTCTGCCACAATATAGCACAAATAAGAAGCTGTTAAGCAGATAAGCAGATAAAAGCTCTTGTTTTTTCCTGCCTTATTTTTGTAAAGTGTTCTTTTCTAGAGAAAAGCCATTTTTAAGAAAACTTTTTTTCTTTTTTACATTGACAATAAATTTGAGTATAAATTAATAAATGTAGTGCTTGTAACAATTTTGGCTTCTGACATGTATATATGAAATCTATTAGCACTATATATATATATATATATATATATATATATATATATATATATATATATATATAAATCTTGTGTTCGTGTGTTTGTAATAGATCTCCCCCTAAGCGGCTGGACTGGTCTTGATGAAATTTTGTGTTTGTAATTAAGTTGACTCAAGAATGGTTTAGATTCACAATATCATCCGATAGGAAATGAGGTTTTTTTTTATTAAAAATAAAAAATTGTACACCTATTGAGGTTATTATAATACCGCTTGAAACCTTTCACTGCCAACGTATCTATAGCGCAGTGGTCAGAACAACGGTCTTCAGTACGAAAAGTCCCACGATCGAATCTCCGTACAGGCGATGTGGGAATTTTAATTTAATCTAATTATGTTTTTGATAGCTGTGCGCATGTTGGCTGAAAGTAATTTTTTACTTACTTTTCCATCAAAACGGTTCAGCTTATAATTTATTTAAAAATCATTTTACAGTTTTTGGATTGACAGCGTTCGTCTACTAAATATATATTATATATCAAAGATATGTTTACTTTATATCATGTAAAAAACTGATAAGCAGATAATTGCTCTGCACCTTTTATTAGACCTATATTTATAAAGTGTCTTTTATATTTCAGTTACTTTTTTATATTAAAAGCGAACTTTACAAATACATTTTTATATCTGTTTTTTCTTTACATTGTATGTAAATTTTAGTATAAATTAAAAATATAATACTTAGAACAATTTTGGCTGCTGATTTGTATGTAGGAAATCGATTCTAATCGGAACTGAGAAGGTGCGTATTCATATTTTATGCCTTGCTCGCTTACATGCAGTTTGTCGATATGGAAGCAAGAAAGCGAAATGATTTAAAATTAATACAAAAAATGGGATTTTTAAATCGTTATGACAGGTTACCAAAAATGAGTCAGCGCAATGCTGCAGCGCAGTTAAACATTTTTCAGCCTCGGAATTGCATTGAAAGTGTTGAAACGTAGAGTACAACACCGCTCCGATGACTTTAAAAAACATTATGATTACGAACAATTTATCAATGAGCTTCTTAGAAAAAATTGTAGACTATTAACAATTGATCAATTTTTTAAATTCTGTATATAATTTCACGATCCTGGAATTTTTTAGAAATACGCACACCCTGCTGGTAGTCAATAATTGTCAGATAAGCAGAAGGCAACACATTCTTATTGGAACTGAGAAGGAGCGTATTCACATTTTATGCCTTGCTCGCTTACATGCAGCTTGTCGATATGGAAGCCAGAAAGCGAAATGATTTAACATTAAAACAAAAGATGGAAATTTGAAATCGTTATGACAGGTTACCAAAAATGAGTCAGCGCAATACTGCAGCTCAGTTAAACATTTATCAGCCTCGGAATTGCATTGAAAGTGTTGAAACGTGGAGTACAACACCGCTGCTATAACTTTAAAAATCATTATGATTACGAAAAATTTATTAATGAGCTTCTTAGAAAAAATTGTAGACTATCAATAATTGATCAATTTTTTAAATTCTGTATATAATTTCACGATCCTGGAATTTTTTAGAAATACGCACACCCTGCTGGTAGTCAATAATTGTCAAATAAGCAGAAGGCAACACATTCTGATAGGAAATGAGGAGGAGCGTATTCACATTTTATGCCCTGCTCTCTTTTATGCAGCTTGCCGATGTGGAAGCCAGAAAGCGAAATGATTTAACATTAAAACAAAAGATGGAAATTTGAAATCGTTATGACAGGTTACTAAAAATGAGTCAGCGCAATGCTGCAGATGAGTTAAACATTTCTCAACCTCTGAATTGCTTTGAAAGTGTTGAAACGTGGAGTACAACAACGCTCAGATAACTGTAAAAAACATTATGATTACAAACAATTTATCAATGAGCTTCGCAAAAAATTGTAGACATTAACAATTGATCAATTTTTTAAATTCTGTATATAAGTTTTATGTTTTAAAGGATAATTTAAAGTACAGAAATATAAAGTGAGTTTTTTCATTTTATTTTGAAATTTAGTACTTGGGAATTAAAGGAGGGAGATTAATTTATTTAAATTTGCATATCGTTTATTGTTATCAATCTGTTATTGTTATCAAAATCACGGCAGCCCAAACTGATCACATTAAGCGGAGTCCACTGTACTTATAACAGTATTGACTGCTGATTTGTAAGTAAAACATTATTTTTTAAATCAAATATGTGTTAACTTTCTGGCAGGATGTATATGGAAAAATAAGTAACTGTTTAAGGAGATAAAGTCTCTTTCTTTTCTAATGCTTATTTTACCAATATTTTTTTTTCAGTTCGATTACTATTCTTGATTAAAAGCAAGCTTTAACCCTTTAATTCTCTTGCTGCTGCTCAGAATATAACTATTAGGCAAATTACTAATTCTCCTTGGTACTTTCGTAATGTAGAAATTCGTGCGGAGATTAATCTTCCCTCTCTTCTAAATTTCTATCAAAATCTTGCCATTAAATTTAATAAAAATCTTAGCGTTGATCATTTAATCGAACTAGCTCAGTATGACTATGCAGACACTGCTAATAGGAAACGTCCCATGGCCATCTTAGGTAAAGAATTCCCTTAAATTCTATTTGCTATGATAAGTCTTGTCCTTACTTTGGATTGGCTCCTAGACCCTAGGTCTCAATCCTCCCCCCTTGATAGAATTTTTCTCCCCCTCCCAATCTTCACTCTGCAAGCTCAGGCTGCAGCAGCGTTACTCAGGGCTCCTACTTTGGAGGGTGTAAATCCTAAGACTGCCAGTGGACGTTCTTCCCAACAAATTCTATTGGTTAATAAAACCAATTTTGGATCCTTAACTTTTCGTTACTGCCGTTTTCTAGTTTGCAATCCTTTTTGCTTGTGCTGTAATTTCTCGGTGGAAAAAAAAATACAAAAATAAAAATAAATATAAATGTGTTAAATATTACTAATACAGGTCTCATTTTTGAGAACCATGATACTTCGTCTATTCCTTGTCACCTAATTGTATGTACTTTTTCTTTTAAATCTTAGTCTAAACTCAAGCATTTTCTCACGCGTTTCCTCCCCATACTTAGTTTTCCCTTTTAATATTACTGCCAACTAATTACTCATAGGTCTATGCACTGCCAATACTAGCAAAACCAGTACTAGAGGGCTAGGCCCAGGAAGTACTGTTGCAAATCCTTCCAGAGAGGTCCAGAGAGGTTTAACCCTTTAGCGGACAGTGGTTTCGTAGCAAAAACAACCTATTAAACATCTTTTTTTAAATTTTACTTTTTGGACTACTTTACTTTATCTTTTTATAATTATTTACGGCTCCAATCTCATACATCTGTGATGCATGGAAGCCAATAATGTAGAATCAAGAGCTTCTGCAATTAAAAGAAAACTTCTTGAAGACATGGATGATTTTTCGATTATATATATATATATATATATATATATATATATATAAATATATATATATATATATATATATATATATATATATATATATATAATATATATATAATATATATATATACATATTATATTTTTGATATTTTAAATTTATAACAGATGATAGTTCTACATTTAACTTATTTATTTATTTTTCTTTTGAAATATATGTATTTAAACTTACTGTACCTTAGAAATCAGTAATTCAATTATTTCACTTATGACCCCAAATAAAGTATCTATATAAACAGCACTTATAAGTTGTTAAGTTATTTATTTATTATACCAGTTTAAGGATTATCATTTATTGTTCTTCCAGTATAGTTAAACTTTTAAAAAGGCATAATATTCAAGCTGTACAAGGGGAGGGGTTTGTCATTTAAACCACTCCTCAAACCCTACTTAGGTGTCCTCTAAGGCCAACTCTCCTAAGGAATGTAAAGAAAACTTTTCATATATTTTACATTTACAAGGTTCGCAGATAGAATTTATAAACAAATTACATTAAATTCCTGATAAATTCCAAGTTCCGGGGGCGCCGCCGCCATGTTTTTGGCTCTATTCTTGTACAAGTGATCGCCAAATTGTCGCCAAGTGATGTTTACAATTTGTGTATTAAGTTTATATCCGATTTCAAAGCATATTTTGAACAAAAAAAAAAAAGGTTTGAAATTTTGTTAAGAGGAATAAAAATTTAAATTTGAGTTTTTATTGTATTTAAAGGCGCTTTTGTACTGTTTATTAAACTAAACAAAGCGGGATTTTTGCAATAAGTGCAAATTAAGCAAAATATAATCATTAGCTGGTTATATTTAGGCAATTGTGCTTATAAAATATTTAGTTATATTTATAAAATACGTTTGCTATTTAATGAAATTATTTTAAAACTATCAAAAGATTAAAAAGTTATAAAGTACGGTGCAAATTACTTCTAGTAATTATTAGCTTAAAATGGAAATGTAAGAACGGAGTAAATGTTTTAAATAAATAATAAATTTTTAGCTTAAAATTCTGAAGATAGTAAGGGAGTGAAATACTTTTTCTTATCTAAGCTCCCTTTGATCTTCCGTAACAATAACGGTAGAGGGTCGTAATAAAATTACTTTTATTACTTAGCGTATCACTTTTAACAATGTAGTACACTATAAAATAATACAGTTTAAAAATATTTCTTCTTCATTTTGTATTTCAGTAAATAAAAAAATATCAATGTGAATTATAACATCATTTGTTACTCTTCGAAAATTAAGCATAAAATATAAAATAAATAAAGCGCTAACCTAATTTAAGTATCCTGAGTTGTTCGTGGATATACGCGTTTGATCTCATTTAAAAAATCCTGAAAAGCATCTTGCGGTTTTTCTTTCATTTTCCTTCACATAAATTCACAAAGGTACGAATCAAATTGATTTTCACACTTGCGAACTGTGAGAAGGGATCTCTTAATTGAGCTCCACAAGCCCTCAATTGTATTGGTGTGAGCTCCGGTATTAAAAAACGAAAAAAAATACCACAAGAGCTCAGGCAAAATGGACAAACATCCATAGCACAGCCAAAGTGGACAAAGACTTGAAATGCACTCTAAAAAATCCAAATTCAGCGATCTTGGTGTATTGTTAGTTACAGGAACCAATAAGGGTCAGATATTCAAATCACGTGTCATTTCCCCCAATACCCTAAAATAAAGGTGCCGATTGACACCCCCACCTTTTTTAGGGGGTGGCGGAAGAGTCCGAAAAGAGCAAGGTTTGCCAGAAAATAGGGTTCTAGAATTTGGCGATATCTCCCACGCTTGGCGTCCACACTGAACTGTGTTTAGGGGGCCCCCCGAACTGGGAAACGGCCAAATTCACATGAATTTATTTTGGTGACCTTTAAAGAGATACCAATTTTTTTTCGCTGTAAATAAATATTAGTATAAATTAATAAATGTAATCCTTGTAACAAGTTTGAATACTGATTTGTATGCGTATGATCGATTAAAACATGTTATTATTGAAAATTGTTATATAAAAAAAATATGCTTATTTTCCGGCATAACTTAGCAGCAATAAGAAACTGTTAAGTAAGGAAGCAGATAGCGGCGCTTTCCCTTTTCTAACTCTCATTTCTGTAAAGTGTTCTTTTCAATTCGATTACTTTTCTAGAGGAAAACTAAAAAGACCGTTTCTTTAAGCTGTAAATAAAATAAAGTGTACTTTTCCCCGAGAACGAGAGAGCAGAAACAAGAAGCTGTTAAGTAGTAGAGACTTTTTCAGCTAAGTTTATAGAATTGAAACAATTTTATTTTTCACTGGAACAGAAAATATGTATTTAAAAGGGGATAAGATAAACTGAATTAGCTATTTAAATACCCTTAAGTGGCTTTTTCATAATGTTAATGCTTGTAAGTGACCTGTTTTATATATTTTAAATTGCGCTTTAAAGTTTATCCTTTGCGTACAATTGAATTTTGTTACAAAACATTTTTAAATTTTGAATCTATAACGACTACTGTTACAATAATAGATTTTTAAAGTACATTAGAACAGATTTTTAAATAATTTTTTTCGAACTACGTTTCAATACTCGATGCTTTGATTTAAGTACACCACCCATAAAAATTTCAATTGAAACCTTTATTTTACTTACTAATTTAACCTGAGAAAAGTTTCAAAAAGTGTCTGCATTTTTATGCTAAATTTTTAATTTTAATAAATATAGAGTGAAATGGAAAAACTAATATAAACACACATAATCGGATATATACCACTTATTTCTCAAACCATTATTGCCTCACGTTCCTTCTTAAGAACAACTAAAAAAATAACTAATGTTGTAGCTTATTGATAAGGCTATTTTATATTTTCATACAAGTTCAGCTTTTCAGCTACATGTCAGGATCGTCGAAAAACATATGCAGACAAAAATGAAACTGAAACCAAATAAAAGCTGTACTTTGCATTACTAATTGAAACCTGGGAAAGGTTTCAAAAAGTGTCGGCTTTTTATGCTGCATTTTTTTAATTTTAAGAAATGTAGAGTGAAATGGAAAAACTAATATAAACACACATACACGGATATATAACATTAATTTCTCAAACCATTAATGCATCACGTACCCTATTAAGAACAGCTAAAAAAAAAAACCTGTCGAAAAAAATTTCAATTGACACTGAAACTAATTGAAACCTCTATTTTACTTATTAATTCAAACCTGAGAAAAGTTTTAAAGTGTCGGCACTTTTATGCTGAGTTTTTTAATTTTAATAAATATAGAATGAAATGGAAAAACTAATATAAACACACATACTCGGATATATAACATTGATTTCTCAAACCATTAATGCCTCGCGTCCCTTCGTAAAAACAGCTAAAAAATAACCTGTCAAAAAATTTCAATTGAAACTGAAACTAATTGAAACCTCTATTTTACTTATTAATTCAAACCTGAGAAAAGTTTTAAAGTGTCGGCACTTTTATGCTGAGTTTTTTTTAATAAATATAGAATGAAATGGAAAAACTAATATAAACACACATACTCGGATATATAACATTGATTTCTCAAACCATTAATGCCTCGCGTCCGTTCGTAAAAACAGCTAAAAAAGTAACTACTGTTACAAAAACTATCAAAATAATTTCAATTGAAACTGAAACTATTTGAAACCTTTATTTTGCATTATTAATTGAAACCTGAGAAATGTTTTAAAAAAGTGTCGGCATTTTTATGCTGTATTTTTTTTAATTTTAATAGATATAGAGTGAAATGGAAAAACTAATATAAACACACATACTCGGATATATAACATTAATTTCTCAAATCCTTATTGACTCATGTCCCTTCTTAAGAACAGCTAAAAAAATAACTGCTGTTACAAAAACTATCAAAATAATTTCAATTGAAACTGAAACTAATTGAAACCTCTATTTTACTTATTAATTCAAACCTGAGAAAAGTTTTAAAGTGTCGGCACTTTTATGCTGAGTTTTTTAATTTTAATAAATATAGAATGAAATGGAAAAACTAATATAAACACACATACTCGGATATATAACATTGATTTCTCAAACCATTAATGCCTCGCGTCTGTTCGTAAAAACAGCTAAAAAAGTAACTACTGTTACAAAAACTATCAAAATAATTTCAATTGAAACTGAAACTAATTGAAACCTCTATTTTACTTACTAATTGAAACTTGAGAAAGGTTTCAAAAAGTGTCGGCATTTTTATGCTGTATTTTTTAATTTTAATAAATATAGAGTGAAAGGGAGAAAATAATATAAACACATACATGAATATATAACATTAATTTCTCAAATCCTTATTGACTCATGTTCCTTCTTAAGAACAGCTAAAAAATAACTACTGTTACAAAAACTGTTGAAAAAATTTCAATTGAAACTGAAACTAATTGAAACCTCTATTTTACTTACTAATTGAAACTTGAGAAAGGTTTCAAAAAGTGTCGGCATTTTTATGTTTTTTTTTTCAATTTTAATAAATATAGAGTGAAAGGGAGAAAATAATATAAACACATACATGAATATATAACATTAATTTCTCAAATTATTGATATGTATATTCTTAAGAACAGCTAAAAAATAACTACTGTTACAAAAACTGTTGAAAAAATTTCAATTGAAACTGAAACTAATTGAAACCTCTATTTTGCATTACTGATTGAAACCCGGGAAAGGTTTCAAAAAAGTGTCTGCGTTTTATGCTGTATTTTTTAACTTTAATAAATATAGAGTGAAATGGAAAAACTAAAATAAATACACATACACGAATATATAACACTAATTTCTTAAATCACTAATACCTCTCGTCCCTTCTTAAGAACAGCTAAAAAATAACCTGTCGAAAAAATTTCAATTGAAACTGAATATTATATGTTATATATATTTATATATATATATTATATGTATGTATGTATATATGTATGTATGTATTGTATATATATATATATATATATGTATATATATGTATATATGTATATGTAAATATATGTATATATATATATATATATATGTATGTATATATATATATATATATATATATATATATATGTATTATGTATATATGTATATGTATATATACTATGTATAGTATATATGATATGTATATATGTATATTTTTATATGTATATATATGTAAAAATATATGTTTTGTATGTGTATATATATATTTATGTGTGTGTATACATATATGTGTGTATATATATGTATGTATTATATATATATATATATATATATATATATATATATATATATGTATGTGTATATATATATATTTATGTGTGTATACATATATGTTTGTATATATATAATATATGTATATATATGTATTTTAGTTGTATGTTTTTATACATATGTGTATATATTTGTGTGTATATAGTATATACATATATGTATGTATATATATATATATATATATATACATACATATATGTATATATACATCTACATATTATTATATTATGTATGTATTAAATATACACACATACACACACATAAACACACAATCTGGAAAATTTTTTGGTGACTAAGAGAATTATTTTTTGTAATTTTGCATTTATTTCTTATTTAATATCCAAATAGTCATTAAAATATTTAATCACAACCAAAATGACAATTCAGGGAGCACAATAGTAGACATTCCCCCTTCACGATTTCATTCCGTGCGGGGGGTAATGAGGGTTTTATAAAGTCAGGTCATGGGGGTCAACAGGGGAAAAAAAGTTTTATGAGTAGATCGGCGGGGAATAAATTGAACTACAATCTCTTTATATTTTTCTTTAAAAAAATTCTGTATTTTGTTACAGTAAAAATGAAATTGGATTTGTGATACACCTGTTGTATTGGATATAAAGTATTTTAAATTGTGAGCCTAAAATTGACACAGTCATTAATAATGCTTTACATAAAATGTTTAGTGTCGATGAATGCAAACATGATTGGGTATTTACGGCTGGACTTAGAAAAATGAAATCTAGAAGAATTATTATTATATATTTTTAAAGAATATATTATTAGGAAAAATAGAAATTTAAGAAATTTAATTATTATTAAATATTTTTAAGAAAAAATACGGCTAGACATAGAAAAAAATCTAGAACAATTATTATAGGTTAATGAAAAGTTTTGTTTTATTAAAGATAAATTTTACGGATATAAATAAAGAGAAAAATAATATTTATTAATATTATATATTAAGATATATATTAGTATATTATAATTATATATTTTAAATATATATAAATATACGGCTATATAAAATATATAAATTTAACAATTATATATTATATGTTTTTATAAATAATATTATAATTTTTTATATAAAAAAAATGAAATCTAGAACAATTATTATTATTGGGAGGTTTTTAAAGAGATATTAAATTTACGGCTAGACATAGAAAAATGAAATCTAGAACAATTATTATTATTGGGATTCTTTTAAAGAGATATTAAATTTACGGCTAGACATAGAAAAATGAAATCTAGAACAATTATTATTATTGGGAGGTTTTTAAAGAGATATTAAATTTACGGCTAGACATAGAAAAATGAAATCTAGAACAATTATTATTGGGAGGCTTTTAAAGAGATATTAAATTTACGACTGGACTTGAAAAATGAAATCTAGAACAATTATTATTATTGGGATGTTTTTAAAGAGATATTAAATTTACGGCTGGACTTGAAAAATGAAATCTAGAACAATTATTATTATTGGGAGGTTTTTAAAGAGATATTAAATTTACGGCTAGACATAGAAAAATGAAATCTAGAACAATTATTATTATTGGGAGGTTTTTAAAGAGATATTAAATTTACGGCTAGACATAGAAAAATGAAATCTAGAACAATTATTATTATTGGGAGGTTTTTAAAGAGATATTAAATTTACGGCTGGACTTGAAAAATGAAATCTAGAACAATTATTATTATTGGGAGGTTTTTAAAGAGATATTAAATTTACGGCTAGACATAGAAAAATGAAATCTAGAACAATTATTATTATTGGGAGGTTTTTAAAGAGATATTAAATTTACGGCTAGACATAGAAAAATGAAATCTAGAACAATTATTATTATTGGGAGGTTTTTAAAGAGATATTAAAGTGAAATATTTTTTATACATTACCAGACCTGTCAACTGGTACGAAAAAATCGTAGTTTCTACGATAGCAAGTATTTACGATCATACGAAAATCGTTAAAAAAATACGATGTTCCTTCAAAAAATATATGCAGGGATAAATAATTACATCGCATCCGGGAAATCAAAATGAATTAATATACTTTCGTAAGCGATATAAAGAAATCCGTAAAAAACTTTTCCGATCAATTTTTGTGTAACTTCCTAACTCTCTCGACAGGGAAAAAAATCATGATATTTAACAAAAAAATTTTTTTTTAATCCGATTTATTTGATTTAAATCATATTTATTTGATTTTTTTCTAAATTCTAATTTTAATTATTGTTGTGTGTTTATGTTTTTTGCAATATACATAGAATAGTTTTTATACAAAGTAAAATCTTATCTATCTAGTATATTCTAACACTGATTAACTGAAATTAAATATATAAATTTTAATCTAAATATATTCCATTATTTTGTAATTGGATAGTACAAATTAAATAAGGGGAAAATTTAAAGAACAAATTAAATATTCATTTAATGCAAACTATTTATTTAAAAAAACAAAAAGTCACATTTATTTCAATATTTTTAAAGAATGATTTATGGATTTAACTGTTATACAATAATACCTTAAGTTATCTGTTCGTCTGTCCTCGAATTTATGAAGCGGTTGGACTTGGAATGGATAGAGGCATCCATATTGAATTCTTGAGGAGTTAGGGTTAGCAACGTTCGAAATCCACCCCTACCCCCTTTTCTAGCATTTAATGTCATTATTTAAAGCCCTATTTTACCCAGTTAAAAGCAGGCAATTAAATTTATCAATTTGTTACATAATAAATAGGTAAATATAACATTTTTTCTTGGCATTATGACGTCATTCCTTTAACCATCTCATTTAATCATTACTTATTTTAAATTATTTAAATATCGTCTGCATTACTTTTTTACGTTTTATCACTGAATTTAGATATTACGTAATTAATTTTCTTTTATATTTGGCTTAAATAATAGATTAGGTACATATGTGATAATTTTAAATTTAATCATCGATTATTTTTGTTGCAATGAAAATTTTATCACCGGTATTAAAAACAAATTCTATCTACCTCCAGGGTGTAGTAGAAATGATAGTTTCATTCCTTTACTTCCATTAATTACTGTGGCAAAAAAAGGGAAGAACTTAATGATATTTTTGACGTAGCTAAGAAAACTTTGAATTATCTTTCTAAATGAATTCAACGGGATTCTAAACTGCATTCACAGTATTGGAAGACTTTAGAGGAGTGTAAAGATTAACAAATTTTGAGCGGGTACCAGATAATTCTCAGACAAAAAACAAACCATTTTTATCTGCCTTACGGAGTGCTTAAAATTTTTGAAAAGTTAAAATTTTACTGATTCCGTCATCTGACGGGTTATATGCTAGTATCATATATTTTGAACTGTTCAAGCTTTTTTTGGGCCAAACGCTGGCCGATTGGTTAGGGCGCTGATCGGTGGTACTGGAGTTTGTGGGTTCGAATCCCACTATGGCATGGATGTTCGTAGCCGTTCGGAATCGGCTTTAAGCAGTAGGTCCCAGTCTCATTAGCCCTCGTGTGCAAAACAGTAGACCGTAGCGCTCTAAACCAAACAAGCATTTGTTGGTAAAAATTTCACTATAATTTGATGAGTACGCGAAGAGGAAGAAATAATTTATGAAACGGTTAGACCTGGAATGGATAGAGGCATCAATATTGGATTCTTGAGGAGTTAGGGTTAGCAACGTTTCAAATCTACCCCTACCCCTAGATGCCATTATATAAAGCCCTATTTTCCCCGGTTAAAAGCAGGCAATTAAATTTATCAATTTGTTACATAATAAATAGGTAAATATAACATTTTTTCTTAGCATTATGACGTCATTCCTTTAACCATCTCATTTAATCCTTTCTTATTTTAAATTATTTAAATATCGTCTGCATTACTTTTCTACGTTTTATCACTGAATTTAGATATTACGTAAATAATTTTCTTTTATATTTGGCTTAAATAATAGATTAGGTACATATGTGATAATTTTAAATGGAATCATCGATTATTTTTGTTGCAATGAAAATTTTATCACCGATATTAACAACAAATTCTACTACTCTTACTTCCTTAATTAATGTGGCAATAGAAATAAAAATGGGAAGAACTTAACGATAAGACGACGTAGCTAAGAAAATTTTGAATTATCTTTGTAAAGGAATTCAACGTGATTCGAAACTGCATTCACAGTATTGGAAGACTATAGAGGAGTGTAAAGATTAACAAATTATTGAGCGTGTACCAGATAATTCTCAGCCAAAAAACAAACCATTTTTTATTTGCCTTATAGAGTACTTTAAATTTCTGGAAAGTTAAAAATTTTACTGATCCCGTCATATGTCGGGTTATATGCTAGTATCATATATTTTGAACTGTTCAAGCATTTGTTGGTAAAAATTTCACTACAATTTGATGAGTACGCGAAGAGGAAAAAAAATAATTTATGAAGCGATTGGACCTGGAATGGATAGAGGCATCCATATTGGATTCTTGAGGAGTTAGGGTTAGCAACGTTCTAAATTCACCACCCCTACCCCTAGCATTTAATGCCATTATATAAAGCCCTATTTTCCCCGGTTAAAAGCAGGCAATTAAATTTATCAGTTTGTTACATAATAAATAGGCAAATATAACATTTTTTCTTAGCATTATGACGTCATTCCTTTAACCATCTCATTTAATCCTTTCTTATTTTAAATTATTTAAATATCGTCTGCATTATTTTCTTACGTTTTATCACTGAACTTAGATATTATGTAAATAATTTTCTTTTATATTTGGCTTAAATAATAGATTAGGTACATATGTGATAATGTTAAATTTAATCATCGATTATTTTTGTTTCAATGAAAATTTTATCACCGGTATTAACAACAAATTCTATCTACCTCCAGGGTGTAGTGGATATGATATTTTCATTCCTTTACTTCCATTAATTACTGTGGCAAAGAAATTGGGAAAAAATTAACGATAATTTCGATGTAGCTATGAAAACTTTGAATTATCTTTCTAAATGAATTCAACGTGATTCTAAACTGCATTCACAGTATCGGAAGACTTTAGAGGAGTGTAAAGATTAAGAAAATGGGGATAATTTGAAATTGAATCATCGATTATTTTTGTTTCAATGTAAATTTTATCACCGATATTAGCAACAAATTCTACTACTCTTACTTCCTTAATTAATGTGGCAAGAGAAAAAAAAAATGGGAAGAACTTAACGATAAGACGACGTAGCTAAGAAAATTTTGAATTATCTTTCTAAATAAATTCAACGGGATTCTAAACTGCATTCACAGTATTGGAAGACTTTAGAGGAGTGTAAAGATTAACAAATTTTGAGCGTGTACCAGATAATTCTCAGACAAAAAGTAAACCATTTTTTATCTGCCTTATAGAGTACTTTAAATTTCTGGAAAGTTAAAAATTTTACTGACCCCGTCATATGACGGGTGATATGCTAGTATCATATATTTTGATCTGTTTAAGCATTTGTTGGTAAAGATTTCACTACAATTTGATGAGTACGCGAAGCATAAAAAAAATAATTTATGAAGCGATTGGACCTGGAATAATGGAAGTGTATTTAGATTAAAATTTATATATTTAATTTCAGTGAATCAGTGTATAATATACTAGATAGATGAGATGTTACTTCGTATAACAAACTATTCTATGTATATTACAAAAAACATAAAACACAACAATAATAAAAATTGGAATTTAGAAAAAAATCAAATAAATCGGATTTTTTAAATTTATTTATTTATTATTTATTTATTTATTTTTTTTAAATATCATGAATTTTTCCCAACCCTGTCGAGAGAGTTAGGTATCACACCGTAGTTACACGAAAATGGATTGGAATAGTTTTTTAAGTATTTCTTTATATCGCTTGCGAAAATATATTCATTCAGTTTGATTTCCCGGATCCGATGTAATTTTTTTATTCCTGTTTATATTTTTTGACCGATTTTCGTAGGATCGTAATTACTTGCTAAATTTGTAGAAACTAAGATTTTTTCGTAGCATTTGGTAGGTCTGGAATGGATAGAGGCATCCATATTGGATTCTTGGGGAGTTAGGGTTAGCAACGTTCCATATCCACCCCTACCCCTAGCATTTAATGCCATTATTTAAAGCCCTATTTTCCCAGGATAAGATCAGGCAATTAAATTTATCAATTTGTCCCATAATAATAGATAAAACCAACATTTTTTTCTAGCATTATGACTTCATACCTTTAACCATCTCATTTAATCCTTTCTTATTTTAAATTATTTAAATATCGTCTGCATTATTTTCTTACGTTTTATCACTGAACTTAGATATTACGTAAATAATTTTCTTTTATATTTGGCTTAAATAATAGATTAGATACATATGTGATAATTTTAAATTTAATCATCGATTATTTTTGTTGCAATGAAAATTTTATCACCGGTATTAACAACAAATTCTATCTACCACCAGGGTGTAGTGGAAATGATAGTTTCATTCCTTTACTTCCATCAATTACTGTGTTAAAAAATTGTTAAGAACTTAATAGTATTTTCGACGTAGTTAAGAAAACTTTGAATTATCTTTCTCAATGAATTCAACATGACTCTAAACTGCATACACAGTATCGGGAGACTTAAGAGGAGTGTAAAGATTAATAAATTTTGATCAAGTACCAGATAATTATCAGACAAAAATTTGCCTATTTTTTATCTGCTTTACATACATGGTTTCCGCGCACCTGGAAAGTCATGGAAAATCATGGATTTAGACAATGGATTAATTTTGTCATGGAAAGTCATGATTTTTCAAGTAAAATGAGTAAAAGTCATGGATTCGCTAAACTACCGATTAAAAAAATGCATTGAATTGTTTAATTCTATTTTTACTTGTCATTTGGCTGAAGTTACTGAGTTTGGTATTTATGTATTATCCTATTGACCATATTGCCAATTAAAATTTGTTCACCAAGGAAACTCAAAGCAAGAAAGCTTAATGGGTGGGTAAATGTATATTATTCTGGTCTTTTCTTGTAGATTAAAATTTTATTAATATAATATTCATTATTTTTTAATAAAAATTAAGATTTTTTCACAAAATATAAGTTTATCTCTAGGGATATTGTATATAAACATTATAGGGATATATTTGGCTACTATTCATGGACACCTGGATAATACCAAAGTACACTGAATTCAAATTGGAAACATTTTGATTGAAAAATTGCTATATGATTAAACTTAGGTATGTAGATACAACAATTTATTTTTATGTATGTGAGTTTATTAATATTTATAAAGTAAGTTTATAGTTTTTTATAATAAAATTCCTGTAATGTCTCTAAAAGCATATATTTTATATGTATGTAATCAGAAGTTTTATTCATATATACTTTAACGAAAGCTTTTTAAAGTCATGGAAAATGATCTGCTGAATCAGGGAAAGTCATGAAAAGTCATGGATTTGAAACATTTTATTTTGGCAGATACCCTGTATAGAGTACTTTAAATTTCTGGAAAGTTAAAGATGTTACTTATCCCGTCACATGACGGGTTATATGCTAATATCATATGTTCTGAACTGTTCAAGCATTTGTTGGGCCGAGCGCTGGCCGATTGGTTAGGGCGCTGATCTTCGGTACCGGAGTTTGTGGGTTCGAATCCCACTATGGCATGGATGTTCGTAGCCGTTCGGAATCGGCTTTAAGCAGTAGGTCCCGGTCTCATTAGCCCTCGTGTGCAAAACAGTAGACCGTAGCGCTCCAAACCAAACCAAACCAATCAAGTATTTGTTGGTAAACATTTCACTACAATTTGATGTGTACGCGAGGAGGAAAAAAAATTAATTTGTAACAAATAAAATTCAGCCTTCTGCGACAAAGTAAAACTCCTTAGACCCTTTACCGTCTAAATAAGTGTCAAGATATCTGTGACAAGAATTGAAAAGTTAAAATGATGGAAGTGGGTTAGACAATAAGATTATAATTCGCTGAAAATCCGTCACGTGCCGAAAGAAGCCAAACACCTGCTCAGCAATAAATGGCTTTGTGAGGGAGAGTGCTGTTTAAATGTGTCATCCAGTTGTTGAAAACCCAGGAAGTGTCTCTAGCTGTGACGAACGGTATTTGGTGAGGAATTCTGGAAATATTTTTTCAAACTTTTATTTACAGCGTCACGGTGTTTGGAGTAGAAAAGGAAAGCATTTTGTGGCCTTTTTTATTTGGATTCGTATATTTTTTGGCACTAGAACTGCGGGAGTTTCTGTCTACTTTAAACCGCATACTGGGTCAAACTTATCCCGATTAATATAAATCAGTATTATTATTCAAAACGTACTTGTATTTAGACGCAATGTCATTTATTCATTTTTAGATATTAAATTATTAAAATAATTAATAAAAAATAAGATATTACTATATCGAAAAGTATGTTTTTGTTTTGTCTTTTTATGAAATTTTTTCTTCATTAACTAGTCTTACGAAGAAACACTAAAAAAGCCTTACACCAGCAATGTAAGGCTGTTTTTTCTGTTAAATTCTGCCCAAAAGTTATAGGGTAGAATCTTGTAGAGCATCTTTCACAAGTTCTGCCTTTTTGTTCTGCTTTCATGTTCAAGAAGTTCTTTTTTTTATTCTTCAATAAATTAGTCTCTCGAAGAAACACCAAAAATGCCTTACACTAGCAATGGAAGACTGTTTCTCCTGAGAATTTCTGCCCAAAAGCTACAGGGTGGAATCTTGTAGAGGATCCTTCACAAGGTCTGCATTTTTGTTCTATTTGCGTGTTCAAGTAGTTGTTTTTTCTTCAATTACTAGTCTCTCGAAGAAACACCAAAAAAGCCTTACACCAGCAATGGAAGACTGTTTCATGTAAGAATTTCTGCCTAAAAGCTACAGGGTTGAATCTTGTAGAGGACCCTTCAAAAGTTCTGCATTTTTGTTCTGTTTTCGTGTTCAAGAAGTTATTTTTTTTTCCTTCAAAAAATTAGTCTCTCGTAGAAACACCAAAATTGCCTTACACCAGCAATGGAAGACTGTTTCATGTGAGAATTTCTGCCCCAAAGCTACAGGGTTGAATCTTGTAGAGGACCCTTCTCAAGTCCTGCATTTCTGTTCTGTTTTCGTGTTTATGTTATTTTTTTCTTCAATAAGTCTCTTGAAGGAACACAAAAATAGAGCCTTACATTAGCAATGAAGGCTGTTTTTGTGAGTAATATTACCTAAAACCTACAGGGTGGAATCTTGTAGAGGATCCTTTACGAGTTCTGCATTTTTGTTCTGCTTTCGTATTCATGTAGTTATTTTTTTTTATCAATAAGTCTCTCGAAGGAACACCACAAAAAAGCCTTACACCAGCAATAGAAGGCATTTTCTTCTAAGAAATTGTGCTCAAAAGTTACAGGGTGGAATCTTGTAGAGGATCCTTCACAAGTCTGCATTTTTGTTCTATTTGCGTGTTCAAGTAGTTATTTTTTCTTCAATAACTAGTCTCTCGAAGAAACACCAAAAATGCCTTACACTAGCAATGGAAGACTGTTTCTCCTGAGAATTTCTGCCCAAAAGCTACAGGGTGGCTTCTTGTAGATAATCCTTCAAAAGTTCTGCATTTTTGTTCTGTTTTCGTGTTCAAATAGTTATCTTTTTCTTGAATAAATTAGTCTCTCGTAGAAACACCAAAAATACCTTACACCAGCAGAACACTGTTTCTTCTGAGAAATTGTGCTCAAAAGTTACAGGGTGAAATATTGTAGAGGATCCTTCACAAGTTCTGCATTTTTGTTCTGTTTTCGTGTTCAAGTACTTATTTTTTTTCTCAATAAATTAGTCTCTCGAAGAAACACCAAAAAAGCCTTACACCAGCAATGGAAGACTGTTTTTCTGAGAATTTCTGCCCAAAAGTTACAAGGTGGAATCTTGTAGAGGATTCTTCACAAGTTCTTTTTTTCTGCAATATGTCTCTCATAGGAACACAAAAATAATCTTACATCAGCAATGGAAGGTAGTTTCGTGTGATATTATTGCCTAAAACCTACAGGGTGGAATCTTTTAGTAAAACCTTCACAAGTTCTGCATTTTTGTTTTGTTTTCGTGATCATGTAGTTATTCTTTTATTCAATTAAATAGTCTTTCTAAGTAACACCAAAAAAGACTTACATCAGCAATGGAAGGCTGTTTCTTGTGAGTAATATTGCTTAAAACCTACAAGGTGGAATCTTGTAGATGATCCTTCGCAAGTTATGTAGTTTTTGCTTCAATAAATTAGGTTATCGAAATATGTTTGAAACCTTCCCGGGCCGAACGATGGCCGAATGGTAGAGTGCTGCTCTTCGGAACCGGAGTTCGTGGGTTCGAATCCCGCTGCTGGCATGGATGTTTGTAGCCGTTCGGAATCGGCTTTAAACTGTAGGTCCCGGTATCATTAGCCCTCGTGTGCAAAACAGTAGACCGTAGCGCTCCAAACCAAACCAAACCTTGAAACCTTCCCGGAATGTACCTGGATTGCCATACAAAATTTCATCACAAGCTGATTGAGCCATTTTGAAGTGCATAGTAAACAAGAAGACGAATATGCAAAGCATATTATGCATATATTTTGCATATTGCTTTTATTTGACAAGATATTTTAAGTGTGTATCACGGAAATATGAGTACAAAGGCTTTAGTTCTTCTATCTGATGAATTTCTTTTTTTCTTTTATTGCTTGTTTCATTTTGTCCATTCACCTTTCCCTTTATCTCTTTATATTTTTTTGTTTAAAGACAGTTAATATGCTAACATAATTTTGGGTTAAACAAAGGATATTTCGTTGACAAAAACTATATTTAAATTTTGGATAAAGTAAAAGGGGAATTCTTTAAGCACATCCAAAGAAATCTTATACTAGCCTCTTAAGGAAGCAAATATACTTAGTAACTTAAACCATAAAAAGACAAGTACTTCTTTATTTGTTTTTGACGTTGTTTGCTTTAAAACCACTTAAGCCTCGAGTTTCGTTTTAATCTTACTAGATAAAGGGCAACGGGATACAAAAGTTGTACTTTTATTTTTAATAATGCAGTATCGAATTTAAATCGATATGGCTAAAAAATTCTTCACTGGCCGAGGTACCATTTAAAACCTTCTGATCCTTTCAAAGAAATTGAAATGTTGTTTTTATCGCAATATACGTGCCATCAAAGTATTAAAACTCTTCAAAAGTTTTTTTCCTTTGCCAAATTTATTTCGTAAAGCTTTAAAACCACACTTGAGTTTGAACTCGGGTATTTCTTTTATTTAAATGGTTGTATGAAAATGCATTTGCAGATTTCGTCGTGAAAGGAATATTTGAAAGGTTTCTTCTTTACGTTTTATTTTCTTGTTGATAAATTGTTGCACTAAAGTTATGTTTGGAATATCAATAAAGCAGCACTATGCAAATATGCACATAGTTAAACACTTTATTCTAATTTTTAAACTGTAACCCCTTGTAAAATGGCTAATCTAGCACTGTACTTTTACGTTAATTGATTGTGTATGAGTTTTCTGTCGTTGAAAACTATTATAAACTAGACATATTTTAGAACAATTTCAAAATTGAATGTAATGTTTATTCTTTCCATTTGCTGAATTAATTCCAGAAACATGGTTACAACAATGATTATTACCTAATTAATCCTTTATTACTGAAATAATATTTGTTACAGGAATTAATTGTTAAAAGATATGATTATTTATGTAATACTAAATTAATATCAGTGTAAATTAATAGCTAAAAACTATAGTATGGATCTATGCTAACAACAAATTCAAACTTTTCAGAAATGTTTTTCCTTTCCATTTGCTGAATTAATTCCAGAAACATGGTTACAACATAGCAATGATTATTACCTAATTAATCCTTTATTACTGAAATAATATTTGTTACAGGAATTAATTGTTAAAAGATATGATTATTTATGTAATACTAAATTAATATCAGTGTAAATTAATAGCTAAAAACTATAGTATGGATCTATGCTAACAACAAATTCAAACTTTTCAGAAATATTTTTCCTTTAATTAATTCCAGAAACATGGTTACAATATAGCAATGATTATTACCTAATTAATCCTTTATTACTGAAATAATATTTGATACAGGAATTAATTGTTAAAAGATGTGATTATTTATGTAATACTAAATTAATATCAGTGTAAATTAATAGCTAAAAACTATAGTATGGATCTATGCTAACAACAAATTCAAACTTTTCAGAAATGTTTTTCCTTTTCATTTGCTGAATTAATTCCAGAAACATGGTTACAATATAACAAGGACTATTACTTAATTAATCCTTTATTACTGAAATAATATTTTTTACAGGAATTAATTGTTAAAAGATATGATTATTCATGTAATGCTATACTAATATCAGTGTAAATTAATAGCTAAAAACTATAGTATAGACCTATGCTAACAACAAATTCAAACTTTTCAGAAATGTTTTTCCTTTCTATTTGCTGAATTCATCACAGCAACATACCTTCAGTATAGCAATGATTATTCTTTATTTCACCTATTTTATTATTCAATTAGCATTTGTTACAGGAATTAATTGTTCAAAGATATGTTTATTTACATATTTCTAAACTAAAATCAATGTGGCTTATGAACTTCTATATTCTTCCATGGTTCTGTGTTTAGAAGAAATTCAAATTATTTTGAAATACTTACCATTTGCTACATTCATCCTGGCAACATGACTACAATATAGTAAGGATTATTATTTAATAATCCTTTATTACTAAAATAACATTTGTTGCAGGAATTGTTTGTTAAGAGATATCATTATTTATGTAGCAATAAATTAAAATCAATGTATCATAGAAACGTCCACAAACTAAACCTAAGTTTAGAAAATATTCAAACTTTCCTGAAAAGTTTACCTTTTTCATTTACTACATTCATCCTGGCAACAGGGCTACAATATAGTTCAAATTATTATTTAGTAATCCTTTATTACTAAAATAGCATTTGTTACAGGAATTATTTGTTAAGAGATATGATCATTTATGTAACAATAAATTGAAATCAATGTATCCTAGAAACGTCCATACACTAAACCTAAGTTTGGAAAAAATTCAAACTTTCCTGAAAAGTTTGCCATTTCCATTTACTACATTTATCCTGGCAACAAGGCTACAATATAGCAAGGATTATTATTTACTTAATTCTTTATTACTAAAATAACATTTGTTGTGGGAATTATTTGTTAAGAGATATGATCATTTATGTAGCACTAAATTGAAATTAATGTATCCTAAAAGCGTTCATAAACTAAACCTAAGTTTAGAAAAAATTCAAACTTTCCTGAAAAGTTTACCTTTTCCTTTTGCTACATTCATCCTGGCAACATGGCTACATTATCGCAAGGATTATTACTTAATTAATCCTTTATTACTAAAATAACATTTGTTGCAGGAATTATTTAAAAGATATGATCATTTATATAGCATTAAATTAAAATCAATGTATCTTAGAAATGTCCACAAACTAATAAATAATTATTAGAATAATTATTAGACATAATTCTCCATCTGCTTACTTTATTCAAAAATATCAAACTATTACAGCAGATGATTGAATTTTCAAAAAAGCTAAAATACTGTTTAAAAATTCTATTTCAAATACTATATATACTAAATGAAATGAAGAAAAACGAAAACAGTAGATACAGTTTCATCATTGGTCTATGATGTATTTACTGTGAAAATTTTAAATCAATATATGCAATAGTTTTGTTTTAATTTATATGCAATATATGCAATAGCTTTTTTGTAAATAATTATTAGATATAATTCTCCATCTGCTTACTTTATTCAAAAATATCAAACTATTACACCAGGTGATTGAATTTTAAAAAAAAGTAAAATAATGTTTAAAAATTCGATTTCAAATACTATATATACTAAATGAAATGAAGAAAAACGAAAACAGTAGATACAGTTTCATCATTGGTCTATGATGTATTTACTGTAAAAATTTTAAATAAATATATGCAAGTTTTTTTATTTATATGCAATATTTGCAGTAGCTTTTTTGTAAATAATTATTGGATATAATTCTCCGTCTTACTTTATTCAAAAATATCAAACTATTACACCAGATGATTGAATTTTCAAAAAAACTAAAATAATGTTTAAAAATTCGATTTCAAATACTATAAATACTCAATAAAATGACCAAAAGCGAAAAAGTAGATAAAGTTTCATTATTCGTAAAAGATGTATTTACTGTGAAAATTTTAAATCAATATATGCAATAGTTTTTTATTTATATGCAATATTTGCAGTAGCTTTTTTGTAAATAATTATTGGATATAATTCTCCGTCTACTTTATTCAAGTATATCAAACTGTAACACCAGGTGAGTGAATTTTTAAAAACCTAAAATAATGTTTAAAATTTCGATTTCAAATACTATAAATACTATATAAAATCACCAAAAACGAAAAACGTAGATACAGTTTCATCATTAGTCTAAGAGGTATTTACTGTGAAAATTTTAAATCAATATATGCAATAGTTTTTTATTTATATGCAATATATGCAATAGCTTTTTTGTAAATAATTATTAGATATAATTCTCCGTCTACTTACTTTATTCAAAAATATCAAACTATTACACCAGATGATTGAATTTTCAAAAAAGCTAAAATAATGTTTAAAAATTCGATTTCAAATACTATAAATACTAAATGAAATGACCAAAAGCGAAAAAAGTAGATACAGTTTCATCATTGGTCTACGATGTATTTACTGTGAAAATTTTAAATCAATATATGCAATAGTTTTTTTTAATTTATATGCAATATATGCAATAGCTTTTTTGTAAATAATTATTAGATATAATTCTCCGTCTACTTACTTTATTCAAAAATATCAAACTATTACACCAGGTGATTGAATTTTCAAAAAAAATAAAATAATGTTTAAAAATTCGATTTCAAATACTATAAATACTAAATGAAATGACCAAAAACGAAAACAGTAGATACAGTTTCATCATTGGTTTATGATGTATTTACTGTGAAAATTTTAAATCAATATATACAATAGTTTTTTTTATTTATATGCAATGTATGCAATAGCTTTTTTGTAAATAATTATTAGACATAACTCTCCATATACTTACTTTTTTAATAAAAATCAAACTATTTCAACAAGTGATTGAATTTTCAAAAAAGTTAAAATAATGTTTAAAAATTCGACTTCAAATACTAAAAATACTAGATGAAATGGCCAAAAACGAAGAAAAGTAGATACAGTTTCATCATTGGTCTATGAGGTATTTACTGTGAAAATTTTAAATAAATATATGCAATAGTTTTTTATTTATATGCAATATATGCAATAGCTTTTTTGTAAATAATTATTAGATATAATTATCCGCCTACTTACTTTATAAAAAAAATATCAAACTATTACAGCAGATGATTGAATTTTCAAAAAAGCTAAAATAATGTTTAAAAATTCGATTTCAAATACTATAAATACTAAATGAAATGACCAAAAACGAAAAAAGTAGATACAGTTTCATCATTAGTCTATGAGGTATTTACTGTGAAAATTTTAAATAAATATATGCAATAGTTTTTTTAATTTATATGCAATATGTGCAATAGCTTTTTTGTAAATAATTATTAGATATATTTCTCCGTCTACTTACTTTATTCAAAAATATCAAACTATAAAACTAGTGATTGAATTTTCAAAAAACTAAAATAACGTTTAAAAACTCGATTTCAAATACTATAAATACTCAATGAAATGACCAAAAACGAAAAAAGTAGATACAGTTTCATCATTGGACTACGATGTATTTACTGTGAAAATTTTAAATCAATATATGCAATATTATATGCAATAGCTTTTTTGTAAATAATTATTAGATATAATTCTCCGTCTACTCACTTTATTCAAAAATATCAAACTATTACACCAGATGATTGAATTTTCAAAAAACTAAAATAACGTTTAAAAACTCGATTTCAAATACTATAAATACTCAATGAAATGACCAAAAACGAAAAAAGTAGATACAGTTTCATCATTGGACTACGATGTAGTTACTGTGAAAATTTTAAATCAATATATGCAATAGTTTTATTATTTACTGTGTACGCAAGCTGAAAAAAAACACCGTTTTTAGCATAATGTATTTAAATTTTTGTTTCCTTAAAATCTATGATATTAAATGCAAATATTGTATACTTTTACAGATTCTAATTCGAATATTTCAATAGATATTGTATACTTTTACACATTCTATCGATATAACTGAATTGTTTAAAACAAATTGTTTTAAACAATTCAAAAATATCGATAGATTTAAAAAAAATGTGAATATAAAAAAATTGAATTTTTTAAGGTTTAAATGTGGTGTGCCCCCTTCAGTATATTGCAATGGATTATTTTAAAAGTACCTGCCCATACAACTCGCAGAATTTCTTGTAGCGAATCACTGGCACGGACAACTCTCTCAAGAATCGCTCTATATATCCACCGTTACGGTTCGATATAAAATAAAATATAAAAAAAGAGTGGATTACACGAGAAATCGATTTTCGTATTCGTTTCTCGTGAGCCTTCTGCGATCATCAAATGGATTTTCTCCAAGGGGGAATATTGCTATTTCCTTACCTGTCCGAAAACCTATTTTAAAGTACACGTTACTGTAAGCTTGATTTTTTCATTTTTTTTCCCAAACGAAAGTGGTCATCAATCGTTATTTTTCGTGATTGTTTTTCCATTTATCTGTTCCGATAAAGAGATTTTTCCATCGTGTTTTATGTTTGGGTGTCTGATAATCTTGAACTTCGAGGTTTTCACGACATCGATAAACTATTGAGCCTGATTATTTAAAAATCTCTATATATACAGATAATTTCATTTATTGATATTCACACTAATAAGTACGTCGTAGTACGTGGACTATACGTGTACATGACAGGTCTAAAATTTAGACATGTAATGCATGTATATTTTATCCAAGCGAAAGTGGTCATCAATCGTTATTTTTCGTAATTGTTTTTCCATTTATCTGTTCCGATAAAGAGATTTTTCCATCGTGTTTTATGTTTGGGTGTCTGATAATCTTGAACTTCGGGGTTTTCACGACATCGATAAACTTTTGAGCCTGATTATTTAAAAATCTCTCGATATACAGATAATTTCATTTATTGATATTCACACAAATAAATACGTAGTACGTAGACTATATGTGTACATGACATTTATCCAAGCGAAAGTAGTCATCAATCGTTATTTTTCGTGATTGTTTTTCCATTTATCTGTTCCATTAAAGAGATTTTTCCATCGTGTTTTATTTTTGGGTGTCTGATAATCTTGAATTTCGGGGCTTTCACGACATTGATAAACTATTCAGCCCGATTATTTAAAAATCTCTCAATATACAGATAATTTCATTTATTGATATTCACACATATAATACATAGTACATGGACTATATGTGTACATGACGTGTCTAAAATTTAGACATGTAATGCATGTATATTTTATCCAAAGGAAAGTGGTCATCAATCGTTATTTTTCGTGATTGTTTTTCCATTTATCTGTTCCGATAAAGAGATTTTTCCATCGTGTTTTATGTTTGGGTGTCTGATAATCTTGAACTTCGGTTTTTTTCACGACATCGATAAACTTTTGAGCCTGATTATTTAAAAATCTCTCGATATACAGATAATTTTATATTTTGATATGCTCAAAAATTAATAGGTCATATGTAGACTACATGTGTACGTGACATGTCTAAAATTTAGACTTGTAATGCATGTATATTTTCATTTAATGTCATATTTTCTGTCCGTCTACCTATCCTCAACGTTCATTGATGGAACGTGCTTCATACCTTCTTCAACTATTCAACTATTCTAATCTAAAATTACTTTATACTCTTTGTACTTGCTGTCTATATTAATTTCCAATTTCCTGTAACTTCACCGTCTTGATTATTGGTTTGATAAATTTCACGGAAATTCTCCAACGTTAACGAGTGTAGACTATTTTAACTCGTTGTACTGGCACATTTCGCCATTTTTTTTGTCCGATGCCAAGTAATTCTTATTTGTCCGATTTTTTCGACATTGTTCGCAATTTTAACATTTTTTTTTTCTTTAAAGGAAATTATTGAACCACCATTATTTATCCCGATCGTTTCTCCATTTATATTTGTTCTGATAAGCATAAAGATATTTTTCGCTATCTTTTATCTCAGATGTCCGCTTATTCTTAATTCTACGGTGTTTTCAACATTGATCGCAACTAATTTTTTTTCTGTAACCATTTCTTGTCTTTTCAAAGAAATTGGTCAACCATTATTTCCCAAGATTATTTCTCTATATCTGTTCCAAAGAGCATGAAGATATTTTCGCCATCTTTTTTCTTCGATGCCCAGTAATTCTTATTTGTCCGATTTTTTCAACATTTCCGCTATTTTAATATTTTTTCTGTAAAGGAAATTGGTGATCAACCATTATTTCTCCCGATCGTTTCTCCATTTATATCTGTTCTGATAATCATAAAGATATTATTCGCTGTCTTTTATCTCAGATGCCCGCTTATTCTTAATTCTACGGTGTTTTCAACATTGATCACAACAATTTTTTTTTCTGTAACCGTTTCTTGTCTTTTCAAAGAAATTTATCAACCATTATTTCCCATGATTATTTCTCTATATTTGTTCCAAAGAGATGAAGATATTTTCGCCATCTTTTTTCTCCGATGCCCAGTAATTCTTATTTATCCGATTTTTTCAACATTGTTCGCTATTTTAACATTTTTTTTAAATTAAATTATTGAACAACCATTATTTCTCCCGATCGTTTCTCCATTTATATCTGTTCTGATAAGCATAAAGATATTTTTCGCTATCTTTTAATCTCAGATGCCCGCTTATTCTTAATTCTGCGGTGTTTTCAACATTGATCGCAACAATTTTTTTTCTGTAACCATTTTTTGTCTTTCAAAGAAATTGGTGAACCATTATTTCCCATGATTATTTCTCTATATCTCTTCCAAAAAGCATGAAGATGTTTTCACCATCTTTTATCTCCGATGCCCGGAAATTCTTAATTCTTCATAATTTTTATTTATTTCGCTATTTTAAAATTCATTTTCTTTTCTTTAAAGGAAATTTGGGATCTATCATTATTTTCTATGATCCATTGTCTATTTTTATCTGTTCCGATAAAAATGAAGATTTTTTTTCACCATCTTTTATCTTCGATGCCCGGTTACTCTTAAATCTACATGATTTTTTTACTTCGATCGCTATATTTCAATTCATTTTCTTTTCTTTAAAGGAAATTTGGGATCTATCATTGTTAGTTGATCGTTAGTCTATTTTTTCTATTCTCATATTTCTCCTTTTCTATCTGTTCCGATAAACCTGAAGACTCCCCCATCTTTTATCTTCGATGCCCGGTTACTCTTAACTTAGGTTTTTTCAACATTGATTACTTTTCAATCGGTGTATGTGTTTATATATACACAATATATATATATTATATATGTTATATATATATTGTGTATACATAAGATCATTATATATATATGTGTGTGTGTATATGTGTATGTGTATGTATATGTATATATATGTACATATATATATGTTATATATATATATATATATGTATATATATATATGTATATATATGTATATATATATGTGTGTGTGTGTGTGTATATATGTGTGTATATATATATATATATATATATATATATATGTGTGTATATTATGTATTTATGTTATTTATATTTTGTATATTATGTATGTATATATTTTTATGTATTATTTATGTTATTATGTGTGTATATATATAATATATATATATATATATATATATTATATACATGTATATATATGTATATATATAATATATATATATATATATAATATATATATATATATGTATGTATGTATGTATATGTGTGTATATAATATGTATGTATGTATATATGTTTATATATGTGTGTATATAAATGTGTGTATATGTATATATATGTATGTATGTATATATGTATATATATGTATGTATGTATATATGTATGTATATATATATATATAATTGTATGTATATATATATATATGTATGTGCATAAGTATTTATATGTATATATATGTTTTCATATATGTATGTGTATTTATGCATGGATGTATATATATATATATATATATATATATATATATATATATATATGTATGTACATAAGTATATATGCATGTATATAAGTATTATATATATATGTATATGCATGTATGTATATATGTATGTATATGTATGTATGTATATGTATGTATATGTATGTATGTATATATGTATGTATGTATATATATATATGTATGTATGTATGTATATATACATATATATATACATACATATATATATATATATATATTTATATATATATATGTGTGTGTGTGTGTGTTTTGGTATGTGTATATATATATATATATATATATATATATATATATATACATATATATAATATACCGCTTTATCTGTCCTGAAAGTGTCTTTTACTCCCTTGGGTCGATATAATTATACATTTCGCGTGCAGACTTCCGCTCGCGTGTCATAGGTTGTTAGTTAACATAGTCATTAGACAGGTGACCATTCCATCAAAACATGCCGCTTAATATTCTGGCCGATGGTCAGGAGGCACAAATGAACACATCATATTAATGGGTTGCAACATCCTGGTCACTACTAGCTGTGATGGATAACACTGTTGGCTCGGAATCAGTACAGGAATGTGTATAGTTGCGTCTGTACATGTGACAGCGTGCTTGCGATTGGAATAAAATTGTGTATGACGTTAGCATTTAATTGTAATTTATTTTGTTTATATATAAATAAATATTGTTTAAGCTGGAATGTAGAACTGCGTACTCGCTCAGATGTTGTAACTTAAAAATTTCAAGATATTTCGACGGATCCCTTTCTTTTAAAATATATATACCATGAACATAACAACAATTAACAGTAATTAATAACAATAATTTGGTCAGAAATTTGCTGTAAGGAGTTTCTAATAAATAATTATGAATCGTTAAGTATTATGCACAATACCGCTAAGGGGAGCAATTTTCCTCTACGTCTTTGCACTAGGGGGAGAACAGTGCAACTGACGGGTTAGTTTATAGCAGGTGCTCAATACAGTCGCTTAGAACCTCATATTCCTCTCGACCTCTGATTGGCTGGTAAGTACATTGGCAGATTTCTGAAATTAGCGAAATATCTTGGCGACGCTTTCCGTGAATTTGTATATTATTTCAACAATCTGAAATAGACAGGATAGTACGTAGAATTTTTTTAGTTTATTCAATTGTAATAATTTTGTTTAATTTAAAAAGTTTTAAAAAATTTGGTTAGTTTATTTAATTCTAATAATTTGTTTTAAAAGGTTTGGTTAGTTTATTTAATTTTATTATTTTTTGGTTAGTTTTAAAGGGTTTGGTTAGTTTATTTAATTCTGTTTAGTTTGTTTAATTTGGTTAGTTTATTTAATTGTAATATTTTTGGTTAGTTTTAAAAGGTTTGGTTAATTTAATTAATTGTAATAATTTTGTTTAGTTTTAAAAGTTTTGGTTAGTTTATTCAATTATAATAATTTTGTTTAGTTTTAAATTGTTTGATTAGTTTATTCAATGTTATAATTTTGGTTAGTTTTAAAAAATTTGGTTAGTTTATTTAATTGTAATAATTTGTTTTAAAAGGCTTGGTTAGTTTATTTAATTGTAATAATAATGGTTAGTTTTCAAAAGTTTTGTTTGTTTATTTAATTGTAATAATTTTGGTTAGTTTTAAAGGGTTTGGTTAGTTTATTTAATTCTGTTCAGTTTCGTTAGTTTATTTAGTTGTAATATTTTTTGGTTAGTTTTAAAAGGTTTGGTTAGTATAATTGTAATAATTTTGTTTAGTTTTGAATTCTTTTATTAGATTATTCACTTATAATAATTTTGTTTAGTTTTAAATTGTTTGATTAGTTTATTCAATTGTAATAATTTTGGTTAATTTTAAAAAGTTTGGTTAGTTTATTTAATTGTTTTGATTTTAGTTAGTTTTAAAAGGTTTGGTGAATTTATTCAATTGTTATAATTTTGGTTAGTTTAATTAATTGTAATAATTTTGTTTAGTTTTAAAGTGTTTGGTTACTTTATTTAACTGTAATATTTTTGGTTAGTTTTCAAAGGTTTGGTTTGTTTATTTAATTATAATAATTTTGGTTAGTTTTAAAGGGTTTGGTTAGTTTATTTAATTGTGTTCAATTTGGTTAGTTTATTTAATTGTAATATTTTTTGGTTAGTTTTAAAAGGTTTAGTTAGTTTATTTAATTGTAATAATTTTGGCTAGTTTTAAAAGATTTGGTTAGTATATATATATGCATATATATGTATATATATATGTATATATATACACACATAATGTGACTGTGAGCCTCGGTAGCTCAGACGGGAACGATCTCGTAACTGAAAGGCTGCGGGTTCGATGCTCGAGCTGGTCTTAGATCTTGGGCATGTAAAACATATTCGTGGTCACAATGCCAAGTTCTCAAACGGTACCTCTATGGATAGTATGCCAAGCTCTGCCTTCTACTTGATCCCTGCTTTAAAATTTAGAGGACACCAGCAGGGACAATTTATCTCGCGTCCGTACCATCCTTAAAGTGCTCCTCGGGGTGGTGCTAAGCAAGTAACAGCTTCGCAGCCGTGTTTGGCTTAAAGTTTATACAGTATACTCCGCTTAATGTGATCTCGGTTAAAGTTATCAATCGCTTATTATTATCGAAATCCCTTGATCCCGATTTTCTCTATTCATTTGTATGTTAAAATTATCACTTTATGTGATCGTTACATCAGTTTAATGTTATCAGTTTTGTTACCTCATTTTAACTGACAAAGGAATATTCACAATGTAATTCAGAAGGAACCCATTCTTTTTCTTCCCTTCGGTGTTGTTTGAATCTCCGAGAATTCTTATTCTTCCACCTACGGAAATGGGAAATGAACAAAGGAATGAGAAATTACCCGTTCCTGGAATTTTTCAGAAATAAGCACACCCTGCTGGTGGTCAATGATTGTCAGATAAGCAGAAGGCAACACATTATTATCAGAACTGAGAAGGAGCGTATTCACATTTTATGCCTTGCTCGCTTACATGCAGCTTGTCGACATGGAAGCCAGAAAGCGAAATGATTTAACATTAAAACAAAAGATCGAAATTTTAAATCGTTATGACAGGTTGATTATGATTACGAAGAATTTATCAATGAGCTTCTTAGAAAAAATTGTAGACAGTCAACAATTGATCAGCTTTTTTTAATCATGTATACAATTCTTATTTTCATAATATACAGTACATCAATATAAGGTGTGTTTTATTCATTTTGTTTTGAAATTTAGTACGTGTGAATTTTTTGGTTTGGTTTGGTTTGGAGCGCTACGGTCTACTTTTTGCAACACGAGGGCTAATGAGACCGGGACCTACTGCTTAAAGCCGATTCCGAACGGCTACGAACATCCATGCCATAGTGGGATTCGAACCCATGAACTCCGGTTCCGAAAATATATGAAATTTTTTTTTATTCAATTGGTTAATAAACAGGTTTGGTTTGGTTAGTACTATGGTCTACTTTTTTGCAACATGAAGGCTAAAGACTGGGACCTACAGCTTAAAGCCGATTCCGAACGGCTACGAACATCCATGCTCCAGTAGGATTCGAATCCACGAACACGTACCGAAGGCCAGCACCCTAACCAATCGGCCATCGTTCGGCCTGAATTGAAGGGAGGTAGTAAATTTATCTAATTTTGAATATCGTTTATTGTTATCTATCGGTGATTGTTATCAAAATCACGGTGTCCCAAACTGTTCACATTAAGCGGACTCCACTGTATGTCTGTATTGACGCCTTCATTTTAAACAAATGTGACATACCGCGGTATTTCCAAAGTGGCCCACTTTGGAAATGCATGCCTAGACAAAGTCGCTTGGATTGGTTAGGCCTGTGTGAGATTTTCAAAAAACTCAGTAATGATCTGAAAGCAACTGTAATATACTGTGAATTGAGAATATTCATTTCTACTTTACACAGAAAACTTAAAACTTCAGCTTGTATTCGACATTTGTCGACACTTTAATTTCTTTTTATCTTACCTTTTATTTCTCCAATGAAAGAGAAACCTTCCAAAATCTTTAATCCTTTCTAAAACTTTGTTTGGGTTCTTTGGACTCGTTTTTTAAGTCTTTTGCTCATTTTTTGCAATAATAAAACGATTTTTTTCTCTCACTACAAGGTAGTTTCACGCAGTGTCACTAACTACATTAATGCCCTTATAGGCTTATAAATAGGCAACAAATATTATGCCCTTCCGTTTCAAACGAAAATAAAAATTTTCACGAGTTTAGATGTCTTATGCTGCAAGAAATTCCCATATTATTTCCCCGTTAAAATATATTTGTAAGTTTCTCCACTTCATCTTCTGGAAGTAGTAGTTTTTTTAGTCTAGTAGAAGTAGTAGTTATTTGTTTAGTCTAGTAAAAGTAGTAGTTATTTGTTTAGTCTAGTAAAAGTAGTATAATTTTTGTCTAGTAGAAGTAGTACTTTGTTTAGTCTAGTAGAAGTAGTAGTTTTTTTTAGTCTAGTAAAAGTAGTAGTTTTTTAGTCTAGTAAAAGTAGTAGTCTCTTTTAGTCTATTAGAACTTTTTTTTTAATCTTAAACTTTATTGAGAAACGATGTTATACACGATTGAAATTTATATAGACATTTATATAATTTTCATTAATTATATAGAAAATTATGCAGAATTATATAATATAATATTATAGTCTTATTTTAAAATTTTCCTTTATTATCATACCTAATAACAATAGTAATTTTATTGAGAAACGATTGAAAATTATATAGACAGTTATATAATTTTCAACTGTTATCACAATTTAAAATGGTCCTATATTATCATACCTACTAACAGTAGTAACTTTGTTGATAAAATAAATAAATGAATGTAGAATAGACGAATATGGAATATATATATATATATATATTTATATATATATATAGAGAGAGAGAAAATAGATTATAGATAGATAGATAGATAGAGATAGATAGTAGATAGATAGATAGATGAGATAGAGAGTTGGAGAAAGAGATATATATATATATATATATATATATATATATATATATATATATATATATATATAATATATATATATATATATATAATATAATATATCTATAATATTATATTATATTATATCTCTAATTATAATTATTATTATATTATATAATAATATAATATATAGCTATAATATTATATATAGAGCGATATAGATATATTTCTATATATTATATATACATAGAATATATAGACTAGACGAATATGGAATTTATAGACGATTAAAAACTATTGTTTCATACGAAAATCAAAATTTTCAGGAGTTTAGATGCCTTATTCTGCAAGAAATTCCCATATTATTTCCCCGTTAAAATATATTTGTAAGTTTTTTCCACTTCATCTTCTGGAAGTAGTAGTTTTTTTAGTCTAATGGAAGTATTTAGTCTAGTAGTAGTTATTTGTTTAGTCTAGTAAGAGCAGTAGAATTTTGTCTTAGAAGTAGTAGTTATATTTTTACTGTAGTAATTTTTTTAGTCTAGTAGAAGTAGTAGTCTTTTTGTCTAGTAAAAGTTGTAGTCTCTTTTAGTCTAGTAGAAGTATTGTTTGTTTCTTTTTGAAATCTTAATAATCTCTTATTTAGAAAACTTTATTGAGAAACGATGTTATACACGATTGAAAATTATATTATTTACATAATTTTCAGTAATTATATAGAAAATTATACAGAATTATATAGTATAATATTATAGTCATATTTTAAAATGTTCCTTTATTATCATACCTAGTAACAATAGCAACTTTATTGAGAAACGATTGAAAATTATATAGACAGTTATATAATTTTCAACTATTATCACAATTTAAAATGTTCCTATGTAATCATACCTACTAACAGTAGTAACTTTGTTGATAAAATAAATAGACAAATATAGAATAGACGAATATATATATAATATATATAGTTATAGATATAGATTTATCTATAATTATGTCTAATATATCTATAATATTATATTATATTATATCTATAATTATAATAATAATAATTATTATATAACAATATAATATATAGCTATAATATTATCTATAATATTATATAGAGAGAGTGATATAGATATATTTCTATATATTATATAGATAGAAAATACATAGAATAGACGAATATAGAATTTATAGACGATTGAAAACTATATAGGCATTTATAAAATTCAACTGTTATATAAAAAATGATCCAGTATTATATGTTTAAAATCTTCCTATATTATCATACCTACTATCGGTAGTAAATTTATTGAGAAACGATACTATACACGATTGAAAACTATATAGACATTTATAAAATTTCCAACTATTATATAGAAAATTATATAACATATGTTTAAATTGTTCCTATATTATCATATCTACTAATAGTAGTAACTTTATTGATAAACGATGTTATATATGATTGAAAATTATATAGTCCATTTATAAAATTTCCAGCTATTATATAAAAAATTATATAGCATTATATGTTTAAAATGTTCCTATATTATCATACCTACTAACAGTAGTAACTTTATTGATAAACGATGCTATATATGATTGAAAACTATATAGACATTTATAAAATTTCCAACTATTATATAGAAAATTATATAACATATGTTTAAATTGTTCCTATATTATCATATCTACTAACAGTAGTAACTTTATTGATAAACGATGCTATATACGATCGAAAACTATATAGACATAAAATTTTCAACTATTATATGGAAAATTATATAGCATTATATGTTTAAAATGTTTCTATATAATACCTATTAATAGTAGTATCTTTATAAAGAGACGATGCTATGAAAGATTAAAAATTAAAATCAAACATTCGGCAAAAGTTTTATTAACAAAATCTACTAATAATTCACGAAAATAAAATCATTTACTTAAAAAACTACTTTATAAAAAACCATGTACTTTAATCAAAAAACTACTGAGAATCAAAAGTAAAATAACTAAAGTTTCCGCGCCAAAAAGCTCTTAATTTTTTTTTCAGGATAAAAACTTGCCAAAAGTAAACTAAGCTGATGAAAAAAAAACCTCTAGCTCTTCGCTTGAAAGGAATAAAAAGAGAAACACTCTCAATTTTATCCTTGAAATCCTTTTTTCTTTCGTTTAGTCGGTTAAAAGAAAAAGCGGAAGAAGAGCCTGTGAGAAGATATACTTTTACCAGTAATGATAAATCATTCATACGTCACTCAGCTTTTTAAAAGAATCCAGATGGCCGAAATGCAGAAAGAAACTGCCGATTTGCATAAAATAAATGCAAATTGAAGTGATTCTGAGTTTGAAAAGCTAATCGTATGTCAGTCTGGTGCGTCGTGGATTTTTTGGCATTGCCAACTCTAGAATAAAGTGAGCAAAAAAGTAAATAAACTACTAAAATAAATAAAAGGGACGGTTCTTTGTGAAAAGAAATCGGAATTCTAGCTGCTATCTTGATTTTTCCTCCTTTTCTCATGTATAGCAAATGTATTAGATTTTTTAAACCGAAAAAAATCGGTAAAATACGTTTAAAAATTCTTCTACTTAGATGTAGGATATTGTCGTGAATTATCTGTTTGTATATTCATGGCAAATGCGTTACTCAACATAATATTCACCATTTAAACATAAAACTCCACAAATAAAATTTTAGAACACTTTAAGGAAGCACAACATTCTATTCACATCGGCCCATTATCAAGCGTAACAACTCTCGAACTTATCATTTTCAATACATTCCACGAGAATAGTATAGGTAGTAGTTCTTTTTTAGTCTAGTAGAAATAGTAGTTTTTCTTTTTTGACTAGTAGAATTTGTTTTTTTAGTATAGTGGAAGTAGTAGTTTTTAAATCAACTAACAGTAGTAGTTTTTTAAGTCTAGTAACAGTAGTAGTTTTTTTAGTCTAGTGACAGTAGTAGTTTTTTTAGTGTAATAGAAGTAGTAGTTTTTTTAGTGTAGTAGAAGTAGTAGTTTTTTTAGTCTAGTAGAAGTAGTAGTTTTTTTAGTGTAGTAGAAGTAGTAGTTTTTTTAGTCTAGTAGAAGTAGTAGTTTTTAGTCTAGTAGAAGTAATAGTTTTTAGTGTAGTAGAAGTAGTAGGAATTTTTTAGTCTAGTAGAAGTTGTATTTTTTTAGTGTAGCAGTTTTTTTAGTCTAGTAAAAGTAGAAGTTTTGTTTTGTTTAGTAAAAGTAGTAGTTTTTTGTCTAATAAAAACAGTAGTCATTTTTTTATTCTAGTAGAAGTAGTTTTTTTAGTCTAGTTGTAATAGTAGTAATTTTTTTAGTCTTGTAAAACTAGTAGTTTTTTTAGTCTAGTAGAAGTAGTAGTTATTTTTTTATTCTAGTAGAAGTAGTAGTTATTTTTTTAGTCTAGTAGAAGTAGTTCTTTACAATATGTTAGAAATCACATTTTTTAAAGATTTATTTAGATTATAGGTTGCTAAACCTTTGGACTTGGCTTTCCCTGATCCTTTAATTCATATTTTATGTGGAAAATAAAATAAATATGAAAAAATATTTTTAAAAATCACCTTTATTTAACAAAAGAAAACTAGAAAAAAGCATTAAAAAATAAAAAAAATAATTTTAAAACAGTGCATAAAAGAAAAATTGAGTGAAAAGCTTTTATATGAAAATTGTAATTCGTTGATATAGAAAAATTGCGCGAGGGGCTTCTAGGGGATAAGGGTCCGTTGTTATTGATTGGCTTATGTGGCTAAAATTAAAAGTGTTGAGTGCTCAGCATATAACAGCTAATTATCACGATAGCATTTGTATAAAAATATCCTTACACAATTATATCTGTGTTGAAAATATTACTTTGACTCTAATTCGGATTACGCCCCATACTAGTTTAAAATATCAACAATTGGAATTGCGGTCAACAATTGCGGTTTGATTTATTGGAAAAATATTGGGGTATATGAAAAATATTTACCTTTAATTCTTGATCGCAGTCACTTTTCCCGATAACGAAGCATTCGCATCAAGACCGAAAAAACTACTGCTCGCATTATAATTCTAAAAATGTTAATTACCAAGAAAAAAGGGTTAGGAATGAAAGAAAGCTATGGCGATTGAAAACTAGTAATATCTGAAACAGTGCCATAAAAAGTATACCTTCCTGCTTTAAAGTATTGTTACAAACTTCACAGCTGGGTTCGGAGATTGAACGGACTTTATGTAAGACTACAGCACACAAAAAAAATCATTTATTAGCAATCAGTTGGAAAATACAACATACCGTGCGTACTCTGTAAACCGAGAGATCTACTTCACGACTCTCTGTTTGGGACTCAGCCATCCTTATATAGGCCTATTATATAGGCTTATATAGCCCTTATATAGGCTTTATAAGCATTATATAGGCTTTCTAAATATACTATTCCAGAAACCGGAACCAGAAGTTGTCACGTGACGCCAGACTTGACAACATTTGGCGACTAACTTGGCGACAAAAATAAGTTGCCAAAACTGTCGCCAACGAGCCAATATCTCGCCTATTTGGCGAGATACCCATAGAGTCTCATGCTAAATTTACGGTTCACTAAACAAATTCGTAACAGTATTATCGCGATATATCAATATCAATATAAATTTGGGGATATGTCACGATATTAAATTTCTAATATCTCCCAGCCCTGATTAACACTAAGGTTCAATATTAAACCGCTTTTCAAACATTCTTCTACCTAATTACTGATAAATGGAAAAAAAAAAGAAAAGAAAAATTGTAAATCTACAAGTATGTTGGTAATAATAACCTTGCTGAAACTTCTGTTTTTGTTTTTTATCATAACCTTGAATGTTTTCTTTGTGTACTTTCAGGCCAAATGCTCATCCATTGGCTTTGTTCTGCCTTTCCCGACGATCACTACCTGCGTTTCTTGCTGTCGAAGCAGGATCTCAAAATCCTGGCTGCTCAATTCTGTACAAACCTCCTAGCTGCTGGCGTCTTGAGGCAGATCGAAGATGAGAATGCTCCGCTGGCGAATTTGTTCAGAGTAAGTAGAACTCTCTCTCTTGTTTTGTAGACTAGGAATGTCCCAAACTGTGGCCATCTGAGGAATTCATAATATAGTAGAACCTCGATTAACCGAGCTTCTATTAGCCGAGGTTTCTGTTAACCGAGTCAATAACGAAGTCTAATATTTTTTTTTTCTCTTTCCCAAAATGATCTTGAAAAAAATGATACACATTTTAGTTCGTTTCCAGAATATTTTGTAGGATGTTAAGAAAATTTTTCTTACTTAGAATCACCCATCCAGTACACGTCGATAAAAATGACAAACAGCGCTTTTTCTTGCGGTTTGATTTACAAATTCTAAAGATGGCCTTTAATCTCCAGAGGTATCGTTTGAGCTTGGAGAACTTTGCGACCATGAACCTATTTTAGGAGTCCCAGCCGCTATTAATGAACATGGTTGCTCAAGCTTCGAACTCACAAACCTCTCATTATGAAATCAACGCCTGTACCGACTGAGCTATCGCGGTTCAAATGTTTGTATAAATCTTAATACAGTAGAGCCTCGATTATCCGAAGTAATTGGTGCCGAACCTACTTCGGATAATCGAGAATCCATCATTAATCATCTAGTTTAATATATAGTATCGTCATTGGTGCAGTAAAAATCGATAACAATATATTTTATTATTGTTACGGTCACTGTTAGTTTATTAAAAAAACGAAATAATTCTTTTTCTTTTAATTTATAAAAAGCTTTATTGAAAACAATATTATTTCGTTAAAAATGTCTAAAAAAAATAAATGTTCAAATGAAAACCATGAAAACTCCATATTAATAGTATTACAGTCACTGTTAGTTTATTAAAAAACGAAATAAGTCTTTTTCTTTTAATTTATAAAAAGCTTTAATGAAAACAATATTACTTCATTAAAAATGTCTAAAAAATAAATAAATGTTCAATTGATAACCATGAAAACTCCATATTAATAGTATTACAGTCACTGTTAGTTTATTAAAAAACGAAATATTCTTTTCCTTTTAATTTAAAAAAAAAGCTTTACGGAAAAAACAATATTATTTAGTTAAAAATGTCTAAAAAAAATAAATGTTCAAATGATAACCATGAAAACTCCATATTAATGGTATTACAGTCACTGTTAGTTTATTAAAAAACGAAATAATTCTTTTTCTTTTTAATTTATAAAAAGCTTTATTGAAAACAATATTATTTCGTTAAAACTGTCTAAAAAAATAAATAAATGTTCAAATGGAAATCATGACAACTCCATATTAATAGTATAACAGTCACTGTTAGTTTATTAAAAAACGAAATAATTCTTTTTCTTTTAATTTATAAAAAACTTTATTGAAAACAATATTACTTCATTAAAAATGTCTAAAAAATAAATAAATGTTCAATTGAAAACCATGAAAACTCCATATTAATAGTATTACAGTCACTGTTAGTTTATTAAAAAACGAAATATTCTTTTCCTTTTAATTTAAAAAAAAAGCTTTACGGAAAAAACAATATTATTTAGTTAAAAATGTCTAAAAAAAATAAATGTTCAAATGATAACCATGAAAACTCCATATTAATGGTATTACAGTCACTGTTAGTTTATTAAAAAACGAAATAATTCTTTTTCTTTTAATTTATAAAAAGCTTTATTGAAAACATTATTATTTCTTTAAAAATGTCTAAAAAAATAAATAAATGTTCAAATGATAACCATGAAAACTCTATATTAATGGTATTACAGTCACTGTTAGTTTATTAAAAAACGAAATAATTATTTTTCTTTTAATTTATAAAAAAGCTTTATTGAAAACAATATTATTTCGTTAAAAATGTCTAAAAAAATAAATAAATGTTCATATGACAACCATGAAAACTCCATATTAATAGTATTACAATCACTGTTAGTTTATTGAAAAACGAAATAATTCTTTTTCTTTTAAGTTAAAAAAAGCTCTACGGAAAAAGCAATATTATTTCGTTAAAAATGTCTAAAATAATAAATAAATGTTCAAATGAAAACTATGAAAACTCCATATTAATGGTATTACAGTCATTGTTAGTTTATTAAAACAAAATAATTCTTTTTCTTTTAATTTATAAAAAGCTTTATTGAAAACATTATTATTTCTTTAAAAATGTCTAAAAAATAAATAAATGTTCAAATGATAACCATGAAAACTCCATATTAATAGTATTACAGTCACTGTTAGTTTATTAAAAAACGAAATGTTCTTTTTCTTTTAATTTAAAAAAAAAAGCTTTACGGAAAAAACTATATTATTTAGTTAAAAATGTCTAAAAAAATGTTCAAATAATAACCATGAAAACTCCATATTAATAGTATTACAGCCACTGTTAGTTTATTAAAAAACGAAATAAGTCTTTTTCTTTTAATTTATAAAAAGCTTTAATGAAAACAATATTATTTCGTTAAAACTGTCTAAAAAAATAAATAAATGTTCAAATGGAAATCATGACAACTCCATATTAATAGTATAACAGTCACTGTTAGTTTATTAAAAAACGAAATAATTCTTTTTCTTTTAATTTATAAAAAACTTTATTGAAAACAATATTACTTCATTAAAAATGTCTAAAAAATAAATAAATGTTCAATTGAAAACCATGAAAACTCCATATTAATAGTATTACAGTCACTGTTAGTTTATTAAAAAACGAAATATTCTTTTTCTTTTAATTTAAAAAAAAAAAAGCTTTACGGAAAAAACTATATTATTTAGTTAAAAATGTCTAAAAAAATAAATGTTCAAATGATAACCATGAAAACTCCATATTAATGGTATTACAGTCATTGTTAGTTTATTAAAACAAAATAATTCTTTTTCTTTTAATTTATAAAAATCTTTATTGAAAACATTATTATTTCTTTAAAAATGTCTAAAAAAATAAATAAATGTTCAAATGATAACCATGAAAACTCCATATTAATAGTATTACAGTCACTGTTAGTTTATTAAAAAACGAAATATTCTTTTTCTTTTAATTAAAAAAAAAGCTTTATTGAGAACAACATTATTTCGTTATAAATGTCTAAAAAAATAAATTTTCAAATGAAAACCATGACAAATCCATATTAATAGTATTACAGTCACTTCACTGTTCACTTACGTAGTATATTCAAAAAACAAAAAAGAAATTCTTTTAATTTTTAACAAAGTTTTATTAGAGACAATATTATTTAATTGAAGATTATATAAAATATTAAACGTTTGAATGAAAACAATAAAAACTCATATCAGTATTAATTAGATCACTGTTAATTTATTCAAAAAACGAAATATACAGTAAAACCTCGATTATTCGAAGTAACTGGAACCGGAACCTACTTCGGATAATCGATAATTCACCAATAATCATCTAGTTTAATATGTAGTATCGTCATTGGTGCAGTAACATTCGATTGTTCTGGGACTCCTCAGTATAACCTTCCAAATTTCGAAATGGGGTGTGTTTTTGTTTAGAACAGGGATGTTTTTAAGTGGGGAAGAGTACACTCATACCGAGAATTGTGCTTACGAGATGGAATTCTAAAAAAGGGAATTCCAAAATATTTATCTGCACTCGTAGTTTGGAACGGACGACTTGCATACAAAAGGAATGTGGGGAAAAAGGAAAACTTTAAAAATGCATGTTTGTAAAGAAAATTTTGGATGATCGTAAAAAGTGACAAAAAGTGAAGAAGAAACCAACTTCGGTTAACGGAGAGTTTCGGTTAATCGAGGTTCGGATAATTGAGGTTCTACTGTATATCTCTCTGCAGATCTTCGTATTATGGATAAATGAAAAACTGTAAAGTGTTTCATAATCTACTTTGTCCGTTCGGCGTAAGTTATCTTTCTATGTTTAAATAAATATAAAACATTAGCTGGGTAATATTTTGATATTTTTACATTTTTTGTAGTTCTCTTAATTTTATAAAAAGTCACAGAAACTACAAAAGTATCATTCTGCGATTTAGCTAGCGAACAGTGTATCTTCTAGGAATTTATTTTGAACCAAAATCTGTTTTTCAATGTATGCACTTTAATGGCTTTCTCATCATAAAGAAATGCACGCTGAATAGCGCTTAGAGCGTCGAGATTAATCTGCAAAGCCATATCTTTTTCAGAAGGCGGACATTTCTTTTAAGCTCTGAGAATGTTGGCAACGTCACTGTACTGAAGAACGCGTAAAAAAATGTATTACTCCAAAAAAGGTTTTCGATTGAGAATTGCCACCTCAGGAAGTTTATTTTTAATTCGCTTGCACGCGACCGTAAAATTAGATGTAGAATAAGGCGATTTCATGCAGTAGGGCACATCTCAACTTATGACAATTCTGGCTTTAGTTTCAAACGGAAAGGCAGTTTGTTGTTTGACTATTGGCTGTTGTAAACATGAAAATGAATGGGAAGGGCATTATAGTAGGTCGTGACGTTGCGATAAATTGCTCTATACTTTTATTAAAATCTAGCATGCGCACTTTTATGATATATTTTTGCTTCCAGTTGTTTCTAAACTCAGCTATCTTCTTGAATTTGTTTACGTCTGGATAATTAAGCAACGGTGGAGAGTCGCCATTGACCAATGAAAACGCAACATCTCGTTTCGTCGCCAAACCAGTGTATTTAGGTTTCGCCAAGACATAAAACACACCACCGTAGAATAGGCAACCATGATTGCACAGACTGTAACACGCAGTAACCTCTTTCATCAAGTAATTTTAACTTTTAATGGTAGCAATAATTTTTTTTACTACGAATTAAATAAAATTTAAGCTTTTTTCCCATAAAGACAGATCTACCTGAAATGCTTATAAGAAACCAAAGGGAGAACCTATTTGAAAAGAAATTCAAATTGCTTATTGTTTCAATAAACCAACAACCTGAAAAAGCCATTGAAATTAAGAGAAAAAGATGCCAGAAGTTTGAATATTTCAAAATTTCTTTATTATATATTGATAAAATATAGTTGTATTATAAATTTTTCTTTATTTGATCAAAAACAGTTTTTTCAAAGCAATCGTTCGTACAATCCATCTAAACAATCATGGCATAGACAAATTACACGTTGTTATAGTCTGTTTATTGTGTTATAATCTGTGCAATCGTGGTTGCCTATTCTTCAGTGGTGTGTTTTACGTCTTGGCAATGCTTAAATACACTGGTTTGGCGACAAAACGAGATGTTGCGTTTTCATTGTTCAATGGCCACTCTCCACCGTTGCTTAATTTGCTTAATTATCCAGACGGGAATTCTTTCACATAACTTTTACGGGATTGTGCTATTAAGCCTGCACTCGAAGCTTTTGAACTTATTGTCAATGATTTTATCCAAACAAAAATAAAAAAAATCAAGCTACTACTGAAGAATAGGGTTCCCCTTGGCAAATTTGGTGAAATTATTGGCGATGTTTACTAAAACACAAAGGTATTTCATCCGAACAACATTACATCCCTTGCTATTTGGGCGACTTTAGTCAATGTAGAATGCGCCATTTAACAGAATTATATACATTTTTTAATTAACCAAAACAACTGAGAAAGCGGTTATTTACATTTACGGGCGATTAATTCCTTAACAGTTTACAAAGCAAACAGCTCCAAGTTATTAAAAAGCCTTAGTCATCCTTTAATGGTTAATTATATCTAATATTTTTAAGCATTACGAGCATTTAATAAATAAAAAATGGGTTCCACAAGCAGAGGAGCTGGATATAAATTTATTTAATATAAGTTGGTTAATTCCCAGTGAACGGTACGCTCCTTGTCCGTCATCTTGTTTTTGGCGACTATTGGCGAAACACGACTCCGCGAAGCACACGCCAAGTACCTAAGCCTAACATGCAGCGGGACACCGACCGTTCGCCATCGCAAAATCGGAAAACGTGACGACGACAATGTTCCGATGGCGAGCAGTCGATGTATCTTAGTGCTAGACCTAGAAGATTTTAAAAACCAGAAATTAAAACTTAAAGCCAAATAGAAATTACAAAAATTTAAATACTATAAAATTAAAAACAAATACTAATTAAGAAATTTAAATACTATAAAATTAGAACAAATAAAATTTTTGAAATAAATACGATTGAAGAGAATGCAGAACTTAACCACTCCACTGGTGAAAAACAGATTGAAATGTAGCAAGCTGCAAAACCGTTAAATTAACGGCAAAAAGTGTTGAAATTCAAACTTACCTCCTACAACTTTTAATATAATTGGATCAAACAAGAATTAGATCATCATGACATCACATCATTTATTGCGCAAATTACTCCTAAGAGGATCCGATAACGCACACAAACCAAAGGAGAGAACGAGGTTACCATCTTTTAACGGGAGAGAAAGGGTGAAGTTGACAAGGAGAAAATAAGTATCGCCCGAGAAATGGCGCCAAAAATAAGCCAAAAAAATCGCCAAAATAGCGTACCATACACTGGGATACAGCCTAAGTTTAATCCATATTGTACCGCACGAACTAAATATTTCTGACAGTTATTAAAACTTTATCAATATCATTAATATGATGTAACCAAGCATATAAAACCAAAATTTTGAAAACATATTTTTAATTTTTTAGGTAATTAGCTGTCCTATAAATAGGACAACGGTCCAATACACTACTAAAATTTAACAAATATCACTTACATTGCATTAGGCTGATTCATAGGTGAAATTTGGGGAAACAGTCAAAGCAAAGTCCAACATTTTAAGCACATTGTTGTTGGTTTTCTCTTGCAGTTTTTGAACTGGCATCTTTGGTAATGGATAACAGAAAAGGGATATCCGTTGTAAGATGCTAACATCCATAATTTATATCCAAATTTTACAGGTTTATTTTTAATGAACATCTTGCAACTGTGCCTTCCAAAATATCTTACCATTCTTTCATTCATGGTGAAATTTTCAGAATATTTATAACTTTATTATTAAATAGAATTTTATTTGCTGTCCAGTTTATAGGACAGCTGTCCTATATAGGTTAAAGATAGATACAGGTTGTTTGGACACGGCGAGATCAGGAGAAAATGTTAGGCTATCATGCTCAAAGCTTTATCACCAAGTTAGAGAGGGCACTCTGTTCTTCAATCAAGCCAAACTCAAAAGAGAAAACAATTTTAAAGCTTTTCAAACGTTTAAACGAACTGAAACGTAAAAAAAAAACGCATTATAGACGCTGGAAATGTTGAACAGAAATTTGAAAATCCAACAGGATTATTATGTAACAGTTTTGAGAGTATAATATGGCTGACGTGTGTGACGCTTCCTTTTGCAGCCTGATCTTATGTACTACTGGACACACTCTGAAACACAACCGTCTAGTGCACCCCCACCGGGTAAACTCTCTCCTACAGTATGGCCGACCCCTACCATACCAGAACTACCAGAGCACAGATCGAATCAAATTTATTCGGAAGCAGGTGAGTTTTGACTTAATCTGTTCTCTTTCGTAGTCTTTTTCTCTTCATTTGTTATGAAAAACTCGTTATAAGCACAAACTGTCGTGTATAGTGTTATTGTTTCTAATGCACTGAGACTAGCTCAAAACCGTGTGCCACTCCCTTTAAGGCAAAGAGTTGCATCTATAGTTTCGAAGAGGACCGCTAGAGGGAAAGATCGACTTATATAGAGGAACTGTAGTGTATAGTGTTGTTTCTAATGCACTTGGACGAGCCCACAGCCGTCACCCACTCCCTTTTAAGGCGAAGGGTTGCATCTTTAGTTTCGAAGAGCACCGCTAGGGTGAAAGAACGACTTATATAGAGGAACTGTAGTGTATAGTGTTGTTTCTAATGCACTTGGACGAGCCCACAGCCGTCACCCACTCCCTTTTAAGGCGAAAGGTTTTGCATCTTTAGTTTTGGAGAGCACCGCTAGGGTGAAAGAACGACTTATATAGAGGAACTGTAGTGTATAGTGTTGTTTCTAATACGCTTGGACGAGCCCAAAGTCGTGAGCCACTCCCTTTAAGGCGAAGGGTTGCATCTTTAGTTTCGAAGAGCACCGCTAGGGTGGAAGATCGACTTTTTAAAATAGTTCAGAATAGGCCATTGTAGTTTGAAAGCGAGGTCCAAGCAGACGAGCCCTTCAGGCTTGGCCTGCCACCTCCAGAGGTATCGTTTGAACTTGTAGAACTTTACTACCATAAATTTATTTTACATGTTTCAGCTGACCATTTACTTTCCTACAGAGAGAATCAAGGTCCCTCTATCTGCCCTCCAATGTCCGATGAATTATCCATGTTTCTGTTTCTTCGAATCGCATGCATTTTTAATACTAAGATTTTTATTTTTGATGCAACTCTTTGTTACATGTATTCTATAAAGTTAAAATTAAAACGACATATAAAATAAGTAATAAATCCTTTCTTTCTTTGTATTACAAATATAAAAGAAACAATCAAATTTCCTTGTTTCGCAATGCATCCTTAAACTTTTTTATAAAGAACAAATTTAAATATCTAAAATTCCATTCGTAGTCTTCCCTAGAATACTTTCATATATCTCAAAAACAATTTTGGATAAAAAAAATATTGATGTTTGAAAAAGTTAAAAGAAGTTTTTATAAAACTTTTAACAGATTTAAATTTTAATGAAATGAACTATTCAGATAAACTTTATTTTCCTGAATATGCTTTAAATTTGATTCCGAAATGCAAAGCAATTACAATGTTTAAAAAATTTTATACACATACTTATATTTATATATATATTATATATTTATAATATATATAAATATATATGTATATATATATTATATATATATATGTATGCATATATATATATATGTATATATATGCATATATATATGTATATATATGTCTATGTATACATAAATATATATATATATATATATATATAATATATATATATATATATGTATATATATATGTATATATATATGTATATATATATATATATATATATATAAATATATATATATATATATATATATATATATATATGTATGTATATATATATATGTATATATATGTATGTATATATATATGTATATATATATATATATATATATATGTCTATGTATGTATATATATGTATATATATATATATATATATATATATATATATATATATATATATATATATATATATATATATATATATATATATATATATATGTCTATGTGTATATATATATATATATATATATATATATATATATATGTCTATGTATATATATGCATATATATGTGTATATGTGTGTATACATGTATGTATATATATATGTATGTGTGTATGTGTATATGTGTGTATACATGTATATATATATATGGATGTGTGTATAGAAATATATATATATATATATTTATATGTATAGACATATATATGTATATATATATATATATATATATATATATATATATATATATATATATTTGTATGCATATATATGTATATATATGTATGCATATATATATGTATATATATATATATGTCTATGTATATATATGCATATATATGTGTATATGTGTGTATACATGTATATATATATATGTATGTGTGTATAGACATATATACATATATATATATATATATATATATATATATATATATATATATATATATATATTTGTATATATATATATGCATATATATATATATATTATATATGCATATATGTATAATGTCCTTCCTCCTTTATGCATTTAAAATTCGAATTTGGTAGAATCTTCTATACTTTCTCAATTCAAATCGAATAGAGGAAACTCCCCATGGGCGCAGAAATTAAAACGATAGCATTTTCCGAGCCAAAAGTGCACAGTCATGAATGGATGAGTTATTTCTTGAAATATGTTCCTTTTGCCCTACATGCGAAGGAGTCCAGTTAAAGCTGCTGTCAGCAAGAAAGAAACTGTAACTGCTGAGCTTGCCCTTTGTCATGCTCGAATTCACATACGTATTTCTATTGATAGGGAGTTAACAAAGGACTGGGGTCTTTTTTTATCCTGCCCGTAAGAAAAAAAAAATCTGACATACAGCAAAGTAATTGAATAGTTCTTCTGTATTAGATATTTAGTACTTTTATTTCTTGAAAGAAGTATCGTAAATTATATGTATTCAATGATATTCCACTTATACTATTCTGAAGGGGCAGAAGAAAAATCGTATATGTGAGAAAGTCATACAAGGAAAAGGTTATCCATTTTAACACTAGAATTACGATAGTCTTTGTATACCTAGAAATACGGCGAGTGTCATTTTGACCCCTTGATAAGATATCCGCATATTTCTCTATATGATATAATATATTTGTGAAAAAGAAATTAAAATAACGCAAATTAGGACAACTACAGTTTGTTTTTAAAAATATACAGACTTCGAAGGTATATAGGATCAATTAAACGATTTACTACGTTCTCTCCTAAACTTTGATCGCTTGGTATCTTTTCAACTTTTCCAAAATATGGAAATCCGTTTAATAAGTATTTTATCCTCACTTCTACTTCTAGCCAAAATTTTATTCCTAATTTATCTAGCTTGTTAGGCATATAGTGCACAAAACAGCATCTTGTTTTTGTAGGAAATAACTGTTCATCAAACGTAATATCTTCATTTGGTTTGTAGCAAAGCTTACAGTTGTCTATAAAAGTATTCCATACCTCGGATATTAGTGTAAATTTATCACACTGCAAACGTGAAGACCTTGTTAGTTTATTTTCAAAACGAAGAAATTTCATAACTTCCGGAAACCTATATCTACTCATAGTTTCATGAAAAAACTTTGGTCCCCAAGTCTTCGACCACATACTAAGAATTGGTAAGCCCTTGGCGGTTAATGCCCTCTAACGTACAACAACGCTATGAATGCTTATAGTTCTGCTAATAAAATAGTGAAAGAGTCATTATGAAGTTTACACTTGTCTTCAACATCAGTATATAGCCTGCCATATTTCTAGGTATAATCATTTGTTAGGGCTAAAATAAAAATACGATTTTCTTGAAATCTTTACTATTTCGTAAATCACAATGATTTAGAAAAACTCAAGAAAAGATTAAGATATTTGCAAAAAAATAGAAGAGCTGTCAGAGATAAAAGTTCGCTAGGTGTCAAAATGACCCCTTCCGTAATTCTAGTGTTAACAAAATTTTTTGAATGACGTTAAGTCTAAAGAATGCCTATGTACCATACTAATATTATACGTCAAACTGGTACGGAATATTTAAAATTGATTTGGAATTCTGAAAATATGTTATACTATAATTAAAAAACTAAAAATATTTTCATACACGCATATTTAAGTGTGTGTATGTATGTGTATATATACATATATATGACACGTTCCACTAAACGACACTAGAGTCCTGGCTACATTTTCATAGCTTTATTCAAATCTCAGAGCACACAACTCGTAAATCATCTTCAATGGCGTCGCACATTGGCGCCTAACTTTTAACAAAAGCAGGCTTAGCTGCCTCTGGTAGCCACAGTTCTGTCTGCGGAATGTGCACACTGCTCTCTGCTACAGATCACTGCGCGTGAGCCGTATTTATGTGGCTAACTCATCACGCCGCGTCACTCCCAGTAATGAATCCCTACTTGAATGTGTTGCAATGTCTAAATTTTTACTCTCATCCAATATGTTGACAAATCTAATACTTTTTGGTTTCATTTCAGAAATGCAAGCTATTTTGTTAAATGTGAAGAAAGAGCATAAGGATGCTATTGACAGAATACAGGTATCCATTCTTTGTGTTCAGTTGTTTTTAAACATATTCTTTCCTATCTTCCCATTTGAAACCCTTTTAATACTATCAAAAGTTTTCCTCCTCACAGAAAGAGAGAGAAATTGCTCTCTTTAACCTCCGAGGTGAACAAGCTTCAAAAATGAATGAATACGAGAAGAAAGTTGCTCGATTAGAGAGAGAAGTAGACAAGTATCAGACACTAGCAGCAATTGAGGAACTGACTCGAAAAGCAAAGCGTGACCTAGATACAAGCCCCATATCTCCATCATGTGATCTCAAATCTTTCCTTTCATCATCTAGTCAAATTTCAGAATCTCTCATCCCTCGATCTCGTTACTGCCAAACTGAACAACTTTATTTTACTTCATCTTTTGTACAAACAGATTCTAAAGTTCTTAAAAATACTGCATCGTCACCCATTAAAGAACTGTTGCCAAGTCTCAATCAGAAGTCTCTGAAGCCCCTAATTCAACCCGTCTCACCTTTACCTCAGCAAACAACTGAAACAAATGTACGGCAAGCTGTTGTAAGACCATTGTCATCTGAAGAAAAACCCGAAGACAGCCAAGAGTCTGAAAAGTTGGAAGAATTAGTCGATGGAATTCAGGATCTTGCTGTCAGTTCATCTTCTGCATCAATCATTACAGAAGCTCCAGGTAATGTATCAGCAACTTTGCTAATTAGATAAAAAAAAAACATCTAAATTGCAGTATCTCTTTATATCATAAGTAACAGTTAAGCTGAAAAGTTCGTACGCTAACATAGAAAAAAATTATTTTGATAAAATTTAATTTTATTATTCAATGTAGTTGCTTTCAAGGGCGATACAACAATTATAGTAGTCATACAATTTTTATGATACCATTTTTATAGTACAAATTGTCTTTAGCCTCAAAATAGGCCTCAGTTTCGGCGATTACTTCTTCATCGGTTCTAATTTTTTTTCCAGCGAGCATTTTCTTGATGTCTGAAAACAGGAAAAAGTCGCCGAATGTCAGATCTGGAGAATACAGTGCATGCGGAAGCAATTCGAAGCCAAATTCTTATAACTTTGCCATCGTTTTCACTGACTTGTGACACGGTGCATTGCCTTGGTGAAACAACACTTTCTTCTTCTTCAAATAGGGCCTTTTTTCCGCGATTTTGTCCTGTAAACGCTCCAATAATGCTATGTAATAGTTGCTGTTGATAGTTTTTCCCTTTTCAAAATAGTCTATAAATAATATACCATGCTCATCCCAAAATACTGATGCCATTATCTTGCCAGCCGACTGTTGCGTCTTTCCATGTTTTGGAGTTTATTCATCAAGTGCAGTCCACGCGGCTGACTATCGATTGGACTTCGGTGTGAAAACATGGAGCAATGTTTCGTCCATTGTTACATATCGACGCATAAATTCGGGTTTATTACGATTAAACAGCTTCAAACACAGCTCAGAATCATTAATTCGTTGTTTTTGGTCGATTGGAAGCTCGCTCGGTACCCACTTTGCACAGAGCTTTCGCATACCCAAATATTCATTCACGATAAGTCCAACACATTCCTTTTATACCTTTAGAGTCTCATATATCTCAATCAACTTCACTTTACGGTCATCCAAAATTATTTTGTGGACTTTTTTGATGTTTTCGTCTTTAACAGCCTCTTTGAGACGTCCACTGCGTCCATCGTCCTCGGAGCTCATGTCGCCTCGTTTAAACTTACCAAATACTTTTCAACGGTTGATTTTCCTGGTGCAGAGTCCGAATAATGTTTATGATGCCAAGTCTTGGCTTCAACAACATTTTTTTCGCTATAAACCAATGCTTTATTAACAGACGAAATTCCTTATTATCTATTGTTTTCAAAGTAACAAAAGTTGCTTCACTCAAAATACTATATATTTCACAAACTAATAGTCCGACAGCTGTCAAGTTTATACACGTGTTTTCTGAAGGTTAGGACTAACTGAAAATCATATGGATTCAATACTAGTAGCTCCATCTATTTGTCAGCCTACGAACTTTTCAACCCACCTGTTACTTGTCGAAATACTTAACTTTTACGATCTCACTGTAGAAATGCTCCTGCCGCAATCTATGATGTGCATTGCTGAGGTTCTAAGGGCATAAATAGACACAGAACCGATCTTTTTAATGCATTATCCTAAAATATCTTATATAATTTACTGTTTAACTATTTTTTACCAAAGATCTTGAACATTGCTGAATTGATTTCTCAGTAAATCTTATGAGTAGATTTCATAATTTTATAAGTGTGGGGAATTTTGACTAGAAAGCTCAAATTCAAGTGGAATTCATTCAATAAATTATATTTTTAATGACTAGAGGTCAAATGAATGATTTTTATATATACTAATGTTTGCCTTTTTTTATCTTTCAGATGTTTCTCTTTCAGAAAATTCTACAAAGAGTATACCTCCTCCTCCACCACCACCGCCGCCTCCACCACCTCCATTTCCATTAACCAGTACCATTCCTCCTCCACCACCTCCTCCATTACCACCAATGAGTACCATTCCACCACCTCCACCACTTCCAGGACTCAGTGGAATTCCTCCTCCACCACCTCTTCCTCCGATATCAGGCAGTATCCCACCACCACCACCACCTCCTCCTCCTCCATGTTCTGGAATACCACCACCACCCCCTCCTCCACCTCCTCCACCAGGCCTTTCAACGGGAGGTATACCTCCTCCTCCACCACCACCTCCACCAATGGGTGGAATGGGATTTCCACCTCCGCCACCACCCTTGCCACAGATCTCTGGAGGTGTTCCGCCTCCTCCTCCACCACCGCCTGGTTTATCCCAACCACCTGGTGTAACGGGTGTATCGCCATCATCTGGAGTTCCTGTGTCACCATCTCCCTTGCCACCACCACCAATTGGTGGTTGGTATGGTGCATATAAAACAGGTAAAAATACATCTGTCATTTTTGTCTTAATTAAACAAATCTAAAACAAGACGAGCATTTGTTTATAAAAATGACTTATCAGTTAAAAACTTATTAAAAGACTTATCAGTTAATATAGTAAGCTTTTAAAAATTACCATTTTTTCAGCAGCTTATAATGCTGACAAAAGAAAATAAAAATATAAGTTCGTTGATGCATTAAAACTTCAAAATTTTAAGGTATATGTATATATATATATATGTATATATATATATATATATATATATATATATATATATATATATATATATATATATAGTATATATATGTGTGTGTGTGTATATATATGTATATATATATTTGTATGTATATAATTATATATATATATATAGAGAGAGAGAGAGACAGAGATAGATAGATAGATATAGATAGATAGATATATAGAGAGAGTTATTTTTTTATTTATTAATATTATAAATATATATTTTGTCTTTTAGCACAACAAAGGTTAATTTTCTATAAATTTGAATGTTTAAAACAATTTTTAGTTTTTTTTTTTTCAATTTTAAAAAGTAAAACAGGTACTTTCGTTTAATATAAAAGTTTTACTTTTCTATGCATTTTTAAGAGTTTCGTGTGTGTTAATGAATTTCATATTTTTTATTATTTAAGGAACCAGTCTATGCTAAAAACGTCATTTTTTGCCAAAAATCATAATTTTTTTTTATTTCTCTATTGTAAAATTTCAACTTTTCGGCTTCTAAATCTGTTTTTGCTTTATGTCTACGGCATTTTAAAGAAAAGTTACAGCTGTTCAAACATCAGTGACAGCTGTCAAAACAAAACGGAAGTAGCGAATTCGGAATCGGAAGTTGTAATTTAAAGCCTTTTAAAGAGCATTTTTGGACAAAACTTTTTAAACTTTCATGAAGATTAGTTTCAACATTTTTCTAGTATTTTTAATAATTAGCAACTTGGCAATTAGAAAGTTTTAAAGTAAGAAAGTGTGGGGAATTTTAAACATGTATTTTAATTTTTTAATAGTTAAAGTTGCTTTCATAAATTTCAAATGCGTTTTTCTCAGAACGGTATTTTTAATAAAATGTTGAAATTTTTCTCAGAACGGTTTTTTTAATAAAATGTTGAAACTTGAAATGTGATTTCTCAAAAAGTTCTTAAAATATTTCGTTGAAAATTATTAGGAATGTTTTGATAGTATAAACTAGTAAATAACCTAAAAGCTTTAAATTTGGATAATTTTAATGATGTTACATTTATAGTTAGATATAAAGGTAATGAAAATTGGTTAAAAATTCAATGTGTATGATTTTGAAAGACCCAAATTTTTTCACAAATGTAAATTAAGCAAAGATTTTAGGTGATTCACTAGTCCAGTGTATAAGATATGTATTGCATAAAAAAATATTGAAATAATTTAATTTATTAAAAAATTAGACCTTTTGAAAAAACCCGATTTTTTTTTTTTTTTTTACTAAATTTTCTTCATTTATTAGAAATTTTATAAAAACTTCTCCAGGAATAAATTTAAGTGCAATTCTCTATGATAATATAAAACATAAACCTAAAAATGTAAAAACATTAAATAGTTTCTACGTTTAAAGAAAAATGTTCTCCGAAGGTAGACAGATACCTTAAAATTTAAAAACACTTAAATACAACACAGCATCACCCTAAAAATTAAATAAAGTAACAAGATAATGTTTACATATATAATACAAGCATGTAGTAGTCCTGCGCTGTGATACGTATTTTATATGTGGCACCATCTGTGAGTTAGACTGGCATGTCAGCATGTTATTAGTATGAATACTACTATTAATACCACTGAAATTTTACGTGTATTTTGGATTTATATCTCAAGGACCTACATATATATTCTGTAGCGTATGGCTCAAATTTTGCTTAGTTTGTCCAAATGGCATTAGAAACGACAACAGAATATATATATATATATATATATATATATATATATATATATATATATATATATATATATGTGTGTGTGTGTGTGTGTGTGTGTGTGTGTATACACATGGTTTCCGCGCATCTGGAAAGTCATGGAAAATCATGGATTTAGACAATGGATTAATTTTGTCATGGAAAGTCTTGATTTTTCAAGTAAAATGAGTAAAAGTCATGGAAAGTCATGGAACCACTAAACTACCGATTAAAAAAATTCCTTGAATTTGATTTTATTTTTACTTGTCATTTGGCGGAAGTTACTGAGTTTGGCATTTATGTATTATCCTATTGACCCTATTGCCAAGTAAAATTTGTTCACCAAGGAAAATCAAAGCAAAAAAGCTTAATGGGTAGGTAAATGTATATTATTCTGGGTTTTTTCTCAAATTGTAGATTAAAATTTTATTATTATAATAATAATTATTTTTTAATAAAAATTAGTTAAGATTTTTGCACAAAATATAAGTTTAGGGATATTGTATATAAACATTATAGGGTTATATTTGGCTATTATTCATGGTCACCCGGATAATACCAAAGTACCCTGAATTCAAATTGGAAACATTTTGATTGAAAAATTGCTATATGATTAAACTTAGGTATGTAGATACAATTTTTATGTATGTGAGTTTATTAACACTTATAAAGTAAGTTTATAGTTTTTTATGATAAAATTCCTGTAATTTCTCTAAAACCATATATTTTATTTGTATTTACATCAGAAGTTTTATTCATATATACTTTAACGAAAGCTTTTTAAAGTCATGGAAAATGATCTGCTAAATCAGGGAAAGTCATGAAATGTCATGAATTTGAAAAATTTTATTTTGGCGGATATCCTATATATATATATGTATATATATGTATATATATATATATATATATATATATATATATATATATATATATATATATATATATATATATATAGAAGACCACTGTATCGCAGGCTTCGTATATATATTCTGTTATTTCTAATGCCATTTGGATAAACCAAGCCATACGCTACTAGTATTAAAGCAAAGGGGTGTGCCTGACGTTTAATAAGCACCGCTAGGGGACAGCTCAAATGGAGCCTTTGCGTCTACGCCTTTATGATGTCTACTGCCGTCAAAAGACTCGGGTAATAAATATTAATCGAGTGACGGTGGGTCCCCAAGTTAACGGTGCCACTAATGGATTTGTATGCTTGGTCGGTGAATTTAAAGAAGAACATCGGCCATATCTAGAAACGAGTAATTTAGAAGCACGAACCAAGCAGAAAACTGTAAGCTTGGCTTACCACCCCCAGAAATATTGTTTGAGAACTTAAAGAACATTGTGGCCACGAACATATTTTCACCTCTCGATTACGAGATCATTGTCTTTACCGACTGAGCTACCGCAGCTTCATATTTATATTCTAAATTGTAAATGCATAATAAATAATATTCTAACTATATAATTGTAAAGATTTTTCAGAACTCTAGTACATCATAAAGTTCATATTTTGTTTTGTAAATTATCTGCTATTGTTAAACTAATCTTTTTTTTTAATTAATACATCAATTTGAATGTTATGTTGTACATTCATGAGATAAATTACTATTATTATAATCTACTGTACATTATTAATAGCATATGATCTAATATTATAACTTTTGTCTGATCAGCCCGCAAACAACCAGTGAGCCCTAAAGTTCCAATGAAGCCTCTGTATTGGACGCGAATACAGGTTCAAGAGCCAGTGGAAGCTGCCCCTGAGTAAGTTTCTGTGTTTATATTGCTACACTGTCTACCAATAAGTATTTGGACACCTGTGATAGAAAAGAAAAACTAACTTTATTCAAAATCAATAGTTGGTAGAGCCTCCATTAGAGGCAATTACAGCGTGAACCCTCCGGGTCATACTTTTCACTAGTCTTTGTATTGCAGCTAGTGGTATTGTCTTCCACTCGGCTTGGAGTAGACATACAAGATCCTTCACCGATTTTGGACGGGTAGTGCACCCCTTAATTCAGCGATCCAACTCGTCCCAGAGGTTCTCGATAAGGTTCAGGGTTGGGCTGTGGGCAGGCCAGTCCATTCGATGAACTCCATTGGCACCATCCCAGGCCTTGGCTAACCTCGAAACATGACAACTGGCATTGTTGTCCTGAAAGTAACAGGGTCCAACCCGTAAAACTGCCACAACGTAGGAAGCACATTGTCAACCAAAATAATGCAGTAGGCATCGGCTTTCAGCTTACCTTGAATGGGGACCAAGGGTCCCAGTCCATACCAGGAGAAACAACCCCAGACCACAATTCCACCTCCACCGAACTTGAATGTTGGCACAATGCATTCTGGCAGGAGACGTTTTCCAGGCAGACGCCAGACGCAGACCCTGCCATCCGACCGATAAAAGGTGAACCTTGATTTGTCGCTCCAAAGAACCCGTTTCCACCGATCTACGGTCCAATTTCGATGTTATTTGCACCACATTAACGGAGAAGCGCTGTTGGACTTTGTGATCAAAGGCTTATGGGCAGCAGCACGACCATAAAAACAAAGCAGATGTGATTCCTTACGGATGGTATTCATTGAAACAATATTCCCGGATGCCTGTTGAAACTCCTCGCGTATGAGGACCATCGGTTGAGTGCGGTTCTTCCGAATTTCTCTGGGCAGCACTCATCGGTCTCTATCTCCCAGTTTCGTTGGTCTGCCGACTCGGGGTGCATTCCGACAATCGCCACTCACCTTCCACTTCTTAATCACATGGGCCTCTGTCGATTTCGGGTAGTTCAGATTGCTAGGTATATCCCTTAAGGATCGGCCACATTTGTTATACCCGATAATTATACAGTTCTCGAAATCAGAGAGCTCCGAACTGCGCAGCATCTTGCATGCGACTAAAATGCCAATGCTGTTTCCTACACGATGTATACCGGCGAAGGCCGTGTCGTACCGCAGGACCGCAGATATCGTCATTTGCATAGGTGTCCAATACTTATTGGTAGACAGTGTATAAACTCAGCACATTCAATATTTATAGCTTGTATTATGGATTAGGTATAATTACTTTAATACTGTCCAACTTTTACATTCATAGTTTGTTTCCAATGAGACTGCTTGTTATTTAAAAATAAAAACCACGATTTAAAAACTGTTCTGATTTTACTGAACAGTAATAAGCATTGATTATAAGAGTCAAATTATATTTTCTACTGGTAATTAAATGTATTATATTTGTTCAATAACTTTATATGTGACTTCAAATGTGTTTTATTTAATTTTACTGAACCTGTGCAAAAACAATTGATATTAACTGGCTTTTAATAAAGTAAATATTT
>CM063499.1:36222103-36262103 GCA_032207245.1 Pardosa pseudoannulata | reverse complement strand
TGTCTATTTCGGCTACTTCAGATATGTCCCTTAAGTATCGGCCACATTTGTGATACCCGATAATTATACCTTTCTCGAAATCAGAGAGCTCCGAACTGCGCGGCATCTTGCATGCAACTAATGCCAATGCTCTTTCCTGCACGATGTATACCGGCGGAGGCCGTGACGTACCTCAGCACCGCAGATATCGTCATTTGCATAGGTGTCCAAATACTTATTGGTAGACATTGTATAATAAAATACTGATTTTTCATCTTTTTGGATTCTTTCATCACCACATGTTTTCAGGGAGAAAGAAAACTTATTCTTCTATTTCTAAGAAATTTCTGTTTAAAGCAAAAGAGATGCATGTGTTAGATATCTTCAGTATCTTCTGCACCTTGTCCATTGGAGATATTTGGAAAATGCAAAATTTGATTGAAAAAAAAACTGTACACATATATGATGACTTTCATTAATGTAATTCCTTTATATTCAATAAACTGTGATAATTTTTAATTGCAGGTAGCCAAGCTGTTAGATCAGAAAAGATCTCAAAATGTTGGTATTTTAATATCCAGTCTCAGAATTGAAATTTCTGATGTTGAAAATGGTAATAATTATGTTTTATTCTTAATAATTAATTATGCTCTTGTATGAAGTATTTGATAATATGACTTTCTTTGTATCATCACACTATAATTTTGTGAATTCAGTTAATAGATTATTCTTTCATAGCTACAACATACTACAGGGTTCCCACAGTCCTTAAAAGTTCTTAAGAACTCCCTAATTTTAGCTTTCATTTCTTAGGGCCCTTAAAACTGCTTAATTTTTATCAAAGGTCCTTAAAAACTCCTCAATTTTTAAATTAGAATACAATCAGTTTCACCATACTCTTTGAACTTTCCGGTTTTATAAGTCTGGAGTTAAACTTGCCAAAAACCGGTTCTACAGGTGATAAGTACTGGTCAAAACTATAGAGAAAGTGCATGTTTGTAAACAAATACGATTGCTGACTACAATCTTTAGGAAAGCAATAAAATCAAATATTTTCACCTTTTTTGAAACGCTTAGTACAGCCATAAGTACAACAGCTTCTTACCCTTTTCAGATAATCGACAAAATTAAAACCCCAACAACAAGCACAATCCGTACTAAATTCAAATGTTTTGCCAATGAGGAAGTTGAGCTGCCATTTTTGCTGCACCTGACGTCATGAGCACATTCTCTATACCTTAGAAATCAGGGTTGATCAGCGGACTTAACCAATAACAAGACAGCTTACAAAAAAGGAAAGGGCCAATCATAGGAAAGATTACAATGACAACAGACAGTGTTGCCAACCATACGATAATTATCGTATATGTACGATAACTTAGGACGCTGTACGATAAAAAATAATGTCAAAATTATGTGACATAATTCTGAAAAACTGTACGATAATTTCCTGATTTGTACGATAAAACAACAGTAGACTAGTGGAGAATTAAAAGAACAGGTAATTTAATGTAACTCTATAAAGAGCAACAACAAAAAATTGAGAATGTCTAATTTTTTTATCACTTTTTCCCATCAAATAATTATTGTTGTAGATTTTAGAGCAGCTTAAGGAGAATGTTTTGAGGTGCTTCTTCATTAAATGAAAGTAAATAATCCTGACACAGAGGCTGAGAAAGGCCATATATACTGTGTAATAAAAGAAAGGAAAGTGTCAATTATAAAAAATGTATATTTGTGAAATTGTGAATTTTATCTGTTAGTTATTTCAAATTATTTAAATCAGTCTAAATCATAAAATTGTTAAATGAAAAATTACTGAATATTCACAATTATACTGGAAATATTTCTTTAATGATTACATAATTATGAATAATTAGAAGTAATTTTCCTTTTTACTTGTTCTCTTGTGCAGTTTTCACTAAAATATGGTATTTTTAGTAATTAAACCAATTATTAAATAGTAATCGGTTTTATTACTGAATATTTCATATTTAAAAGAACCCACAGTAAATAATGAATTATAACATTATTAAAAAGTATATATATATATATATATATATATATATATATATATATATATATATATATATATATATATATATAGTGAATTTAAATGTAGACTCATCTTAAATATTCAGTTATGAATATTTTATAAATATGATCTTTACAGATAAAACTTGTAAAAGTTTTTATCTACAACAGTTATAATGCTAGAGGGGTATTTTTTAATTACAAAATTACATACTAGTTACATAATGGTAAATAATAAAAATTCTGCCATTTCTATGTTTTTCCACAATTTTAAAATCTATCTGATATTAAGATTCAATTGATTAAAAATATATCGTACAAGCGCCCTCTATTAACACTATTTTGAACTAATTACACAAATGTACGATAATTTATAAGCCAATGCCATAATTTTAGGACCTAGAATCCATAATTTTGCCTGTAAAGGTTGGCAACACTGCAACAGAGTCAAGACTAGTTTTCCCAAAGTTTGGCGCGCTTGTTGTCAAACTGTTTTAAGTTTCATATGCTCAATTTTTCCAAATAAGTATTCTGAAAACAATTAAAGGCTCTTTTTAGAGCCAATATCTCAAAACTTGCTAACAAAAACATGAATGTGTTATTTTTTATGAGAATGGCCCATCTATCAAATGATGAGTTATTAACTCATCAAGGGATCAATACAGCATTACTTTTAAATATTTTACAGTTGAAATATTAAATGCATATTTCCCTTAATTTTTCATTCAAAATTAACTTATTTACTAGGTAAGATTACCGTTCAATATAATTTACATGTATTTGCACAGTAGATATTTATTAAATATATAGAAATGATTGATTTTCTTAAATTTTTACAAGATACTTGAAGAAATTCAAGTTTGCTTCGTAAAACTTATTTTGTAGAAAACAGCATTTCTCAATCTTTGTACTGCTTCATTTAAAAATCTATGAAAATTTGTTTCTAATATTTCAAATGTTTTTAATCAAAATAAATTAAAATAAGGATCGATGTAAGTTAAATTCAGATGTTATTCAGACTTAACCTCCAAACATTCTTTTAACTTAACAGATAATAAATATTAACTGAACTGTATAATATTTGAATACTCAATTTGACAATAAAAAATGTTCTTCCACGGGTTACAATCAATAAACATGTTGATGAAAGGTCAAATATGTCAAAATAAAAATATCAAAACAAACGAGCCCTTATAATCTATTTCATAAACAGAAAAAAAGGGCTACTTTTGTGAAGGCTCACTTTAATCCAATAATAACGTTGCTTATAAGAAGTTTTGAATCACCAAATACATAGAAAAATGAAGCCAAACTGTAAGCCAATCAAGGGTTAATTTTCAAAACTGAAACCAATCTGATTGGTTAGGTCCACCAATCAACTGTGATTTCTAAGGTCTAGTCTGGTCAAAGAATATATATACTAAGAATGTATAAAATATTTGTTAATGTTCATAACATTCTTTTACATTTTCTAACAAAAAATGCAGTATTAATAATAAAGAAAATCCTCAAATACATATATGCTTTCAGTGTATTACTGTAGTAACTGAAAATTCCTTTCCTTAATATCCTTAAGAATTTAATGAAAATACTTTTAGTTTATTAGTACTTTTTTTATGGTCACGAGCTAAAAACTTATTTGACAAATAATCTTTCACATACTGGACAGTTTTAAATTATAAAGTCAGCTGCCCTTTCCTAATAGCTAACAATCATGCTGATTTTAATTAAATGAAGCATGGAGATTGTAGGGTTTGTAGGTATTTCAGTTACTTATGGAAGTTTAATTTTTCTTGCATTGAATGTAACAGAAAAGTCTAAAACTTTCTTCTTTCCCAGGGAACGTTGGGTATAATAAGCTGATATATAAATATATCTAATAAATAATAATAAAGCTGATATATAATTCTCAGGGGTTTTCAAAATTTATATCAAGGGTTAAAAATTCCTGTGTCATTTTGCATTTCCCTTTTTAACCCCTAAACTAAATTGACCACTGGAGCTACAGTTTATGTCCTCAGAGAAGGGGTCTGACCAATTATAATCCCACATGGCCCTAGTGGACAATTTAGGAAATTTCCAAATAAAAAGGAGATACACGCTGTCGGAGACAGATTTTTCTAGAGATATTTTTCCACAGATGTTGACCCAGATGTTACGGGTCTTGTACATAGAACTTCATGCTAGCTGACCCTTCAGTTTGTCTTGTCCGTATGATGAAGTGGGAACCTGTCCTCCAACGTTATCTTAATAAAGATCTTTAGCTTAAGCGGTATCATTTTTATGGCCATGACTGCAACTATCCATCGAGAAGTCAGTCTCATTACAGATATATATATATATATATATATATATATATGTCATTTTTAAACCCTCAGAAAGTACTGTTTATAACATTGTATTTTATTCACAATTCATTTTTAGTTTGATCACTCAAAAAACTTTAGATATACATTTTTCAAAACTAGTTTTTGTCAAATAGATTCATCTTATATTAATTTTTAGGCATTTTTAAAAACTTTATTCTGAAATATTGTAGGTCATTTATTAAGCATGCCTTGTCTGGTTCATAATCATTAAAATATGTTCCTCAGTAAATAGGGTTTATGTCGTTATGCTGTGTATTTCAAGTACGTCCTTACAAAAAGTTACTTTGGTCCTTAGAAAGTGCATAAAAAGTCCTTAATTTTTGTTCTGGAAAAAGAGTGGGAACCCTGTACTACATTTTTTTAAATTAAACTTATTCTCAATAAGCAAGTAAAGAGGGATATATGATAATTATGCACACAAACATGTGATTGTGTAAGGAAAAATTGGGGCTTTAGGTAAAACCGTAAGATAGATGTAGGTAACTCCATCAAAACCCCTTAACGCTTTAATGAACTATGGTTTTGTCGCAAAACCACCCAGTAAAAAGTTTCTCTTTTTTTCAAACATATGAATGACTTTTCTTAGCTCCTATGTTTTTGACACTTAAAACTTTTATTAAAGGGAAGCACTATACTTGATCTATTTTTGTGTTTGAAATAGACTTAGACTATGACCCACACCCACATCCAACTGAAGAGTTTATGGGTGCAAAAGCCTAAGTGGGTGGGAGAAAACCTTTCGACATTATTTATTTATATGTTATACACTGAATTATTGACTTAAAAAAAACTTTTTTTATCACTACCACTATTTTTATTAAATATTTTCATTCATTTTAAAATTTTAAAATTTAATTTGTATAAAATTTTTTTACTTTATAATTCTATTTGCTATCAAGGGCCTTAAATTTTCTCTTTTATGTTACTGTAATTATAATTTATTTAATTAGTACTTTATAACATGTAAAGGAACCCCAGTTCATGATGCAAACCCTCATAGAATGTCTCACCCAATCAAATTGGAGATAGGGCCTTGAGCCCAGGTGCTCTAATCAAATCTTCCACTTCAATTTGTATAAAAGAGTAGTTTGAATTTAATACATTATAAATTTCCTTTAACTTTTTAATATGGTTACGATTATTATCTATTCTTTTAAAGTATTCGATCTCTGTTTCATTTTTGTATTTTTTAATAAACATCGGAACAATATTACATCTTACTTGCATGTAATGCTAAGGGTTGACTATCATTCCTCATTTACAATTTGGTGAATCTAGTTTTCCAATTATATACAAGTAAGTTGGGAAACTTCAAGGACTGGTTATGAAATAGTTTAAAATGTTAATTTCGAATTGTAACTTTTGTTCTACTTTTGACATTATAGTATAGGTTGCTCTTCCTTTATCACAAGGAGGTTGGGAAGCTTCCATGACCAGTTATGAAATAGTTTAAAATGTTAATTTCGAATTTTAAATTTTGTTCTACTTTTGAAATTATAGTATACTTTGCTCTTCCTTTATCACAAGGAGGTTGGGAAGCTTCCATGACCAGTTATGAAATAGTTTAAAATGTTAATTTCGAATTTTAAATTTTGTTCTACTTTTGAAATTATAGTATACTTTGCTCTTCCTTTTTCACTATTGTCTCAATAATCTTGCCAATCTTTATTTATGTTTTCTTTTATATATTTTTTAAGTATTGATGAAGTTTGAAATATACATGTTTAAACTTGCTTTATGTGGAATAATCAGGAATTTAATTTTTCTTTGTTATGACCCTAAATAAAAAATAGCTACCCTAAACTGCACTTACAAATTATTCGCCTATTTACGTATTATGTCAATTTAATGATAATTGTTCATTGTTATACATTGAATGATAGTTGAATGGTAAGGTGCTGCTCTTCAGAACCAGATTTTGTAGATTTGAATCCCGTTCATAGCATGGTTGTTCATAGCCATTTGGAATATTTTTTCTCTAAATTTAAGACAAAACTTCTGGTGTTTTTATAAGGCCAAATTACTTCCTTTTAAATCTCATTTCAATTATAATAATGCAGAAAGCATTATAAATGACACAGAAAAATATATCTAATGTATTTTGATTCATATATGTAAGTCTTTTAATATTAATTAATATTATTTCTCATATGACATGTTAAACATAGATTATCCTGTAAAGTCTTTAACTTTTGCTACTTTATGTAATATTTTATTTTGTAATACATTCTTAATTCTGAAGTAAAAATTTTAAATACAATATTCTCAAATCATTTTATTCTTACAGCTGTATATAATTTCGACACTTCTACTTTAGACCTAGATGCTCTTCAAGCTATTTATGAAATTGTGAGTGCTTTTTTTTTAATCATTTTTTAAAAACAGAATTATACATTATGTTAATAAAATATATATAAATTGCAAAACCACATAATTAAAAATACCGTAATTTAGCACGTACAGTCCGCAGACTATCTGTGTTTAAAAAGCAAATTTCTTCAGCCGCGGACTATCTGCCGGTGCGGACTATGTGCTCGTTGTTCATTGTTCAAATCATTAAAATCGGAAGAAGGGAAAAAAAGAGTACGTCGCGCAAACGGCCGATGATCAAATGTAAACAAAAGCATGATTCAAGAGACGTCAAGAAAACATCGTATCGTATCGTATCGGTAAATAAACTATGAAAAAAAAAAAAATACAACCCATAAAGCAGAACGAATCAGTTGTAACAAGTAACGCAATCTTAAATTGTGTCCTGGAGTACGTGAAAATATTGATAGTCACTATTTACAGCTTCGATTGACAACACTGAGTGGATGGGTTCAAGATCGAAGGTTGAGGGTCGAAGGTCATTTCACCTCGAGGATCACTCGTAACACAGTGCTTTGTTTTCAAAGTTTTGATTTGCGGTAATATTGGTCATTTATTGTATCTTTAAAACATCGTCGCATTTTTACTGCTGATTTCAAGCTGAAAGTAATTCTGAAGGTCGACGAGAAAGCAGTAAGAAATTGGCGCAAGCAAAAGGAAACATTAAAAATATCGAATATATTAAAAAAAGCGGTCCAATCGTCATGGGAAAATACAATGGCCTGCATTAGAATGCGATTTACATAGCTGGGTTCTCAAACAGAGAAATGTACGCCGCTCTGTTTCTTCCGTTAAAATTCGTCTCCGAGGATAAGACAGAAGAAATAATTTCAAATTTTAAAGGCGGAATTGAATCCAATCCAGACTTTTCGGCACTCTACTGTACTTAGGTTTTTATTCTTAAAATGATTTAATATTATACTAAAATACATATTTTTGGACGTATAGTCCGCGGACTATACGATGGTGCGGATTGTACGTGCAAAATTCCGGTACTCTTTAAAAAATTACATAATTTGTTTTTCCTGAAACTTGGGATCTCTTCTTTGCTACCTGTTTCCCTCAAGGAATGTTGTTCCTAGATGTTATTTTTACATTTATGTAGAGCTGAATGAATCTACCTTGAACATCAAAAACAATATATCCATGGTGATTTTCTAACTCAGTCACAGAATTATTTTTAAAAATATTGCATAGAAAAGAATGACTGTCTTGTTACTCTGGTAGTAACATTTTTTATTATTGCATCGTTAACAAATTTCCCATGTAGTATAAGAAAAATTCTACACATTCTCAGCAAGAGTTTATATGAGACTTAAAAATTTCATAACTCGGAAAATGATAACAAACACCATTGTAAGTTATTTTAAAATTCAGTTTTGAAATTTACTCTGATAGTAACATTTTTTATTATTGCATCGTTAACAAATTGCTCATGTAGTATAAGAAAACATCTACACATTCTCAGCAAGAGTGTATATGAGACTTAAAAATTTCAAGGAAAATTTCACTGGGAAAATGATAACAAACACCATTGTAAGTTATTTTAAAATTCAGTTTTGAAATTTACTCTGATAGTAACATTTTTGATTATTGCATCATTAACATATTTCCCATGTAGTATAAGAAAACATTACACATTATCAGCAACAGTGTATGTGAGACTTAAAAATTTCAAAACTTGGAAAAAGATAACAAACACCATTGTAAGTTATTTTAAAGTTCAGTTTTGAGATTTATATTAATATTTTTCTTCTGTAACGTTTTTTTGGTTGAGCTTCAAGAATATTTGCTGTGGACTTGCAGAAAGTGACTTGGCATTGTTGTTCTAAATCCTACGTCTACTGATTTCTTCTAATTAAATTTTTATAATTTTGATTTTTTATATTTTAAATTTTATTTATGACATAGATGTTTGCATTTTATTTCAGAGACCTACTTCTGAAGAATTACAACTAATAAAAAGTCATTTAGAAAAAGAAAATGATATTCCTTTAGATAAACCTGAACAGTATGTCTTATTCATAAATATTTATTTTATTTAGCATTGATATGAAAAAAAAAAAGTTATTTTAAAAATATTTCTTAAAAGTAAAACTCTTTTGATATTAAATAATTTATAGGTTCTATGGAATCTGTGACAGATTGCTAAAATAAAATGTGTGAAAACTATTGAAAAAAGGATTTAAAATTTTGAAATTTGATTTAAATTTTTTATACTAAAGAGCCAAAATGTTGTGAACTTTAATTTATGTTCATTGATGTTACATACTGTTTTCTCAACAATTTTCAAAATTTTTGTTTTAAAATTTCTGAAAGATTCAAATATATTTTTTTAGCTACATCAAGAGATTGTCAAAAATACAGCTCAATATAAGGCTGATATCTTTATAAATTTTTATAATATAGGGGAACTGGGATAAAATGGTCCGCTTTTGTAAATTTTGAGTATTTGCTCTCAAACTAATGATTTTTTTAATCTGAAAATATATAGGCACATTGTCTATATATTAGGCTTTATATTACACTCAGTTAAAACCAATTATTATAATTACTTTTATTATAATTTTTTTAATAGCAAGTGACAAAGTGGACCTTTAATAGTACAAAACATAAAATGTATTATATTTATTTTCTATAGCTTCAATCTGTACACATAAAGCATAATATTAGTGAATATTGAAGTTAATGAATGATACACCAAAAGATTTGTGTGTTACTGAAAGTCTTCTTTTTTCTTGAGAAGCAGTAGGATCTGGGAGACTCATCACAATATCTTGAACATTTCCAAGCGATTCATCAACATTGTCAGGGAAAATGAACACATTTTGATTAGGTTTTTGCCTTATAAATTTCACAAGAGCGTAATCTTCTTCATTTTTTTTCTGTTATTAAACCAACCAAATGAACCACTTTCTTTTTTGTCAAAAATTTAACCAAAACATACTTGCCAACTTTTAATTCATTATCAGAATTAGCATAATGCTGTGAATTGCTTTCTTTATCACTGTGTTGTGTATCATTATAAACAGACATATTTTCCGAATCACTCGAACTTTCTGATCCACATAAATTTTCTTTATTTACTTTAAAATTCACAGTTTTATCATTTCTCTGCTTAGTTAAGACTAACATTTTTTCTAAATTCTTCCTATCTTTAACTAAAGCAGCATTTTTCTGTTTTAATTTTTTTTCTTCCTTCGACATTTTTTCAATCATCGTTTTCACTGGTGTATCAGTTAGAATTTTTGATGTACCCTTCTTTCGTTTCTTTGTTGTCTTGCTCATGCTAGCTTTTGCCAAGGGGCATAATTCAAAAGATGATATTGTTTTCAACTGATGATTTTCACTTTGTACTGATTGTGATGTATTTAGTTGCTGATTACCTGTGCTTGGTTGACGATCAGCTGTACTTGTTAATTCAAAATCTGGTGACGGTTGATCAATCACATATGATAAGAGATATTGGATATCCTAAAGACATTTTTATTGAATTGCCATATATCTGTTACTTTAAATCCTGCATGTTTTTTAAAGTATCACACATGAAATGAATTTAGAAAGGATTACAGAAATAAAAAAAAAACACAACCTTCAAAATGAACCGTGGTCCATTTTATCCCAGGTTCTGGTGGTCCATTTTACCCCATGTGTAATTCTGACAAAAAGTGTCAGAAAAAAAGAACTAATCTTATATTAAATTGTTTTAGCTGCATTAAATATAATAATACATCATCTTAGCTCTTTATTGTGAGAAGTTAAATCCTCCAAATCACAATTCTTAAATGAAGAGAAGAAGATATATTATGATGAAAATATTTACTTCTGACTACCACAAATCAACTTTCTAGAATAAAATGGCTAAATTGTCAGCTAAACACACAATTACACATTCATTTTCAAGACTGCAGCGCTGTCATCTATGTATCAAAGTATTAAACATTAAAAATAACAAATAAAATAAATAATAGGGGATGGTCCATTTTACCCCGGTCTCCCCTATGCTTGAACTTTAATAAATTTTCTAGTAGTAATAGCTATAAAGTTATATAATAAAAATATTAGTGTATTTTGTGAATTCACAGTATATCCTGTACATGCTCATATCTCGCCATTAATTCAATTTTTTAAAATTTATTCTTATTTCTTTCTTTATTGTATTCTTCTTGAAAAACTACAAGTTTTATAAGCTGTTGATATAAAATTTGAGAATTTTAAAGAAAAATCTTGAAAAAAAATGTTAATATTAAAAAAATTATGAAAACCCTCCAATTGTCATATAAATATGAAAAAAATTCAAATTATTTTAAACTTCTAATGTTGTAATGTAATCAAAAACATATTTTTACTCTTAACACATTAAAGGCGGGAGTCGTAGTACTATGATTTATCTCCACTGTACCTTAAAGGCGGGAGTCGTAGTAATACAATCTATCTTGACTGTAGCTTAAAGGTGGGAGTCATAGTAATATGATTGTGCAATCCATACACCACTTTACATTTGTATTTAGTACATTTTGTGGTTTGAAGCTGTTCGGTTGTTCAAATTCTACTTACAATAAATTTTGAAATCCTTCAATATGGTTTTATACAAAAATAAATATATATATATGCAGATGATTTGTCATAAAAAAAGAAAGTTGACTTGCTTCAAATGCGAATTTTGCAGTGTACCTCTTTACTATGGCAAGTGTTATCAACATACTCATAAATAAGAGATTTGAAAAAAAATTTTCAATTTTACAACTCCTCTTCAACCTCCACTCAAAATACGTGTTCTGCAAAGATCGGTCGATTTACTTGAAAAATTGAAATAAAAAATTTGTTGAGTTACGATCCCCTCGCCAGATTTCAAACGCCACGCTGCAAGCACGCCACGCACGCAAGCTGCAAGCACGGCAATTTCACCAAATGTGGTTGAAGCACCAAGAAGATCCATGATTAGAAACAGGAGAGTGGGCTAAGAAGAGGAGTTGAAAAATACTAGATTCCTCTCATAAATATGTACTTTAAAACATTTTTTGTAATTAGTGTTTAGTTCTGTTTAATATTTCTTGTAGTATTAAGAGTTTAAATAAACTTTTTCAAGTCTAAATTTTTTTTATGATTACACAAAATATCACCCACTGTAGGACAAAAAACTATTCTGGGCAGTTGTCACGTTACCTAGCACACTTGCGTCAAGATCCACTGCCTTTAATGTGTTAATATCTAGATAATCATCCCCAAAATGCAAAAATTTCTAAAACATTGTTGGAATGTGTGAGTTTAAATATGTCTTTACATGGCAAAAATTGAAGAAATTACAGAGTGTTTCTTTACAAATTTTAACATAAGCTTAAATGTAAAAGTGGTCATAATGTTTTGGCTCTTTGGCATAGAATAATGTGCATTAATGTTATACCAAAGAAATTTTATATCAGCAAGTATTTTTTTTATTAAATGATATCCTATGACTTTTACAAATAACAGTTGATTATTAATAAGAACAGGTTTTATTATTCAAAAATGTTTAAATTTCATATTCATTTTACTCTCAGGAGTCCATAATAACTTAGGTTTAAGTTGTTCAGTAATATGCATTTGTCAGAAATGTTTCAAACATTAATGGGTTGAAGTTTTATTCCAAACTATCCTAAAAATATGTAACAGTTATTGTGATAAAGGAACAAAGTTAAGTAGACAATGGTTTTTACATAATTCTTTAATAGTTTTATTTTTTATTAAAATAATTTTGTGAGGCCATGTGAAAGGAAATTTTAATTACTTATATTCATGTAGTTACTAGTTTTTAGGTTTTCCTTATTTACAATATAATTTTATAATATCTCATTAAGGAAAAGTCAGATCAACAATTTGATTATCATGTACAAAATAAATTTACATGTGCTTTGTTATTTTTCAATATTAAATAATAAATTAATAAAATATTAAAATATTTTGAAACATTCTGAATGTAATTCAGACTGTTTTCAGACATTCATTCTGTATGTAATTCACTATCTATAAAATTAAGAATTTTAAAGAATTTTCTTGCACTCTTTCTTGTTATGTTATAAAAAAAAAATATGGCCTCTTTCTAATAACACATTTTTGTTCTTTTCTGTAGATTTTTATACGATTTAGCTCAAATTCCTGAATATGCTGACCGTGTATCATGTATAATGTTTCAAGCAGCTTTTACCGAAACTATCTCATCAATAGAAAACAGGCTCAATAATTTAAAAATGACATGTGAGGTAAATATTCATTTTTAAAAATTTAATTAATACTACCCATGAAAAGGATTATTAGAAATATTCATTAATTATGAATAATCTCTATTCATATTTTATCTTTTTCCTTTTTAATTAAGTTGGGATGTTGATATTTTACTACATCATTACAAAAAAGAGGGGTGATTATAAATTTATCTGTTGTATGTGATATCATTGTATCATTAATTATTGTCACTAGATAATAGATATAAATATATGCAAAGCCTAAAAGTAATGTGAAGTGAATTATCAAACTTGGTACTCATTTTTCATTTTGTTAGCAATATATATTCACAAATACCAAAATATCGGAAAGATTCTTTTAGAATTAACACATTGTGTGTGGGTACATTTTGCAGCGGAATTGTACCGGGAGCGGGAGTTTTGTAGTCAAGTTTAGTTATTCCATTAAATCTCAAAAGATCGAAAATCATCAGTCGCTTCAACTGATGTAAAAACTAGTTTTAGTCTAAATTTTTCGAGAATCTGTAGTAGACAAGAACATTTGACTTTGTTTTCCTTTATATATCGTTATTTTTGTACCCACAAATAAACCATGTTGTTACACTAGCCCGTACTAGTACGTGACCTGCACTCAAGTGTCAATTATTAGAAAACGTATTGGTATGTGTCCCGCATACAATGTGTTTATATGACCTTGGCATGTGGAGATTTCACCCAGGGGTTACTGGTATTTTAGTCATATCACTGCTATTCCCGGTCTCATTAACCCTCGTGTGCAAAACAGTAGACTGTAGTGCTCCAAACCAAACCAAATCATAGCCATTCAGATTCAACTTTAAGCATTGGGGTCTATTACGTACCAATGACTTATACCAGGCCTGTTGAGCTAACACAAAGAATTAAGACACCAGATACAAATGAGTGAAGACTTTTTACAGACTCTTTATTTACAATTCTATTTTTGAACAATCTGATGATGCAAATAAAACATATTAAATCTCAATAGGGAGATGCCGTAAACTGCTGGAATGTTGGATCAACTTCCTGCTTCTGATGACGCTATGTTCAGATGAAAAAATGGTTGAGAATTCCCTGCCTCTGCTGAGGTTCTCTGTTTGCTCCGTCTTGGCCTGCTTTTTCTCTGAAGGGGCCTTCAAATCTGCCGAGCAAAATCCAATGACTACTGTTGCCAGGGCCTAAGACGACTCACCCACGTTATCAACCCCTCTTGTCCAATTGGGTCAAAAGGGGGTCACTGACACCGCTTTTGTCCTTCGGTCAGTCTCCCGTGCTGGCATTGTCCAGTAGTGTAACTCATTGTTACAGGGCCCAATCTTATTAGTTCTTGTGTAGCAAAACAGTTTACCATAGCATTCCACACCAACCATCCCACTTCCTGATAGCTTCTCATGAGAAAAAAAAATATTAATTTAATCTGTTAAGAGCACCTTTCATTTATCTGGTACCAGCACAGTTGAATTTCATAATAGTAAATAAAATTTTGCTTTGAATGAATATGTCTGGTAATTTACTCATAACAATATTTCCAAAAGGTATAATGACAGAAAGATCCCCCACCCCAACCCCAAAAAATTAATTCTTACATAAATGGGATTATATCTACACCAGCATAAGTAATTTTACTTTCATACCTGATGACTTTTGTCTTTCTTAACTTAAAATTGATCATAAGTTTTAAGATCATTCTGCAAATATGTTTGTGTATGTATAAATGTATTTGTGCATAATTTATATGCATATATATAGATATTTAGTATCTTGTTTAATACCATAATACACCTTAATTTTTAGATAGGAATTTTTTTCTCTCTTATAGTTCCTCATGACTGATTCTGACATTCAGAAGGTCTTTGGTTTAATTCTTGCTTTTGGAAATTATATGAATGGTGGTAAGTTATTTTACTAGTTAATTCTATCATTGTTTTCTGTGTATGTTAAAACACCTGTTAATTCATTTAACCTGTATGCCATTGGACATACCAATGACACTTTTTCTATGTATCTATATTTCCTTTTTTCCTCTTCTGAAAAAAAAGGCCGAATGATGGCCGATTGGTTAGGGTGCTGGCCTTCGGTACCGGAGCTCGTGGGTTCGAATCCCACAGTGACATGGATGTTCGTAGCCGTTCGGAATCGGCTTTAAGCTGTAGGTCCCGGTCTCATTAGCCCTCGTGTTGCAAAAAGTAGACCGTAGCACTCCAAACCAAACCAAACCTCTTCTGAAAATGAAATGTTTTTCTGTTATATACTGATTCAGATATAAGTAGTTAATTTATTAATATAAAAGAATGTTCTGGATGATGGAGGAATAAGTAGTTATAGCACTACCATTTGGTTCCATTTGTGGGTTTGAGTTTCACTGCTAACATGGATGTTCATAACCTTTTAGAACTGGCTATTCAATCCAAATCAAAACCTTATTTTTCTAAAGTTTAGATAAAATTTTTTATAATAAAATAATGTTATAGATTTAATAGTTACGACAGTTTCTGGAATTGTTAACTCTTATAGAGTGAAATCTCATTATAGCGAACCTAGTATATAATGAACCCCTGGATATAATGAACAAAAATTTTAGTCTGCTATTTTCCTATCCTATTTTATGCTAGTTTATCCTTTTATAGTAAAGTTTCAAATTTCTAGAAATCAGATATAATAAACCTTTTGTTTTCAACTATAAACTGAATATTTTTATTTTGAAACTTTTCTGCTGTCATAAAAACAGTGTTTATCTTAATTTATTAAAGATCATTAATAATGGTACCAAACAGTGATTGAATGGTAGGAGGCTACTCATCAGTACCAGGGTATGTAGGTTCAAATCCAGCTGCTGGCATGGGTGTTAGTAGTTGTCGTATAGCCACATTTCATCTGAAAGGAAATGTCAGGAATTGCCGGCTTCCCGACCTCTTATTTTATGGAATGGGGCTTGTCCATGTCCAATTCACCTTGAATTTTCCTGTGCTGACCATCCGTGGGTTGCCGTTTTGCTCTGCCAGTCTTTACCATTTGTCCAGCTTGAGCATTGCTTGGCACCATAAAATTCCTAGGCATTTCTTCCTACTCACTCTATGTTTTGGTGATCGTCTTGGATTCCCGCTGGCAGGATTTTTCTACTGACCTCACCATGCGCGATATTGAGTGGGCGTCATTTTGGGCAAAATTAAGAGAGAGGTCACCCGCATTTTTTTTGAGAAAAAAATTATCTTTTTTTAGCCATTTTGCTTTTAGCATCATGTTGAGGAACGTGTATTTTTTTTTTCACAAAGTCAGCAAGTAACAGAAAATAATAAAAGTTCCTTTAAGCTAACAAATGGGACTCTTTTTTAGTCTTCAATTTTCATTTACCACTATTCTAAAATTGATTTAAAAGCTACCATATGAATACACTGAATTGTGTCTGCTGCCATATAGTTCCAATAAAGAACTGGTGAAAGGTTATTGCAGCTTACACATTATTGTTTTTCATCCTCCATGAGTAACAAGATTGTAATATTCAACAACATCAATAATGCTGCAGTAGTCATTCAGAATCAGCTTTAAACCCTTCAATCAGCTTAGCCCTCATGTTAAAAAACAGTTGACTGTAGCACTCCAAACTAAACCAAGCCATTATTAATAGGTTTTTTAATCATCTTTTCAACTTCTTGACTATTGAAAGCACTTAGCAACTTATGAGTTAAACATTATGTAATATTTAACAATTTTCTTAACAATACAGTATAGCAAACCACTAAATATAACAAACAAAACCTTTTGTCCTTTGACATTCATTTTAATGGGGTTCAACTATACTTCATTAACATTTTAAAGTGTAATTAGGCTTCCTTTTATCTGCATTCATATCAAAATCAAATGGTTTTCTGCTATTTCAAATATATTTTATTATTTGCCTAGGCAATCGGAATAGGGGACAAGCTGATGGCTTTGGTTTAGAAATTCTTCCAAAGTTAAAAGATGTGAAGAGTAAGGTATAAATACTAAGTATTATCTATTTTAAATATGTGTTGTGCCTCAGCCTGTTTTAATTTTAAATTATTTCTTTCCAGGATAGCTCCCTGACTTTATTACATTATATTGTAAGAAATTATGTAAGGTTATATCAAAAGGTAATATTTTAAAAATGTTTTTTAAAATAAAACTTAAAATTGAATATAATTTAAGATAATTTCAAACATATATATGTATATATATATGTGTGTATGTATATGTATATATATATATATATATATATATATATATATATATATATATATATATATATATATATATATATATATATAAAATGAGCCATAAAATTAGGGGGAGGGGTTAAGTATTTATATATTTCTAAAACTATTTTTCTCACTTTAAGTACACTTTTTAAAGAGAAAGTATTCATATTTTTCACATTTGAAAAATAATGACTTTCTGTGTAACATTTGGTCTAAATACAATGGTATTGAAATAGAATGGAATAATATATACATCCTAAAACTTGTTTTCAAATTTCTATTAAAAATGTGTAATTCTCTATTGTGAAAGAAAATTCCTATTGTTATTGTTTTTGAAGACAGGGTTCCCAAGGTTCTTAAAAGTCCTTAAGAACTCCTTAATTTTAGCTTTCATTTTTAAGGGCCCTTAAAACTCCTTAAATTTTGTGAAAGGTTCTTAAAAACTCCTTAATTTTTAAATTGGAATGTGATCAATTTTTCCATCAACGCGATCCACCATTGTCTCGTGATTTCCTATCAGTTTTCTTATGGGACAGTTTTTTTTTAGTTAGTTATTATTTGACCAATAAATAATCTTTTGCATACTGAAAAGGTTTAAAGTCAGCTGCCCTTTCCTAATAGCTAACAGTCATGCAGATTTTAACTAAGCAAAGCATGGAGGTTAGGGGAGGGGGGTGTTATAGATATTTCAGTGTGCCTCGCACCACAGGGTCCTTGGTCACATAAACGGAAATTGGCACCATAGGCTCTAGCCCCCTAGGAGCTGTTGCACTGAGGAGTTTAGCTTCTTATATTTCAAAATAATTAATTAAAAAGGGACAAATAGTTTGTGAGTTTTATTTTGGTATTTTCTTTATATCTGTTAAGAGTAAGCCTGCTTTTATTCTTGAAGTAAAGTGAAAGAAGGTTCAAATTGTATATAAGAGAGGTTAGCAGGAAAATGTTGAGAAGAAAAAAAATGCAGAGTACAAAGTAGTCTAATAAAGATATTTTACATTCTAGTGATTAAGTTTTTTTCCCCCAAGGCTTGCACTAAATATTGTTTAAATAAGAACAAAATTCATAGGTTTAAAACTACTGAAAAGTTCATTACCAGAACAACTGCTTAAGGAGATAATTTGAGATAATTCATTCCACAAAATGTATGCAATTTTCTCTACTGAAAAATAACTTAGACTTAACTCACTGCCTGGTATGCACCAATCTTGTTACATATTTAGACCATATTGGCAAAAGTATTTATTGATTACTATTAAACATATCGAACTATTTTCAAACCATCAATGAAAGATATGGAATTTTTAGCAGAGAAAAATTATTTGATCCTTAATCAGATAAATTTGATTGTCATTTTGCACAAGTAACAAATATATAAATCATTTATTCTTTGGTAAAAATGAATGAACCCAGTAAAAAAATTATTCTAAAACAAAAGTTCTGCAATTGTATGAAGTTTTGAATCTTAAATTGGTTTTAAGGTTTCCGTCTATGTTAAAAACGTCATTTTTTGCCAAAAATCATAATTCTTTTTTATTTTTCTATTGTAAAATTTCAACTTTTAGGCTTCTAAATCTGTTTTTGTTTTGTCTCTACGGCATTTTAAAGAAAAGTTAAATCTGTTTTAACACCAGTGACATCTGTCAAAACAAAAGGGAAGTAGCGACTTCGGAACCGGAAGTTGTGAATTTAAAGCCTTTTAAAGAGCATTTTTGGACAAAACTTTTTAAATTTTCATGAAGATTAGTTTAAACATTTTTCTAGTATTTTTAATAATTAGCAACTTGGCAATTAGAAAGTTTTGAAGCAAGAAAGTGTGGGGAATTTTAAACATGTATTTTAATTTTTTAATAGTTAAAGTTGCTTTCATAAACTTCAAATGCGTTTTTCTCAGAACGGTATTTTTAATAAAATGTTGAAACTTGAAATGAATTCTCAAAAAGTTCTTAAAATATTTTGTTGAAAATTATTATGAATGCTTTTGATAGTATTTACTAGTGAATGACCTAAAAGCTTTAAATTTGGATAATTTTTAATGATGTTACACTCATAGTTAGATATAAAGGTAATGAAAATTCGTTAAAAATTCAATGTGTATGATTTTGAAGGACCAAAATTTTTTACCAAATGTAAATTAAGCAAAGATTTTAGGTGATTCACTAGTCCAGTGTATAAGAAATGTGTTGCATCAAAAAATATTGAAATAATTTATTAAAAAATTAGACCTTTTGAAAAAACCCAATTTTTTTACTAAATTTTCTTCATTTATTAGAAATTTTATAAAAACTTCTCCAGGAATAAATTTTTAAGTGCAATTATCTATGATAATATAAAAAATAAATCTAAAAATGTAAAAACATGAACTAGTTTCTACGTTTAAAGAAAAAAGTTCTCTGAATGTAGACGGATACCTTAACTGACTGTTAGAGAATTCTCTTTAAAACCATTAGACTGTTGTCTGAGTCAAGAATAATAGATTATCTATGTAAAAACCCAAATAAGGTTTTAAAAGTGTTTAGTGATTAACATGTCAGGCTAGAATTTTAATTAAATCTATCTATATGATATCTGTAAAATGTAGCCTAGCATCTTTCTGTATATCAAAAACATAAAAAATAAATCTGTCCTGAGTTCACTGAGAGGCTGACAGGAGGGAGAGAGAGGCAGAGTCTGTAGCAAAAATTTCTCCTCATTGTGATATCCAAATTAAGAGTATTCTTCAATGTTGTATCACAAGTACCTCACACCTATCAGGATTTAGCTGAACGATTGCCAAATGGTAGAGCACTGCACTTTGGTACCAGAGTTTGCAGGTTCAAATTCTGCTGATGACATGGATGTTTGTAGCTGTTTGGAATTAGATCCCAGTCTCATTAGCCCTCGTGTAGCAAAACAGTTAATGTAGCACTCCAAATCTAACGAAACCTATCAGGATAGGCAGCCTCAAGTGAATTATCAGGCCCAGGCATGCAAAGAAGGTACGACACATATTCAATGGAAGTAATTTCCATGAAAGTGGAAAAGTATCGTAACTTTTATTATTATTATTATCTAGGTGTGATTTAGATTTAGGGTGAGGCAGCCCATAAGAGCACCAGCACTGCTACCCAAAGCCTATTGTACTGAAAACTTCCCATTTACTGGAACAAAAGAGTCTCATCAGTAAGTTAAGAAATATTAACAATTAAATCTCAGAGAGAAATTAGATAAAAATCAGCAATTTAACCGATTTGGTCAGCTCCCTCGGCTTGATGAAGTGATATCCTACAAATTCAAATCTCTTGGCACAGTCATAGTCGCATTCATACAAAATGTGTGAGGAATTCTCCTCCATATGGCATTACATAATGTCTGCGATGCCAATATGTTAAAGTGCCCTTAGGCAACAGTGGCCAGTCAAAGACCAATGGCCACCCTATGATTTATGAGTTTAAGTAGCTTGTTTAATCCAGGAATATCCATGGTTAAGCTCCTTGGCCTGCCTTTGATTACCAGAGTTAAGCCAAGCCCTATAATTTTTTCCCATTTGGACCTTAACAGTCTCTTTCACTACATTATGAGGAAGACCAATACTGGTTAATGAAAATCAGAACCGTATTTTTACGAGATTATTGCAATTTATTGCAAAAAATACCACAGTGTCCAGGAACCCAGACTAGGGTTAACTTATTAACCATAGCCAGTTGGTTTATGGTCCTATAGCAATCCCAAACAATTTTGGATGAGAAGTAATAACTGTGCAAGGCCATAAAGTGCGGCCTGACTGTCCGAGAACATCTTTAACCTTCTGTTGGCACCCCCATTGTGTGATTTAAAGAGTTAACCTTTTTTCAATAAGTGTATAGATAAAATGGGGCTTCTATTCCCCCTTTTTAATTCAATATTAATATCAGTAAAGCTTTTCATCCTTTATAAAAGTTTGATATACTTTTAACTTTAGGCTGTGAAGCTAAGGTTGAGAAAGTTCTGCAGTCCTCTGACGAAGAACACCAACAGCCTTTCCAAGAAAAAATGGATGCCTTTTTGAAGAAAGGTACAAAAATTTCTTTCCTTTTATTCCTAATCAAAGTCTCTTTTGTTTTGTTTTTAGCCTATATATTTAAAAATCTTTTATTCTCCTCTAATAAGCAATTGTGGCATAAGCAATGACCATGAAAATCAACAAAAACAAATTACTACAGACCAGGATTTTAAAACTAGGTTGGGAGTCACAACCTTTATAAATAAAATATAATAAAAAGATTCTTTCCCTTTTTAAGACGCACATTTAATCTGTATGGATATCTTAGTGGTTTTGAAAATCCAATTGGGTTTTTGTGCTTATGACACATCCTCATCAGATTAATGTGGGAAATAAAAAATTACCATAATTTTGAACATATAGTCTGCAGGAGCGTTTTTTTTTTATTTAAAAATATTCATAAATCATCAGATAGTCTGTACCACTACCTAATCATTACATTTAGCAAATGTCTATAAATTTGATTTAACTATTAATTTTATTGGTTTTAATTTCTCTTTTAGTTATAATTATTTACTATGCAATAAAATTCTAAAGTTTTGATTCAACACCAAAGTAATTTTGTTTTATAATAGTCTGTTATTATAACTGTGAGTTATGTATTTTTCCTCAAGCATGTTTATGTATTTTAAGTTTTTCATTATATTCATTCTTAAATTCTTTATTTATATTGACTTATGTATTTTGTTTATATTATTTTTTCTAGCATATGCTGAACACAAGGAACAAGAAGAAAATATTGAAGAATGTAAAGCAAAGTATGTGCAATTTATTGCCAACTTGTATTTTTTAGCTGTACATTATACAAACTTTAATTGCATCGTAAGATTATACACATGTGTGCAAATATATTAAACACAAATGTGTAATTTATTGTTTTTTATATAGATTGAAATAAGTGATTTGATTTTAAAATATAGGAAATTAATCTATTGCAAAACCTTACAAAAGAGAACATGAATATGGGTTATTCCTTGTGAAATCAACGCAATTTTAGAACAAATTCTCCCTGACTATCTCCCATTTTGATTAAATTTGGTATATTAAGTGACTTCATGGTTATAAAGAAAATCCCCAAATCTTATGTTCAAATAACTAACTGGTTTGGGAGTTATAAGGCTTTAAATTTGCCAGATTTGTCTAAAAAATTACACTATCAGCTTAACTTTAAATTACACTTGCTACTCACCTAATTGAGCTAGAGATATGTGCAAGGTATTATTTTAAACCTTTTTTAATGGGCTTTCATATGATATACAACACATGATGACTTGAATTTTTTTTTTACTTGAATTTTTTTTTAAATTTAAATTAAAATTTCTCCAAAAGCCAAATTTTTAGATTTTGAAAAAAATCTCAAAAATTGCTCATATTATTGTTAATTAATCCTAAAAGTTTCATATTGGGATCATAATGGGATCACAAGCTACAAAAGTTTTTTGTTTGATATATTTACTATTACAATAATGAAAATGAGAAAATGCATTCATTACTTTTAATCTAACTCAGCTGTATAGGATGGCATTAATGTTTATACAATACCTTATCGACATATACTCTAGTAAATAGTACACTTAACATTTGTAGAGATTTTAGAATAAAGAAAAATCATTAAAGTGCATTACTTTTTATGTATGGTGCTACTTATTTAGTTGAAACTGGTAGAAATCTTCATGTGTTTTGAGAAGTTCTACTTCAGAAAGAATATACATTCATCCTGTTGGAGTTAAAGGATTCACCTTACACAAAACATCTGAAATTGGAATCCATAGTAAATCTGGCTTCATACATTAGGACACATTACATTGGGCACAATACATTGGGATCATAATGGAATCACAAGCTATAAAATACCAAATTAGCTTCATTAACAAATGGAAGAATTAAAACGTACAAGGACTGTCTTACTATGATGATTTGTAATCCAGCATCAGGCAGCTGCCACAGGAGAGTGTACATCATGTTCTGGGACTACAGAATTAAAAACCATACTTGATGAAGCATTCGATGAAAATATGGTGGAAAAGATCATTTTCAATCAGTGGATTTCTGTTGATAGGTACCCATTTTTAAGGGATTCACAAGCAAAGTGAGCAAGTATATTTGAAAAATGTTGAGAAATTAAGTTTTAAAGTTCTTGGATCATAACTAACTCTTAGAAATTTAAATAAAGGTTTAAAAGTGCTTGGTAACTATTTTTTCTTACATACGTATATACATATGCAATAAGTTATTAAAAATTGTTTATGTAAACTCATTTGTTACTAAACCTCAAAATATGGTTTGAAGAGTATTTAAAATTGCATAAAATATTGTTTATTATGAACACTTTTGAGAAATTTTAAAGTGTATAAAAATTACTTATCTGAATTTCTTTATTCCCAGATTCTCTGAAACAATGATATTCTTCAGCTGGCGAGCAAAATCAGGAAATGCCTATGAGTGGCCTCAAGAGTTTTTTAGCTATTGGAAACTATTTTGTAACGATTTTAAAGATATATGGAAAAAAGAAATTCATAGGAAGGCTAAAGAAGAGTAAGGCCATTTCTTTCTTGGTTTAATTTTCAGACTGCATTTTCCAAACATTATACAATTGAGCCTTACTAAAGTGAATCTATGAGTCTTCAAACTATATGCAACACAAAATAACAGTTTTCAATTATATAATGGAAAAAAATTAATAAAATTTACAAAGGAACTAAATTTATAATAAGCCTTACTTGTGCAATAGTTTTGTCAAAATAACAACAAAGCACCAATATTTTAAAATACATCAATGCAGACCTACACAAAATCTGTACTATTATGATGCATAGCTATGGAAGATTAGTTATATTTCCTGCATGGGTAAAAGGCGATTCTTTCAAATACCTGATAAACGCAAAATCACTGTCATGCAGGAGTATAGCTGGTTTATAATAGAAAATGAGAATCTTAAATTCAATATTTTTTTTCTAAATTAGATATCTTGAGTCTGTACATGTTGCCACGATGTATATAATCAAATATTAGAATTTTTTCTATAGGGAATGAAAAAAAATTTACAATTTTTCAAAATTTTTCATTTTTAATAATGCGATAAATTGCTTATTTAAGTAATTATTAAGTTATCAGTAAACTGTGTGTTATCACAATGAATGTTTTGAATAAAACTGCCATTAAAAGCTTAAAAATTTCAATGTTTCAACAAAACTGGATATGCTAAACTATTTGTTGAGTCTGTAGAACAATTCACTATAATGGGGTTTGACTGTGATATAATAAAAAAAAAAAAGTGTAACAGCAACATACAGCTTGTTATTAACACAATAAATAAAATCACAGGAATTTTTTAACCAGTTTATAGTTTTTCATTAGATTAAGAATAATGTGTGGTTATCACCATGGATAGTATACTAATGCCAGATGAAATTCTTTTATGCAATAGTATTTATTCTTCTGGAAAACAATTTTTTTTTCTACTTCTGTTATAAATTTTCTCAACATGATCCCTAATTTTTTACAGTGTTAAACAGTTTTTTAATTTTTGTTATTGCAACAAATAAAAGGTAAAATGAACAAGAGCTTAAATATAGTAAAAAGTGAAAAACAAAACTAGGGATCATGACAAAATACACACAAATCAAGGGTCATTACTCATTCATTTGGGTACCATTAATCTATATATATAAAAATGAATTTGTGTGTGTCTGTCTGTTTGTATGTATGTACTCAATAGACTCAAAAACTATGCATCCAATCGCCGTGAAAATTTGGGAAATGTTTAGGTATATCCCTGGGAAGGTTTTTGTAAATTTTCAACGTTCGAAATTAATTCCTTCCCCCTTTTTCGAGCATTTCATGTCATTATTCCAAGCATTATTTTCCCCGGTTAAACGCAAACGATTAAGTTTTTAATTTATCGCATCATATCTAAGGGAAAGAAGCAATATTTCTAGCAATGTGACGTCATCCCAAGTAATTGTTTTAAACGCAGTTTTCCACGGTTAAAAGCAGGAGATTAAAATGTTCAATTCATCACATAATAAATAGGCGAAAATTATATTTTTCTATCATTATGACGTCATTCATTTAAATATTTCATTTATTCATTTCTTATTTTATATTATTTAAAATCGTCTGCTTAGTATCTATTCGATTTGAACTGAAATTTGAGATATAAAGTGATTCACTTTCATTTCTATGTGACGCAAATTATAGCATTTTTATATGAGAACTAATTTTAAATTTAATTCTTGGTTCATTTTTATGTTACAATGAAATGCATATCAACAATATTCTAAGTACAAAAAGTACAAAATTCAGTGACTCTCATGGCCAAATAAAACCTATCATTTTATATAGTTATCTTCATATTCATATGGTTGTCGATATGAATGTGTGTTTCTGTTTCATACAAAACTATGTGGTTTGTCATAAATTTCCTTAGTTTTGGAAAACATTTATTACTACCAACAAAATTAGCACTGTTGCTGTCAAAACCTGTGCTTCCTATTCTATCACGTAATATGGCAAGATCCGTTAACTTTGCTAATCAACGTACAGTAGTAATACAGTAATGCAATTTAGGGTTAAGCTTATATTTTACAATAATAAAAGTTTGAGCAAATTTAATATAAGACAAATTCGATTATAAAAACTGAATAATGTTATAATACGCTTATGATAAAAATATATAAACATGCCAATGACTCGAACTGAACTGTGACGAATTTAGAGAGTTATTCACGAAAAATAAATCTTTGTTTAAAAGTAATATATTAAGTTCACCGTAGCGAAGCACGGGCAAACTTGCTAGTTTAAATTATAATTTCCTAAAACTATTTCAAACCATTGTTTACTTTGCAAGATAAGCAATTTTTTAATTCCTCCTACCCCCTGCAAATCAATTTTCCCTATTTATACCATTTAATATTTTACCTAGCCTAGCCTAAAAATGTCTTGCTGCTTTTGCTGTTAAATTATTTAAATTGTAGACTTAGGCACAATGAAGCAATATACTATTACATGGTATTATTAAAATAAAAGATTTATAGTTATTACAGGACACTTTTATGAATTCTATCACTTACTAATCTCACTTTTGCCAGATAATTATCAGCAAGTGCATGTAATACATTTGAAATTTGAGTTTTCATTGAATTGGTATTACCATTGTACTTTAGCTTTGAACACTTGTGCTGAAAGCACCTACATTCATTTTGAAATATCCTAGACTGCATCGATTGGATAATAGTAGTCCAACTTACTAACTTATCAAAATTTGCCTGTTTTATAAAAAAAAACTATGATGAGTTATAATGCAAAAATTAAATTTTAATTAATTTTCTAATTATGTAACTATGAAAATTATAAGTTAAAAATTATTTATTAATATCTTTTGCAATTATTCTCTGATACATTTATTTCTATTGAAATAAAGTCTGGAAGCTGCAAGGAAAAAGATTCAAGAAATACAAGATGAAAGACGAGCGAGTATTGTCAAGGTTAAAGAAAAGCCATTTGGTCTTGTAAGTAAATAATTTTCTCTCTTTTCTTTATCAGCAGTTGTCAGTATAATGAATCTCTCCCTGTCATACACATGTTTACACCCTGTCACACACATATATGTGTGTATGTTTAATATATTATATAATCATATATGAAACATAGTGGTGGACATGCTATGCATCAGCCATGGACCTCAGTAGTTGGACCGAATTGATGTTGTGGTGGTCAAGAGAATGACAAGATTTTTCAAAGAATAACTAGAAACATCATTATTTGGTCATCTCCAACAGTCAACTTTCACGAAAATTATCTATGCTGCCTCTTAAAACCTAAGGGGCACCAGCTTGAGAAAGTAATTCTAGGTGCAGCCTGAAGAATGTTGTTGGGAGAATTTTAGAAATCTTAGTTCAGTGAAAGTAGGTTGGCAAGTACATCTTGCCAAGAAAAAGGAGATTTTATCTGTTACAAAGAGTTTAACACCAAGAGGCTACTAGAAAGACAGAGAAATTGCAGACTTCGTAATTTTTTAATATAGGAGCTTAGGGTCACCCCCAGCATGAGAAAGTAATTCTAGGTGTAGCCATAAGAATATTGTTGAGAGAATTTTAGAGATCTTAGTTTAGCGAAAGTAGGTTGGCGAGTTTGTGTCACAAGAAAAAGGAGATTATATCTATTACAAAGAGTTTAATCCCAAGAGGCCACTAAAAAGACAGAAAAATTGCAGACTTGGTGGTTTTTTAATATAGGAGTTAGAAATTTTAACTCTAAGATTAAAGTATTTAAATTTTTATATTACATATATATAGTAATTTACTTTTCTGGTTACCAGAATCACTTGATTTTGTTTTCTCTTAACTTATGGACTAGAGTTCTCCTGTGCAGCATCCTAAGCTTACAAGTAGTGTAAAAGAAAATCACGTAAATAATCTTCTGTAAGTTAATGAACACATAAATGAGTATTGCCTTGTTACAAACTAAACAATGGACAAATTGGTAAGGCACTGCTCTTAGATACTGGAGTTTCCAACTTCAAATTCTGTCGATGACATGAATGTTCATACCCATGTGGAGTCTGCTTTAAGCAGTAGGTACTAATTTCATTATCCCTCATGTAGCATAACAGTAGACCATAGGGCTCCAAACCAAATCAAACTTGTGTTAAAGTTTCCTAGCAGTAGTTCTAAATGACTATTTTTTTTTTTTTTTGTCTGTTGTATGATAATTTTTCAAGCTAATTTAAGTACAGTATTATCTACTTGATTTCTGCTGTGTAACAATTGTACAACAGGGAAATCTTGTGAAAAATCTTTGACAATTATAAATACCTATAAATTAATAATTAATTCTTATGATTTCTGATAGTAGTCTAAAAGGCTTTGTTTCTATTCCTAAAATGTGTCCCAAACCAAACTCTTGTTGGAGTTTTTTAACAGTAGGTCTCAAGGTTTCCTTATCTGTATGATGTACAACAAATTTTCAAGCTACTTTAAACACAGTAGTTATTACCTTCTTGATTTCTACTGTGTAACAATTGTACAATAGGGGAATCTTCTGAAAAATCTTTGACAATTACAAAGACCTATAAGCTAATAATTAATTCTTATTATTTCTGTCGGTAGTCTAAAAGTAGTCTGATAGTAGTTATAAAATTTCTAATAAATGAAAAAAATTTAGCAAAAAAAATCTGGTTTTTTCAAAAGGTCTAATTTTTTAATAAATTAAATTATTTCAATATTTTTTTTATGATACACATTTCTTATACATTAGACTACTGAATCACGTAAAATCTTTGCTTAATTTACATTTTGTAAAAAATTTTGGTCCTTCAAAATCATATACATTGAATTTCTAATCTTTAAAAATATCTAACATCTTTAAATCTGCTGTGTAACAATTGTACAACAGGGAAATCTTGTGAAAAATCTTTGACAATTATAAATACCTATAAATTAATAATTAATTCTTATGATTTCTGACAGTAGTCTAAAAGGCTTTGTTTCTATTCCTAAAATGTGTCCCAAACCAAACTCTTGTTGGAGTTTTTTAACAGTAGGTCTCAAGGTTTCCTTATCTGTATGATGTACAACAAATTTTCAAGCTACTTTAAACACAGTAGTTATTACCTTCTTGATTTCTACTGTGTAACAATTGTACAATAGGGGAATCTTCTGAAAAATCTTTGACAATTACAAAGACCTATAAGCTAATAATTAATTCTTATTATTTCTGTCGGTAGTCTAAAAGTAGTCTGACAGTAGTTATAAAATTTCTAATAAATGAAGAAAATTTAGCAAAAAAAATCTGGTTTTTTCAAAAGGTCTAATTTTTTAATAAATTAAATTATTTCAATATTTTTTTTATGATACACATTTCTTATACATTAGACTACTGAATCACGTAAAATCTTTGCTTAATTTACATTTTGTAAAAAATTTTGGTCCTTCAAAATCATATACATTGAATTTCTAATCTTTAAAAATATCTAACATCTTTAAAAATTATCCTAATTTAAAGCTTTTAGGTCATTCACTAGTAAATACTATCAAAAGCATTCATAATAATTTTCAACAAAATATTTTAAGAACTTTTTGAGAAATCACATTCAAGTTTTGACATTTTATTAAAAATAACGTTCTGAGAAAAACGCATTTGAAGTTTATGAAAGCATCTTAACTATAAAAACTATTAAAAAATTAAAATGCAAGTTTAAATTTCCCCACACTTTCTTGCTTCAAAACTTTCTAATTGCCAATTTTCTAATTATTAAAAATACTAGAAAAATGTTTAAACTAATCTTCATGAAAATTTAAAAAGTTTTGTCCAAAAAATGCTCTTTAAGGCTTTAAATTCACAACTTCCTGTTCCGAAGTCGCTACTTCTGTTTTGTTTTGACAGCTGTCTCTGATGTTTAACAGCTGAAACTTTTCTTTAAAATGCCGTAGAGACAAAACAAAAACAGATTTAGAAGCCTAAAAGTTGAAATTTTACAATAGAGAAATAATAAAAAAATTATGATTTTTGGCAAAAAATTATGTTTTTAACGTAGATGGATACCTTAATATGGTACTTTGCAATGATTTCTTAATAACACATTTAGGAGTTCCCTTTTATTGCTGCTCATTTGACTCTATTGATACATAAACAGAAAACTCTCTACAAAAACTGAAGGATTTTTGTGAAAATGATTTTAAAGCAGGTTTTAAGGATTTGATGAGACATTAACAGATGCATTACAGATGAAAAAAGTTTTTTGAAGGAGATATAATACTCATTAACAGTGGTGTGTGGTCTATATGTGCAGGGTGTGCACTGCACACCCTGGCAAAATTATGAGAGACAATAATTTTCTGCACCTATGTCTACCTATCTTTATATGGCATATAATAAATATTATTTATAATATATTCAAATGTTATGTTGATTTGCTTGCTTGTATTCCCTCAGTGCGTGCGGTACTAGGTGCTGCACCATGTAGCGCGTTCAAAAGCAACCGCACATAAGAAATTTGTATATCTACGCAATGCGCACTAATAGAAAATCACGCTTTATATGTATGGGCTACTTAAGAAGCACAGCATACTATAGCACTGAGGCAAGTGCAGCTATTTTTCCTTCACTTGGCATTTAGAATCATCCAAATTTACGGTTTATTAAGCGTTGTATTAGAGGGAGGACTTACGTTACTTACGGATTTACTCGAGGACTTTTACTTTTTTAACTGATTAACTGGTCATACGATTTTGCAAACAGTAAATGTTTAAATTTATATATTGTAAAATTTTGTTTTCACGGAAATATAAAAGAAGTATTTCATCAATAAAAAGGGAAATGTTTTAGTGTGGTAAAGTAATTTCAGTGATGTATTATATTTATAGAAATAATTTGCTGAAAAACAATTTTGTTTTGTTAGACAAAAAAGAAACGAATTTTAACAGAACAGTCCAAATTTTACCATTCATTGTGTTTTATAGACAACATATAAGTTATATCTATAACACCTTATCCCTGGTTTTGTTTTTAAAAATTGTCAAGTTGTTTTTAGCAGAATATGATTCCCAAATGTTAAAAACAATTAATAAATATAATTTAATTCACTGACCGAAAGAGAAACAGTTCATTCTATTTTGCCAGTGTGTAGCGAAATCTTCTGCACGTGGAATAGACTTTTGGTTTGTCGGCACCGCAGCGGCGGGCATCGTGTGGTGTTACATTTGCTAAAAGTATAAGCTTTTCGTTATTTTATTAGTAATACGGGTGGATTTTGTGTACAAACGAATAATAAATGTTAAAGAAGTGTTTAATGTACATTTTTATGGTTTTATTATTATTGTTGTTGTTGCTCTCTGCACACCCTGCATGAACACCTACCGCATGCCACTGCTCATTAACCAATATCTTTTGTTCAACAGTATTCACAATATTTTTGAGCATACTAGTTTTCATATATTTTAATATCATCAGTTTATTATATTGCGTAATACCATTAATATTCTATTTTTTTCTAGAAAGCGAAGTTAGCAAAGAAAGGAATGATATTAAAAGACATAGCTCCAGATACATGAGAGCCTATTATTTCATAGCATAGAAACACCCTATGGTAAAGTGCCTATAATTTGTTATTTTTGCCGATTATCAGTTGGATGATTCATTTTCACTAGACTGTTTTGATGTACTTTTAATACATTCCATTAGTGTCAGATTGTTTTGTTTAGGTATTTGTATCCACATTTGTATTGTTTAAAGTTTAATTCTTTGTTGAAATTTTGTACCGTACTTTTTTTAAACAAATGTTTTATCTACTTTTATAGTGTATGACTTAGGCCAAGTCAGCAAAAATATTTGTTAACATTCACTGCCTGTTCATTTGCATGTATATTTTCATTTCTTGGTATGACAACTATCAGTGTTTTTATTGATATGTAAGAAACATGATACACAGTTATGTAAATTGTTTTTAGCTATGCTCAAAATTGTTCTAAAATTTGTATGTTATTATTGTAATATTCAAAATATATTGAGATTTTTTTAAAAAACAAACTTTGCTGCTGAAGCAATAAATTTATTAGCAGCTGTTATTGTAATATTTTAAATCATATTAGCGTTTAATCACATATATATTGGTTGCATATATGGTATTGTGTTTTAAGCATGGTATAAAGGTACAAGAAGATGCTTAAATACTTAAATTTGGAACTGTTTGATAAATGGAATTAACAAATATCCTAAAATTATTATTTTAAAGAATAATTTATTGATATCAATATATATATAGGCTTGTCCAGTGGCTTATCAAGCAATTCTTGTAAATGTGCCATATTTAAGAAATTTTCAATCAGACAGATTGAATCAGTAATTTATTTTATTATTTATTTTTTGGGGGGAAGTACATTAGGATTGTCATTTAATAAAAATTCTGTTGGTTACAAAATTTGTTTAATATCCTAAAATCCTAGTATTGTTTAAAATTCATGAATAAGTAGTTAAGTACTTAAATTTGGAATCATTTGAAACCTTTATGTATTATGAAATATTTCAACATTATTGTTTTAAGGACTATTACAGATAGTAAAATATGTAAAAACTAGCCTAGTGTTGGAAAACCAAAGACTTAATGTGCCAATTTGATTTAATAAAAATCTATTTATTTAAAAAAAAATTTAGTATCCCAATAACAAAGTAAATTTTTACAATTATTCTATTTATACAAAATTGAATTGTTTAAAAAATGTTGTTTGTTTATAAACGCCTGTATAATATCAATATGTAACTTTATGTCCTGCTAAACTATAACAAATAGAAAATGTACCTGAAGTTAAAATTCCACTTTTATTATTTTTGTAATCATTTTCACATTGAAATACATAATGTACATAATTTTTATATTGAAATGCATAAAAGATCACTAAAATTAAGAAGTACAGCAAATTAATTAAAATCTATTTAATATGTATACATAATAAAAAAATTATAAATTACTATTTAATCTTTTTTTAATAAAATCTATAAAAATTTATGAATTTTTATTAATAAAACCTTATTATAATTTGCTAATCACATCTATCATAATGCCTTTTCTTCCAACATAAAACTGTCATCTGTGCATTTATCTTGTACCTATTCCACGTTTTTAACATGGATTGTTTATAGGTAGGGACGTTTATTAAAATTACACTAGTATGAAAAAAATCACATATTTGATTTATCATAATCATTATTTGTAATGTACAAAGTTCTTTACAGATTCAAGTCCAGTTTATCTCTCATATAAAATCATTATGATTGCTTAGAATTTTTATCACAGAACCACTATTACTTTCTAAAACTATAACATAGTGGTGTTTTCTTCTACTAGAATAATTTTCTATCAGATATAAAACAAATTAAATCTAAAAAAGTATGTTTTATATAATTTCTGATAGAATTTGCAAAATAAAATTATATAACATCTATCTTTCTTACATTAATTTTAACTTTTCTTACAGTATAATTTATATTCCTAGAATTTATGTAATATATCTGATATTGGAGAAAATGTTCTGTTATAATTATAATTTATTTCTACTAAAAGTTATTTTATAGAAATTTTATTTATATTTAGTAATTAGGTAAAGATTTATGGAATGCAGTTTCATTTTTTTCTAATATTTTTTTATATTCTATTAAATAATTTTAATTGAAATATTTTATCTGCATACTGAAAAATTGAATATGTACATATTTTCATATGTAGTAAGAAAACTAGCTATAAGATTTTTTTTTCAAAGCTTGGAATTTTATGCTTATTTTTAATGTATTAATCTAAAATTTTAATATTTTCTTGTTTTAAATACAATAAATGCTGCTTAACGTGATCATATTAGACCGACTCGATTTTGATGACTATAACCAGTTGATTAAAATAAACAAAAAATACCTTAATTAGAAAAAAGGCAGCATATAGTAATGGTAAAGAGATAATGATTTCACCAGAAAACATTTATTTATCCTAATAAAATTTTAATATTTTCTTGTTTATAAGTACAGTAAATGCTGCTTAACATGATCATTTTAGGTCAACTCAATTTTGATAACTATAACCAGTTGATTAAAATAAACAAAAAATACATTAAATTAGGAAAAAGGTAGCATATAGTAATGGAAAGGAGATAACGATTTCACCAGAAAACATTTATTTATCCTAATAAAATTTCTTGAATGATATTAAAAATTAAAATTGATAAACAACAAAATAATAGTACATACATGTCAAGGAATGCAGAAAACATCAATTTTTATAATCCCTGGTCTGTTTACAGAATAAGTCATTAAGGAAACATTTATATTCATAATATTGACAAAATGCAACAGCCTCATCTTTTATTTGAATTTGCCAAAATTCAAAGCACATCTCGGCACTTGTTAGAGTCTTCTCACCCTTAACAACATTTTCAGGTTTACCTCCATCAGAAACAGATGTTAATACTCCCATGTTCAACACAAATTCACAAATATCGTAACATATTAATGCAACTTTAGTTTCTAGGTTCATGTCAATGTCCATCCCAGATTCAAAATATCAAGTCATTTTGGATAGAGCACTAATTTTCTTCCCTAACAACATTGAGAAGAATGTTCTCATGATGTCTCCTAGTCCCCTATCTCTTATATATAATGAGAGGCTCTACAAAACTTCTCTGGGAATCACTCTTCAAAACTGAAGAATTTGGCCGAAAATGTTATAAGATTAAGTGATATAATAATCCCATTAAGTAATCACTTTTGTGTTAATTCGAATATGTCTGTTTGAGACTGGAGGTTATTGATAATGTTAAACAAATGATTACATTAACTGTAGTCTCATTAACCTCTTGTCTTATGAATCGAGCGATGATTGTGTGTGCCACTTTTGATGAAAGCTTTTCTCATGCGTCGTGACCAGAAGCAGTTTCATCACTAACTAAATTTTACACATTTTTTTTTTTTGCAGGACAAACTACAATGCTATCTTCAGATGTATCCAAATCGGTATCTGTTTCAGTTTCTAAGGTGTCATCAGGACACTTTCCAGCACCGTTATTAGTATCAATTTTCCTTTTTGCCATTAGGTTAAATTTTTAGATTTTTTAAAGAATTTTTTAAGCACCAACAGTTAATTATTTATTGCATATAATGTAATACTCTATTGCAATTATGCCTAAGAATAAACAACCAACTCTTATATTGCAACTGTAACAATCATTAACGCAAAAACAAAAACTTTATCGGCTAAAAACAATAACATGTCTGATACAAGCTTTTCACTTTTGGCCGGAAAGAATCATCATGTGTCTGACATGAGCTTTTCACTTTTGGCCAGACAGAATCATGACGTGTGGGATATAAGGTTCTCATATTAGGCACAGAAGTACGATTACATCTCCCATACGTTGTTTTAAGGCAAAGGGTTATGCAGCATCTATTGTAGATGGGTTATAGGTCAAAATTTTATTTTAGTATCCTGGTATACTGCATTCTTTCTATATCCATATAAAATTATGATTTTATATTAAAAAGTTTTAACTAAATAATTTTTCTGTTTATTGTGTCTAGAAATATTTTTAAAATTAACAATCAACTTCTATTCGTATAGATTATTATTCACCTATATTTTTTGTTGTTGTTTTGTAAAGAAAAACTGGACTCTATATTATAAATTTTCAGCTTTCTTAAATATTATTTATGGTTTCATAAGTGTTAGTATGAAAATGAGTATTAAGCTACTTACATTCCCATAAATTCTGAGTTTTAACACTAAACCTACCTCACTGTACCAGAAAACCAATCTTAAAATTCTATGCATCATTACTTATACTAAAATGCTATGAATTTCAACTAACAATTAAACATAAGTATACAACAATCAACCTTAAATGCAACATTATATGTTTGAGTATCAGTCAATAAATACTATAAAGTGAAAAATCTTTTAAAAAATTGCCCTCGTAAGAAGAACCTATGTAAACTGACTGTAGGTTTGGTGTTAAACATAGTATTATGGAAATTAAATCATCAATTGTTCTTCATAATGCTTTACTAGTGGCAAAATTTTGTAAGTATTGTATATGTTACCAAAACTTTTATTTTAAATTACACATGAAGTAATTTAAATATATAAATAAGCCAATAGGAATATGACAAAAAAAAGATTAAAAGTGTGATAGTTTGTTAGTTCAAATTTGTACCCAAACTTGTTAATTGTATCTGTAAATAGCAGTTTGGCTTACTGTGTACTGATTGTTAATTTTTTTTTATTTCAAAATCACAAAAATGTGACATTAATGTGAAAATATATCTTGGAAAATTTTGTATAGCATCTAACCTTAAAAAGATATGGATAAACAATCATGTTATACACAAAATTAATATTTTTTACTCCTTTTACACATAAATATTTTGCAAAACTCCCACAATTTATAGTTTTAGCAATTCACAAGTAACGTAATACTCTTGTAACTGTATATATAATACAGCTAAAATAGCAGTTTTTTTAAATAAAATTATGAAATTTTTAATTCTGAATTATTTTTTGCTTTCATTTAAATTCAAACAGAACTTTCTTTTATAACTTTTTTTATGAACAATGGAAACATATGTATTTTGGGGGCCAAATTTATAACACTTTTCTGCATTTTATTCCTTTATATATATTTTTTTAGTCCATGCGTGTATGTTCACTTCTCTTTTGGGATCTATTTCTATATTTTATTGCATATAAATATAGTATTTATATTTGCATATAATTTCTTTGTTCTATGGTTATTTGGTATATGTCATAAAATGCATATTATTCTATACACCTTTTGGTATAATAATAATAACAATAATAATTATTATTATTTTTTTTCTGCCTATAGCAAAGTAATCTTAAAATATATAAAACATCTTTGTACTATGATTATGATATGGCTGTACTGAACTTTAAATGTTTGCAATCAAATGCTTTACTATCCAAATTTTTGCATTTAATGCTTTTCTACAAAATAAATGTAAGCAACATTGTAAGCAACTTTAGTCATTGGTACAATACTTCTCTGTTGCTAGCAATTTACTCTTGGTACAGTAATATTTTAATTTTTTTTAAATGTGCTTAGTTTTATTCTTTTAGCTTGGGGATTTTAAAGTACACTTTACATGATTTATAATATTTACTATTATTACTATTTAGAGAGTTGGATGATTTAAATTCTCTGTTAGCTGGGTTTTTTTTTTATTATTTTTTTTATTTAATGCATCAAGTATAATGAAATATTAATTTTTGTAAATTCCACACCTTGGTATATTCTTTTAAGTTTCTAGAAAAATTCACTGTAAAATTTTGTAGAAATAATAAAAAACTTGTAAATTCATCAAAAAAAGTAACTGGAAGGATTTTTGTTTGTATTTCAAAAATATTTATAAATTAACAATTTTTACAGTCTTCTAATTCGGAAGAAAATGTTTATCAAAATGTTAATTGTTTTCCTGCTTTTGTTGATATATAAAAACATTGAAATAACCATTACACCTTGATTGTAATCATGGTTTTCTTAGTTAATTATGGTTTGGTTTGGTTTCACTTTGGTGAGAGACCAGGACCTACTGCTTAAAGCTGATTTTTAATAGCTACAAACATCCATGCCAACAGCAGGACTTGAATCTACAAACTCCAGTACCAAACAGCAGCACTATATCATTCAGCCTTCGTTCAGCTAGTTAATTATGAACGAAATTATATTAAAATACACTTATGTATAATTCTGTGTTATAATTGAAATTAAGTTTTTTAACTTCCAGTTAAAAAATTTATTTATGACTTATTAAATTTTATATATGGAATTTAATTGTGACATATGTTTGTTACAAGTATTCTGTGTTTATCTAATTTATCTAAATTATTATTAATTATTATTAAATTATTAATTTATCTAAATTTGTAGAACTTACAAAATTCATTTACAAAATTTGATTACAATTTTTGAACTGAATGCCAAGAAACAAAATCGATCCTTTTGTGAAATGTCTAAAAATTCTCAAGTCACTTAAAATTTTTCAAAAGTACAATATCAAAAGCAATAATAATTTAGGATATAAATTTAAAATATAACCGGTCATTTGATGCATTACATGATATTAAATTTGTTTTCTAAATTGTAAAATAATTACACCAGTATATTTTTATTTTAATAATTACTCTATATTTATAGTTTATTATAATTGGAAATTTATTTAAAGTTATATAATAGAGTTAAGCATACACAAGATCAGTGAGAGCTACATTATAGTTTTTCATATTATAAAGAGCCATATCATAGTTACATAGTAGAAAGTATACAAATAAAATTTGATTTAATTAATATGGTTTTATACTCTACACAAATAAGAATGAAATAGATATTGGTAAATATCCAGTATAGAGCCTATCCTACTGAATTTTAAATATTCAGATATCCATGTTAAATATCCAGGCATTAGGCTATAAAATCAGATATCCAGATGTGGAAATTCATAACGATAAATTGAAAAATATAACTTTTGACTAGCATATAGCCCGTCATATGACGGGATCAGTAAAATTTTTAATTTTCCAAAATTGTAAAGTACGCTATGGGGCAGCTAAAAAAAATGGTTTGTTTTTTGGCTGAGAATTATCTTGCAACAAAAAATTAATCGATGATTGAATTTAAAATGATCACGTATGTATCTAATCTATTATTTAAGCCAAATATAAAAGAAAATTATTGACATCATATCTAAGTTCAATGATAAAATGTGGGAAAATAAGGCATAATTTAAAATAAGAAATGATTCAATGAGATTGTTAAAGGAATGACGTCATAATGCTAGAAAAATGTTATTTTTACCTATTTATCATGAGATAAATTGATAAATTTAATCGCCTGTTCTTAACCGGGGAAAATAGGAGTTGAAATAATGGCATTAAAAGCTCAAAAAGAGGGGAAGGGGTGGATTTCGAACGTTTTAAAGAAGGCAGTATTTTTCGCTGTGATATGATGCATATTTATATCAATTTATTTTAGAATCGGATCTATAGTTTAGGAGAAGATAAACATTACTCTCTTTGAATTTTGCTAACTATGGATGCCTCTATCCATTCCAGGTCCAACCGCTTCATAAAATCAAAGACAGACGTACAGATAACTTAGGCTATTATTATATAGGGGATTACTTAATGTTAAATTTTTATTTACTTATCTCTTTTTACTGCTGCATATCCAAAAATTATTTAAGTCAGACAAAATTATCTCTTTGCCTAAAAGTAATTTTATATTCTTGATTAAGAGGAGAAAAATGAAATTAGAATTTGAGAATTGCTCATGCAAATTTTTGGCATTACATTTATGCAATTTTTTTTAACGCGATTGATTTTAAATTCCATTTACATTCTGTAATAATTTTTTGTTGGTTCTATACCTAAAATACTCCCCTCTCTGTCATTTGGCAAAGTTTTTTTACTTCTTTCTAGCATGCCTTTGTGACCATAGTACTCACCTGTAATTGGGTAATACCTCTGCTTCTTCAACAGAATCATGATTGTGATGTGATATTTTGAGGTCAGATCATCGAAGATTGTCTGACAAATAAGAGCTATATTTTTTTTTGTTCTCAAAGTTCCAATGCTTTTTGTTAATGGCAACTGCAAATGAGCCTTTAATTTCCTACCATAGGAATATCACATATTTACGTTTAAATAGACAATTTTTGTAAATTATATATGTATATATTTTAAATGCTTTAATAAAATGCTGGGCCTTATTATTGCCCAGGCACTTGGGGCATGTGCCCTGGGCACGAAAATTTAGTAGAGTGCTTGAAACACATATTAAGTGGGGAAAATTGCAAACTTAAGCTACTATCATTAAGTTTTAATAAATTATTGTATGGGGTAATTTTGTTTGACATGAACTATATTGTTTCCTATTTACTTTAATTTTACTGTTATTTACCTGATAATTAATTCCCTCAACAAACCTGGTGCTCTTTTTATCTTATGGGTTATTGCATATTTATAAGACAGATTATTACCACTATAAACCATTAAATCATCTCATCAATTTAAATTATTTTTAATTCTATTATTATTTATTTTCTGCACCACAGAGTTTGTGAATGTGACAAGGTAAAAATAGAAAAAGTGGGTCTCTCTAGGTCTTTAATTTTAAGTCCTTAATTTTTAGCATGGCTAAACAGAGATAATAATGATTATGTAAAATGAAAATTTGGTGTTTTTGATTTTGAATATTACTTTAATGCTAATTTCTTAAATAT
>CM063499.1:36207103-36217103 GCA_032207245.1 Pardosa pseudoannulata | reverse complement strand
CTGTTAGAACTCTATACACTGTTTTTTCAAAAAAATTTTCTGATAATTTTTAGGTTCATTACTTTACAGTGGTACTACAACTTATGAGTACCCTAACAAATGTTTTGTGTTATGAACCATTGCTCAGTTGTATGGCCTAAATTAAAGGCCAAAATTTGAGATATGAGAAAATTTAATGAAAAATTTCAAAAAAATGAAAATGATTGTACAAAAAATAATAAGTCATTGTTAAGCTACTATAAAAGTAGCTTAAATTTACCTTATAAAATCAGTTTGTTTCTTTATATTTAATCTATTAGATATTATGTTTGTACACAAAGCAAAAATTTGAGATACGAGTAAATTCAATGAAAAATTTCAAAAAAGTAAAGATTATTGTACAAAAAATTTCAGATTTTTTTGTACAAAAAATAATAAGACATTGTTAAGCTACATGAAAGTAGCATAAATTTACCTTATAAAATCAGTTTGTTTCTTTATATTCAATCTATTAGATATTATGTTTGTATACATCATTTATTCTATATGAATACACTTTTCTCATATTACAAATGTATATTAAAAACTCTGGGTTATTTTTAATAGACTGGCAGGAATTAACTTTAATTAGTTCAAATGAGGAATGTTAATTCAACATACAAGCAAATTGGAATACTGAGCTCAGTCATAGAACTAATTAATCTCATATGTTGAAATATTACTGTATTTAGAAAATGTTCATTATTAACCTAATAATATCAAACTAATTTACTTGTTCAATCAATGCCAAGATAAAGATATGAATAGTGAAATAAACTGTAGGACTAAGTTTTGAAAAAATTAGTTTGATTATTGGTAGTTCGATGAGACATAAAATTATTACATTAAAAATTAATAGATATAAGCATAAACGCTAGATGAACATTAGCTAAAGTGTTTTCCAAAAACGTGCTTACTTTTTTAAGAAAAAAAATTAAAATTAAATAATAAAAGTATTTTATTATTATGCAACTGAAAAAAAATTTTATTATTTTTTCATGGTATAAAGTGCAATTTGAGTATTTTTTTTCGTTATACTTTAATGAAATTTATTGTCCTATTTGTATTGTAATTTGTTTTATACATTTAAAGTAGTGACAGAAAATTTGTCTTGAGTTTTTAGAAAAGTTTTAACTTATTTTTTACCCTATATTATGTAAAGTCCAAACAAAGAAAAATTTCATCTTTCTTTTGTATAATAAGATAGACTTTGAATAATTTGTATTATTATATTTAAATGAAAAATGAAGAAACATATTATGTTTCTCTTGTAAATTGTTATCTACCATTTAAGTACCATAAAAGAAATTTTAGAAAGGTTTCATCTTATTTTTATACATGGTTTCCGCGCACCTGGAAAGTCAGGGAAAGTCATGGAAAATCGTGGATTTAGACAATGGATTAATTTTGTCATGGAAAGTCTTGATTTTTCAAGTAAAATGAGTAAAAGTCATGGAAAGTCATGGATCCGCTAACTACTGATTAAAAAAAATGCATTGAATTGTTTAATTCTATTTTTAAATGACATTTGGCTGAAGTTACTGAGTTTGGTATTTATGTATTATCCTATTGACCCTATTGCCAAGTAAAATTTGTTCACCAAGGTAACTCAAAGCAAGAAAGCTTAATGGGTGGGTAAATGTATATTATTCTGGTTTTTTTTTTTCTTAAATTGTAGATTAAAATTTTATTAATATAATAATTATTTTTAATAAAAATTAGTTAAGATTTTTGCACAAAATATAAGTTTATCTCTAGGGATATTGTATATAAACATTATAGGGTTATATTTGGCTATTATTCATGGTCACCTAGATAATACCAAAGTACCCTGAATTCAAATTGGAAACATTTTGATTGAAAAATTGCTATATGATTAAACTTAGGTATGTAGATACAACAATTTATTTTTATGTATGTGAGTTTATTAACACTTATAAAGTAAGTTTATAGTTTTTTATGATAAAATTCCTGTAATTTCTCGAAAAGCATATATTTTATTTGTATGTACATCAGAAGTTTTATTCATATATACTTTAACGAAAGCTTTTTAAAGTCATGGAAAAGGATCTGCTAAATCAGGGAAAGTCATGGATTTGAAAAATTTTATTTTGGCAGATACCCTGTTTATACCATATATTTATGTAAAATATTAGCAAATGATTATAGTTTCTTATTTATTTTGTTATTTTTCTTTGTACATAAAAGTTGGTTGTGCTTTTACTTAGATGTTAGTTACATTACAAATTTTACACATTAATAATTACATATCTGCATCATGCTACCAATAACAGTGCACCAAGCTTGCCTTCTAGTTTGAGCTTAGCTGACAAATTTATTCTTTTAGGATAATTTTTACCTAGAACATGCATTGTGTTCTGCATTCAAAGTATTTAGTATGTGCTCACACTTTGAATTCTATTGAAAATAAAACACTGCGCCAATGTATACTGCATTTTTGTAGAAAAGAAGAGATCAGTGCATTCAGTTCCTTGTGGCACTTAGTATAGAAACTTAGATTCATCAGAAGGAAAGCTTATGGCAAGTTTACCAATGAATAACTCTCTAAAACTTCTTTATATTTATTTTGTTTGTGCAGTACATATTTGTGTCTATGATTACCTTGTAGTATTTATATGTATCACTTATCTAAATAAGTTGTCTCAATGTGCTTATTTTTTCACTTGCAAATCTTAAATTGTTGAAATTTGCAAAAATCAATTATATGTTACACAAATACACTAATGCAATTATTAACAAGAGATATTTTGTCACATTTTATATAGTACTTACAATCTTGTACAGCACACATGTTCTATTGGATATCCTATTTACATCCTGAATGTCTACCAGATGGCCAGTGGAGCCTGTATACTGTGAAATAATTAAGCTCAATGCTTTTTTTAGAAGGGGGGGGAGATTACGTATATATATATATGTATATATATATATATGTCTATCCAGTGGTAAAACACACATAGTGGTCCCAGTGGTGGGCGAATGGAAGGATCAGTCTTTCTTAGTAAATTATATCTTTATTCAAAGTGTAGTTTCCTTTTTTAATGCATCATTTGCGCCATTTTCATTTATTCGAGTTAAGCGTGGAGTATGTTGACAGCTCAATATCAAAGCACCAACTGTCGCTTATTGGTTTGCATACTCCTCAAATTTTTCCAAAATTATTCTGCTTGATGGAATTATCCTAAAAGCTTAGGGGAGCTTGGTTTTTTTCATTTATTTTGTTATTACAAAAGAGTTCCCTTTTAAATTGTTCCTAACTTACTTAATTTTCCCCAAACTCCTCTTTTTAGACTTGCATATATATATATATGTGTATATATATATATATATATATGTGTATATATATTGTGTGTGTGTATAGATAGAGAGAGAGAGAGAGAAAGAGCAGACATTTTCTTGTTTATTGCTTTTTTCTACTATAATTATTCTACCTTTCTCTTTGTTAATTTAGTATTCTGAGAAAGTCAGAAAGTTGTTAAAGTGAAAATAAAGTATTCGAATAAGAAAGAACCCAAGTAGATTTCTACTCTATATCTGAGTAGCTGTTACTGCAACTGACATTTTAGATGTCCAGTGGCACATGTGTGTTGTTGGATATATTAAAAAAATATTCATATTTTAATTTTCTTTTATTTAAAAGTATTTAATTTTTTTAATGCAGTTCCAATACCTTTAACTCACAAGTATTTTGTATTTCACTGCAATTTCTATGCCTGTATCCAAACAAAAGTGTTTAATTTGATTGACTTTATTTATAAACATAAAATATTTTATATTTATGTCCACATAAAACAGAAATATTTTTTTGGTCTAAATTTGGTTACAATTAATAGGATGCATTCCTGAAATAATACAGTCTAGAATTAGCAGAAATTTTTAAGTATCTAATCACACTAAAAATATAAAACAATGACATTTTTTTTACATAGTAGACTAACAAATTGTGTCAAGTTTCTAAACTGCAATTTCTACTCTCTAAAGCAAAAAAGAAATTGGATTTCATATTTTTCATGTGAAACATGAATAAAATAATTTTTTAATTTTTACCTTAGATAAGAATTTGTAAGCTGACAAGTAACTCAGTTAGTTATAGAATTTTGAAGATAATCTTTCAAAATTTAATGCAATTCAAATCTATTCTAATCATTATTTAAACTTCTTCCCTCATTCTCTCTGAAAGGAAAAAAAATTATATCTGATTATTGCATGAAAGTTAAATGCTGTACCAGATTTCAAACTTGTATAAAAACTGATTCTCATTTATGCATGCTTTAAATCACTGTTATGAGAACATTTTACAGTTATTGAAAGATTATACTTAATCTCTAAAGTTGTGATTTGCTGTAAAAGCTTTGTTCTTGAGATTTACTAAAATGTTTTTCATCCAAAACTTCTTCGTCTTTCTAATTTGCATAGTTTTACGAATATAAAATGGAAACTCATTTTCCTTCCTTCATGCGATTCAAGCATAAAATATTTTCTCTAAAATATTCATTGTGATAATCTTTTTTCACCTTACTCAATCTTTCATAATACTGGATCTACAGAATGATAAAGATTTTACATCAGTTGCTAACCTATGTTTGAAATGTTAATGTTAATAATTTGTCTTTATTTTCTCATGTTTAATTAATAATTGTTTAATTGTTTCTCATTTTTTCCACCCTGTTACATTATTATTCATTAACCTTGCATTGTAAGTAAATTCATATAAAGTTCCAATTTTATTTTATGCATATATTAAGTGATGAAATATGAATATTTTATATGTGAACATTTTATTTTTCTTATTCAGCTATTATATTTATGTTATTGATTTGTTAATACCTCTTTATTTACCATTATCATGATATACCCAAATAAAGATCTTAGCCTGTTGTGTTTAACGTTAAATCTTGTCCTATTTTGTGGTCTGATTTTTATAAAACTTGCTTCTTTGTAATTTTAGTAAAGCTGTTATAACCTCAGGGACCACGTACTATGTATTTACTTTTCAATAATTTATTCTCCTAGTTATTTATTTTATATTTATTCAGATTCATCTTTATTATATGAATTATTGTTGTATATGGGCTCTGGTAGACTGAACTTGTGATATACATTGTATAGTTCTTGTTATATGTTTTGTCCAATAAAATAAAACATTACTACATTGGTGTATTTCTTTATCTTCAACTATGCTTATAAAAAACAAAGCTGTTGCCAAAATTTATTATCTGGGTCTCATAAGACTGTATGAAGTTATGTTGTTTGTTAGGGCCGTAATTAGGTACTTTAGCGCTGTTAGAAGTTGCACCTTCTCAACTTCCTGTGAATCCGGGCAATGTTTTTTTCAGATTGGCTGAGTGGGGGAAGAAGTCACATGATTGTGTTAATTTGTATGCGATGTCTGCTGCTGGGTAGTATATAAGAAGTCCTGCGGATTGATTTTTGTACACTTTTCCCCTGCAGCAGCTAGGGCTGTGTCCACACTTTGGTGGGTCAACTTCTAAGATTGCCATTGGTCGGAACTCTTAAATTCTATTGGCTTAGAGCTATCTCATTTGTCTCTTGTTTTGATCTCCTCGCAAAGCTCTGCTTTAAGAGAATTTGCCAGTTTTTGATCCTGTAGCTCTGCTCTCTCTTTTTTAATTGAAAAAAAATTATATATATATATATATATACATCAATTTAATCTTGAAATCTAACTGTGGCATTATAATCTTAAGAAATGCTCTCTAGTTTCGACCTAGCTGGAACTTGTAATGGGTTTGATAAAGTTAAACTTTTATTTTTAAAATTGTTCTCACTTCTGTTTTATTTTTACTTTTTCTCACCCAAACTCACGCATCTATTGCTTATTGTATTTTCTTGCCCCAGTCGTAGCCAATATGTATTCATTAGTTGTTTGTGAAAATTCCCAAGTAGGTCAGAATTAGAGGACTAGGCCCAGGAAGTTCTGTGCAACCATTTTCACCGTGATTTTTGTACTTGTGCATTTTTACCGGCACGTAGGCTGACATCGTAAAATATGTTACTATTCTCAGATTTAAAATAAATCTACTTTTTTCGTTTTTAAATAGTTTGTCATTTTCATATATGGAACTTCAGTTACTTTTCTCTACAGTTGTAACTTTATAGTACTCGTGGAATTCACTACCAGAACCTTGCGCTGCTGAAGTATCAGTATTGAGTTGTTTGTTTCAATACCGATAACAAGCGCCCATGGCAAAAAAACTGATCTGCACCTCAACCACTCAATATAATGGGAAAATGTTTTGTTTTTTTTTCTATATCATATATTTAGAATGAACTCAAAATATTTTGTTAATTCTTAAAATGTTCCTAGTATATTAATTTTCAATTTTTTCTTCTATAATTATTTTGTTAATACTTAAAAATTTTTTCGAACACTCTAGGGGTATTAATTTGCTGATAAACTGAATAGTTTATATCAGGGGAATATTTTTTAATTTGTACGTTGAATTTTCATAAAAATTTGATGATTTTCTAAATTAAAATTTAATTTTAATAGCTTAATTTCAAAATTTAAAACAAATACCCCGATTTATATAGCCTATTAAGAGTATAATTATTTTATTAATACTTAAAAATTTTTTCGGACACTCTAGGGGTATTAATTTGCTGATAAACGGAATAGTTTATTTCAGGGGAATATTTTTTTAATTTTTGCATTGAATTTTCATAAAAATGTGATGATTTTCTAAATTAAAATTTAATTTTAATAACTTAAATAATTTCAAAATTTAAAACAAATACCCGTATTTATATTAAGGCCTATTAAGAGTATAATTATTTTATTAATACTTAAAAATTTTTTTGAATACACTAGGGGTATTAATTTGCTGATAAACTGAATAGTTTATATCAGGGGAATATTTTTTAATTTGTACGTTGAATTTTCATAAAAATTTGATGATTTTCTAAATTAAAATTTAATTTTAATAGCTTAATTTCAAAATTTAAAACAAATACCCGGATTTATATAAAGGCCTATTACGAGTATAATTATTTTATTAATACTTAAAAATTTTTTTGAACACTCTAGGGATATCAGTTTGCTAATAAAGTGAATAGTTTATTTCAGGAGAATATTTTTTAATTTGTACATTGAATTTTCATAAAAATTTGATGATTTTCTAAATTAAAATTTAATTTTAATAACTTAAATAATTTCAAAAATTAAAACAAATACCCGGATTTATATAAAGGCCTATTACGAGTATAATTATTTTATTAATACTTAAAAATATTTTTGAACACTCTAGGGATATCAATTTGCTAATAAACTGAATAGTTTATTTCAGGAGAATATTTTTTAATTTGTACGTTGAATTTTCATAAAAATTTGATGATTTTCTAAATTAAAATTTAATTTTAATAACTTAAATAATTACAAAATATAAAACAAATACCCGGATTTATATAAAGGCCTGTTACGAGTATAATTATTTTATTAATACTTAAAAAAATTTTTCGAACACTGTAGGGGTATTAATTTGTTGATAAATTATTATAGCACACTTGATTCGAACGAAAAATTCGAACACTCTAGGGGTATTAATTTGCTGATAAATAATTACTATAAATAAATAATTATATTAGAGTATAATTATTTTATTAATATTTAAAAATTGGAACACTCTAGGGGTATTAATTTGCTGATAAACTGAATAGTTTATTTCAGGGGAATATTTTTTAATTTGTACATTGAATTTTCATAAAAATTTGATGATTTTCTAAATTAAAATTTAATTTTAATAACTTAAATAATTTCAAAATTTAAAACAAATACCTGGATTTATATAAAGGCCTATTAAGAGTGTTAAGTAAACTTTTTGTAAGAATCTATAACAAGTTTAGTCTCTAGGAACATTTTCAAAAATAAGAAAATTCTTAAAACAGTAATTTTTAAACACATTAGATTTTAAAAATAAAATCTCATTCTGTAATAAAGAATTTTTTTCAACTTTTCCTTATTTCTACTTGAGGCGAATCATCTTCTTTCGGACCCTATTTTCCTCATAATGCGGCGCCCTTATGACTGATGCACCCGTGGCAAATGCCACCTTTGCCACACCTCACTTACGGCTCTGTTGTTTGTGAAAATTTGTTAACTACAGGTATGTCGTGTAGCACTCGTTTATATTTAGGTATTAACCTATGATCAAATGTATAGTGGTATATATTTTGGTTGGTCACAAAGACTAAATATTATTTTGGTTGCGTTGTGTGAAATATTTAAGTACTAAATTCAACCACAGGTTCTGGGAGACTACAGACTTAAAATAATTAAATAAACTAAAAAGCTAAATTAAAAGTAACTGAAATCAGCTTAAAATAAAAAAAGCAAATTGATTATAATGATATATATACATCTATACTCAAACAATCTGATTTAATGTTCATAGAATTTACTTTATCAACAAGTTCAATTTAGGTGCCACACTAATTTAGGTCTGACAATTTTCCATCAATTAGGTAAATATATATATTTAAGACAGAGGGCCTAATCTCAATTTCAAATATACGTAAAAATGAGTACCTTTGTGGGTAAGTATGGTGTACCAGGAACACGGCTGGTTGAGAGGTAATCAAGACTGGGTATGTGTGGTAACATATTTCAATTTTCCGTCGGTCTGGTCAGGGGCTTCCTTCTGAGTATTTGAGGTGCGGCCGTAATATTTAACACAGGAACACTGCTGGTAGCCGCGAGGTGTTCCAAACGTTCCCGGAGTCTCTGTCGAACTCAACTCCACTCTAGAACAGCCCCTCTCTTTCTAGACTTTTCTTATTTTATATTAATTTCATCTCTTACTTCTTTTCGTCCAATCGGGACAGTTATAAAAATCTAATTGGTCTTGTGAAGGCTACCCTTTGTCCGAGTACGCGCCAAAACAGCTGACCGGAGTACACCTGTTTACCTGGACAATAGCGTGGTGTCGCAGAGTCTGGTATCTTGATAATCGGACTGAATAGACGAATACGCCCCTGATGGATCTCGTTAATGGATGCTCGGATATTCCGTGAAGGGACAGCCAGCGAATGAGAATTCAGCTAAAAAATATAACTGTAACTTTAGCTGGAGTTCTCAAGTAACTGGGATCTTAACTGACCCCCCCAAAAAAAACAATTGGCGGAATCGTAACTGACCCCCCAGGTATAAAAAGCCTACAATTTTGCGACTCAGGGCTTTTCGTCATTTTTTTCGTATTTGTGCTGACCTCGTGGAGGCTTTCGCCTTTTTTACCTAGCCAGCTTTCTAGTTCGGGAGATTCGTAAAGTCCGCTGATATAGGGAGCGGCAGAGTCTCGGATACCGAACGGGGGATAAATTGGGTTTGATTATACCCTGAAAAGCCTCCCCACTTGTAAGAGATCATTAAATCTCTTGTTTTTCTTTCGACTGTGATCATCGTGTGGAAGTTTTACCGGTAACCATCCTTTGCAGTTCTACATGATTTAGGAATTAGCATTCCTTTGTAAATAGCCGTATTTAATCCAGAATTAAAGTGAATTTCCAATTTTATCTTTGACTATGATCCATTATTCACGTTACCTCTATTTTGAGAATATTGAAGGCTTCACAGTCTTCTTAACCCCGCCTTGAAACCGCCAACGTGGAAAAAACCTTATCCTTTCAATTTGGGCACTGTTCCTTAGGGACTCGCTAAATAACTCCACAAATGTACATTCTTATCTAGTGTCATGTACGGAGACGTGATTCTAATCTGCGACTGGGATCAGAACCCCGCCCGAGAATACCGCAAATGACGAAAAAAATCCGTTGAAATAATTTTATGGTATTCTGTCTTTTACAAAAGATGTGATGAGGTCATATTTAGATCCCAAGTATTTTACTTCTCGTATGAATTAATTATATTACTGATCTAAACTCCTCATCACAGATAATACTTTTTATGCACTCTCAAACATGCACTGTGTTTTAAGCAAAGAGACAG
>CM063499.1:36184603-36202103 GCA_032207245.1 Pardosa pseudoannulata | reverse complement strand
AAATGTATTCGAGAAGTAAGAGCAGATTGACTAACACTCTTGACAACTCATCCCAATATTGTTGTACAATCAGAAGAAATTGTGAAAATTTTTTGGCGAAAATTTCAAGGAGGGCCTATTTTATAATATACAGGTAAAATTTTGAACTTTTTAATTTTCTTTCAAAATTATTCTTTTTCTTTGGTTATATTCCTGTTTAAAAAATTAGATTTTAACACCATGTATAGTTTATATCTTTCCAATGTTACTTTTACTATTAAATATAACTAGCATATAGCCCGTCATATGACGGGATCAGTAAAATTTTTAATTTTCCATAATTGTTAAGTACCTTATGAGGCAGGTAAAAAAATGGTTTGTTTTGTGGCTAAAAATTATCTGGTACACGCTGAACAATTTGTTTATCTTTATAGACCGCATGTTAGTTGCCACCTTTAATTTAACTTGTAATATTACTTTATAGGATGGACAGCATAGGTTTTAATATTGACAGTGATTATTTGGCGGTATATATGCATGATGGCCAAAATTGAGCTAATGGATCGCAAACCCTGCGGTTATGTATAAAAAACGAGCAAACTTCTTAATTTTCAAAGATATATAAATTAAACGCTAGATATATATTAATCCATGAAATAGACTCCTAGACTTTGTTGTTAATACCGGTGATAAAATTTTCATTGCAACAAGAAATAATCAATGATTCAATTTAAAATTATAACATATGTACTTAATGTATTATTTAAGTCAAATATAAAAGAAAATTATTCACGTCATATCTAAGTTCAATGATAAAACGTATGAAAATAAGGCATCATTTAAATAATTTAAAATAAGAAATGATTCAGTGAGATGGTTAAAGGAATGACGTCATAATGCTAGAAAAATGTTATTTTTACCTATTTGCTGTGTGATAAATTTAATCGCCTGCTCTTAACCGGGGAAAATATTAATTGAAATAATGACATTAAAATCTCGAAAAGAGGGGAAGGGGTGGATTTCGAACGTTTTAAAGAAGGCAGTATTTTTCGCTGTGATATGAAGCCTATTTATACCAATTTATTTTAGAATCGGATCTATAGTTTAGGAGAAGATAAACATCACTCTCTTTGAATTTTGTTAACTGTGGATGCCTCTATCCATTCCAGGTCCAACCGCTTCATAAAATCGAGGACAGACGTACAGATAACTTAGGCTATTATTATATAGGGGATGAATTTAATAGATACTGCATTACATATACAAGGCTATAATAAATTTGTTCATTATATCATTTTAAAATTATTTTGATATTTTAAAATCACATCCTCTATTTAATAATAGCCTAAGTTGTCTATCCGTCTGTCCTCGAATTTATGAAGCCGTTGAGCCTGGAATCTATAAAGGCATCCATATTGGATTCCTGATGAGTTACGATTAGCAAAATTCAAACCGAGTTTATCTTCCCCTAAACTACCGATCCGATTCTAAAATAAATTGGTATAAATATGCTTCATATCACAGCAAAAAATATTGTCCATCGACAATATTTTTTGCTGTGTTTTTTGAAATGTCCGAAACTAACCCCTTTCCCTCTTTTCGAGCGTTTAATGCCATTATTCAAGCCCTATTTTCTGAACGTGATAGATAAGAAAACTTTGAATTATGTTTCTAAATGAATTCAACTTGATTCTAAACTGCATTCGGAGTATCGGGATACTTTATAAGAGTATGAAGATAAATAAATTATTGAGCGTGTACCAGATAATTCACAGCCAAAAAAGAAACCATTTTTTTACCTGCCTCGTAGAGTACTTTACAATACTGGAAAATTAAAAATTTTAGTGATCCCGTCATATTACGGGCTATATGCTAGTTGAAAAGAATCATACAGATTCGGTCTCTTGGTCAAACTAATCTTCTACGCCATTGCAGGTACCGTTTAACAGAAAATTGAATCTAAAACATAATACAAAAGTAACGTAAAAATTGTGTACGTGTTTGCATATACCTAGGTATATAACAGTGGCGTGCGGTCCATATGTGCAGCTTGTGCACTGCACACCCTGGCAAAATTATGAGGGACAATAGTTTTCTGCACTTATGTCTAGCTATCTTTATATGGTAAATAATAAATATTATTTATAATATATTCAAATATTATGTTGATTTGCTTGCTTGTATTCCCGCAGTACGTGAGGTACTAGGTGTTGCACCACGTAGTGCGTTCAAAAGCAAATGAACATAGGAAGTTTTGATGTGTACGCACTGAGCACTAAATTGAAAATCACGCTTTATATGTATGGGCTACTGGAGAAGCACAACATACTATAGCACTGAGGCAAGTGCAGCTATTTTTCCTGTACTTGGCATTCAGAATCATCCGAAGGTACGGTTTATAAAGCGTTGTATTAGAGCGGGGACTTACGTGCTGAAGCGATTTTGGTTTTTTAACTGATTAACTGGCCATACGATTTTGCCGACGGTTAATGTTTAAATTTAAATATTGTAAGATTTTGTTTTCATGGAAATATAAAAGAAGTATTTCATCAAAATAAAGTGAAATGTTTTAGTGTGGTAAAGTAATTTCGGTGATGTATTATATTTATTGAAATAATTCGCTGAAAAACAATGTTGCTTTGTTAGACAAAAAAGAAACGAATTTTAACAGAACAGTCCAAATTTCACCATTCATTGTGTCTTACAGACAGTATATAAGTTATATCTGCAACACCATATCCCAGGTTTTGTTTTTAAAAATTGTCAAGATGTTTTTCGCAGAATATATGATTTTCAAATGTTAAAAACAATTAATAAATATAATTTAATCTATTGACCGAACAAGAAACAGTTCGTTCTATTGTGCCAGAGTGCAGTGAAATCCTCTGGACGAGGAATAGACGTTCGGTTTGTCGGCACCAATGAGCATCCGGATGAGGCACGAGCAGCGGCGGGAGCCATGTGGTGCTTCATTTTTGCTTCAGTGCTAGTAGAATTGTCATAAGTTTAGCTGTTTTTATAGTTATAACTCGACTACTCGTAGGTAAATATTTTATTTATTGTAATCTTTAAATTTATATTCATAATAAATAACCCGTTTCAGAATGGAGAACTCAGATGTCTCAGTAAAGATTTATTGGAAAATCCATGTTCTCTGCACACCCTGCATGAAAAGCTACAGCACGCCACTGGTATATAATCTACAAGGAATTTTTAAAAATAACGTAACTGAAATTTTCAAAATTGATAATTTAAAGAACAAAATCAAATCCCAACGTAATGAGGAATGAAGAAACTGAATCTGAACAGAAGCCTGTAATGTAGTTTTTTGTCAAGGCTCTTGGAGATCACTTTTTTTCTTTGCGTACTTACATTCCGGTGCCTTTCCTTCATGTGTCTATATTCTTTGTCTCAAAGGTCTAAAAAAAGTCGTGTAACTCAGAGAATCGTACAAGCGAGAGATCACCAATTTTAACAAACTAAGGGCCGGTCTCACCAAAGTAACGGGTAACCGCGATTAACCCATGGTGGCAACCAATGGTGGGACGCAATTCTTTGTTTAAACAGAGATTAATCACGGTTAGCCGTTAAACGACTTTGGTGAGACCGGCCTTAACTCCCTTGACTCATAACGGACGTTTATAAATATACATCAAGTCTTCACTAACTCCGTTTCCACGGTCTACTACATCTGGTTAGCAAACCTGAAACAAATCTCGGGTAAAAAACTTCGCATTACCTAATCGTAGCAGTTTAATAACATCATTATAAAAAATATCGATATAAAAAACAACTAATTTTAATCAGCTTTTTAAAGAAAAATTTGTTCAAATTTCGTAAGTACATTGATCTTTTACTTGTACGACTCTCAAATGACAGAAAAAAAACCGTATAACTCAGAGTCGTACAAGTGAGAGATCACCTGTTTTAACAAAGTCCCTTGATATATAACGTTAAGTGATGCGTTAAGTGATGCATTGCGCTCGTTTATAAATATACTTGCAAATCTCCATTGACTCCGTTTTCCAAGTCAACAACGTCTGGTTTGCAAACCTGAATCAAATCTCGGGTAAATAACCTCACTGTGCCTTATAGTAGCAGTTTAACAACAGGCTTATAAAATAATCAATATTAAAAAATAACTCATTTTAATCAGCTTTTAAAACAAAAATTTTTGAAATTTGGTATGTAAAGTGATATTTTACTTGTACGACTCTCAAAGGACTGAAAAAAAAATCGTATAACTCAGAAGTCCCTTGATATATAACGTTAAGTAATGTATTGTGCACGGATATAACTGCTCATCTTCACTGACTCCGTTTCCACGTTCTACATCATCTGGTTTGCAAACCTGAAACAAATCTAGGGTAAATAACCGCACAGTACCTTATTGTAGCACTTTAATAACAGCCTTAAAAATAATCGATATTAAAAAACAACCTATTTTAATCAGCTTTTAAAACAAAATTTTTTGAAATTTCGTTTGTACATTGATCTTTTACTTATACGACTCTCAAAGGACTGAAAAAAGTCGTATAACTCAGAGAGTCGTAGAATTGAGAGATCACCTATTTTAACAATGTCCTTTGATGTATAACTCTAAATGATGTATTGCGTACGTATATAAATATAACTGCTAATCTTCACTGACTCCGTTTCCCCGGTCTATAATGTCTGGTTTGCAAACCTGAAACAAATCTCGGGTAAATAACCTCGCTGTGCCTTATCGTAGCAGTTTAATAACAGCCTTATAAAATAATCGATATTAAAAAACAACTAATTTTAATCATCTTTTAAAACACAAATTTTCAAATTTCGTAAGTACAGAGTACTTTTACTTATAATACTCTCAAAGGAGTGAAAAAAAAATCGTGTACCTCAGAGATCACCTATTTTAACAAACTAAGTCCCTTGATGTATAACGCTAAATGATGCATTGTGCACAAGTATAAATATGCCTGCTAATCTTCAATGACGCCGTTTTCACTGTCTATAAATTCTGGTTTGCAAACCTGAAACAAATCTCCGGTAAATAACAGCGCAGTACCATATCGTTACAGTTTAATAATCGGTATTAAAAAATCACTCATTTTAATCACCTTTTAAGACAAAAATTTACAAATTTCGTAAGTACAGTGACCGTTTACTTATGACTTTCGAATGACTGAAATAAAGTCGTATAACTCAGAGTCGTACAAGTGATAGACCACTGCTTTAACAAAGTTCCTTGATATATAACGTTAAGTGATGTATTGGAGCACGTATATAAATATAACTGCTAATCTTCACTGACTCCGTTTCCACGGTTTATAACGTCTGGTTTGCAAACCTGAAACAAATCTCGGGTAAATAACCGCACAGTACCTTATCGTAGCACTTTAATAACAGCCTTAAAAAATAACCGATATTAAAATACAACATATTTTAATTAGATTTTAAAACAAAATTTTTTTAAATTTCGTATGTACAGTGATCTTTTATTTATACGACTCTCCAAGGACTAAAAAAAATTGGATAACTCAGAGATCACCTATTTTAACAAACTAAGTCCCTTGATGTATAACGTTAAGTGATGTATTGCGAACTTACATAAATATATCTGCAAATCTTCATGACTCCGTTTCCACGGTCAACATCGTCTGATTTGCAAACCTGTAGGAAATCTCGAGTAAATAACCGCGCAGTACCATATCGTTACAGTTTAATAATCGGTATTAAAAAACCACTCATTTTAATCAGCCTTTAAAACAAAAATTTCCAAATTTCGTAAGTACAGTGGCCGTTTACTTATATGACTCTCGAATGACTGAAACAAAGTCGTATAACTCAGAGTCGTACAAGTGAGAAATCACCTGTTTTAACAAAGTCCCTTGATATATAACGCAAGTGATGTATTGAGCACGTATATAAATATAACTGTTAATCTTCACTGACTTCGTTTCCACAGTTTATAAAGTATGATTTGCAAACCTGAAACAAATCTCGGATAAAAAACTTCGCATTACCTAATCGTAGCAGTTTAATAACATCATTATAAAGTGGTCGATATTAAAAATTAACTCATTTTAATCAGCTTTCAAAGCAAAAATGTTCAAATTTTATAAGTACAGTGACCTTTCACTTATACGACTTTCTCAAAGGACTGAAAAAAAATCGTATAACTCCGAGTCGTACAAGTGAGAAATCACCTGTTTTAACTAAGTCCCTTGATATATAACGTTAGGTGATATATTGCGAACTTATATAAATATGCCTGGTAATCTTCGTGATTCCGTTTCCACGGTCTACTACATCTGGTTAGCAAACCTGAAACAAATCTCGGATAAAAAACTTCGCATTACCTAATCGTAGCAGTTTAATAACATCATTATAAAGTGGTCGATATTAAAAATTAACTCATTTTAATCAGCTTTCAAAGCAAAAATGTTCAAATTTCGTAAGTACAATGCCGTTTACTTATACGACTCTCAGAGCACTGAAAAAAAAATCCGTAACTCTAAGAGTCGTACAAGGGAGAGATCACCTATTTTAAAAAACTAAGTCATTTGATGTATAACACTAATGCTGTATTACCCACGTATATAAATATACCTGCTAATCTTCAATGACGCCGTTTTCATGGTCTATAATGTCTGGTTTGGAAACCTAAAACAAATCACGGGTAAATAACCTCGCAGTACGTTAATGTAGTAAATTAATAACAGCATTATAAAGAAAACCGATATTAAAAAACAACTCATTTTAATCACCTTTTAAAAAAAAATTTTCAAATTTCGTAAGTACAACGACTGTTTACTTATACGACACTCAAAGGACTGAAAAAAAATCGGATAACTCAGAGATCATCTATTTTAACAAACTAAGTCACTTGATGTATAACGCTAAGTGACGCTTTACACACATATATAATTATACCTTTTAATCTTCATGATTCCTTTCCACAGTCTACAAAGTCTGGTTTGCAAACCTAAAGCAAATCTCGGGCAAATAACTGAGCAGTACCTTATCGTACCTTATCAGTTTAATAACAGACTTATAAAATAATCGGTATTAAAAAACAACTCATTTTAATCAGCTTTTAAAACAAAAAATTTTCAAATTTCGTAAGTACAATAATCGTTTACTTATACGACTCTCAAATGACTGATAAAAGTCGTATAGCTCTGAGTCGTATCTGTGAGAGATCACCTGTTTTAACAAACTAAGTCCCTTGATGCATAACGCTAACTGATGTATTACGCACGTATATAAATAGGCCTGCTAATCTTCCATGACGCCGTTTCCACGGTATATATAGTCTAGTTTGCAAATCTGAAACAAATCTCGGGTAAATAACCGCACAGTACCTTATCTCAGCACTTTCATAACAGCTTTATAAAATAATCAATATTAAAAAACAACTATTTTAATCAACTTTCAAAACAAAAATTTTCAAATTTACTAAGTACAGTGGCCTTTTACTTATACGATTCTCAAAGGACTGAAAAAATTCTTATAACTCAGAGATCACCTGTTTTAACAAAGTCCCTTGATGTATAACGAAAAGTGATGTATTAAGCACGTATATAAATATGCCTGCTAATCTTCAATGACGCCGTTTTCACGGTCTATATTGTCTGGTTTGCAAACCTGAAACAAATCACGGGTAAATAACCTCACAGTACCTTATCGTACCAGTTTAATAAGAGCCTTATAAATTAATCGATATTAAAAAAAACTCATTTTAATCAGCTTTTTAAGCAAAAATTCTCAAATTTTGTAAGTACAGTGACTGCTTACTTATACGACTCTCAAAGGAATAAAAAAAAATCTTGTCAGAGAGTTGTACAATTGAGAGATCGCCTATTTTAACAAAGTCCCTTGATGTATAACTCTAAATGATGTATTGCGTAACTATATAAATATACCTGCTAATCTTCATGACTCCGTTTCCATGGTCTACAACGTCTGGTTTGCAAACCCTAAACAAATCTCGGGTAAATAACGTCGCTGTGCCTCAAAGTAGCGCTTTAATAACAGCCTTAAAAAGTCATCGATATTAAAAAAGAACTCATTTTAGTCATCTTTCAAAACAAAAATTTTTAAATTGTGTAAGAACAGTGGCCTTTTACTTATACTACTCTCAAAGGACTGAAAAAAATCGTATAACTCAGAGATCACTTGTTTTAGCAAACTAAGTCCCTTGATGTAAAACGCCAAGTGATGCGTTGCACACATATGTAATTATACCTTTTAATTTTCATGATTTCTTTCCACTGTCTACAACGTCTGGTTTGCAAACCTGAAGAAAATCTCGGGCAAATAACTGAGCAGTACCTTATCGTACCTTATCAGATAATAACAGCCTTATAAAATAATCGATATTAAAAAACAACTCATTTTAATCAGCTTTTAAAACAAAAAATTTACAAATTTCGTAAGTACAGTAATCGTTTACTTATACGACTCTCAAAGGACTGATAAAAGTCGTATAGCTCTGAGTCGTATCTGTGAGAGATCACCTGTTTTAACAAACTAAGTCCCTTGATGCATAACGCTAACTGATGTATTACGCACGTATATAATTATGCCTGCTAATCTTCAATGACGCCGTTTCCACGGTCTATATAGTCTAGTTTGCAAACCTGAAACAAATCTCGGGTAAATAACCGAACAGTACCTTATAGTAGCAGTTTAGTAAGAGCCTTATAAAATAATCGATATTAAAACAACTCATTTCAATCAGCTTTTATAACAAAAATTCTCAAATTTTGTAAGTGCAGTGACCGTTTACTTATACGACTTTCGAATGACTGAAGAAATCGTATAACTCAGAGTCGTACAAGTGAGAGATCACTGTCTTAACAAAGTCCCTTGATATATAACGTTAAGTGATGTATTGAGCACGTATATAAATATGCCTGCTAATCTTCACTGACTCCGTTTCCACGGCCTATAATGTCTGGTTTGCAAACCTGAAACAAATCTCGGGTAAATAACCTCTCATTACCTTATCGTAGCAGTTTAATAAAAGCATTATAAAGTGATCGATATTAAAAAACAACTCATTTTAATCAGCTTTCAAAACAAAAATTTTCAAATTTATAAGTACTGTGACCTTTCATTTATACGATTCTCAAAGGATTGAAAAAAATCGTATAACTCCAAGTCGTACAAGTGAGAGATTACCTGTTTTAACTAAATCTCTTGATATATAACGTTAGGTGATGTATTGCGAACTTATATAAATAGGCCTATTAATCTTCATGATTACGTTTTCACGGTCTACAGCATTTACAGCATTACAGCATTTTAATTACAGAATTAATTACAGCATTATAAAATAACCGATATTAAAAAACAACTCATTTTAATCACCTTTTAAAACAAAAATTTTCAAATTTCTTAAGTACAACGACCGTATACTTTTACGACTATCAAAGGACTGAAAAAAATATCGGATAACTCAGAGATCATCTATTTTAACAAACTAAGTCCCTTGATGTATAACGCTAAGTGACGCTTTGCACACATATCTCGGGCAAATAACTGAGCAGTACCTTATCGTACCTTATCAGTTTAATAACAGCCTTTTAAATAATCGGTATTAAAAAACAACTCATTTTAACTCATAATCAGCTTTTAAAACAAAAAAATCACAAATTTCGTAAGTACAATAATCGTTTACTTATACGAATCTCAAAGGACTGATAAAAGTCGTATAGCTCTGAGTCGTATATGTGAGAGATCACATATTTTAACAAACTAAGTCACTTGATGAATAACGCTAAGTTATGCATTGTGCACAAGTATAAATATTCCTGCTAATCTTCAATGACGCTGCTTCCACGGTCTATATTGTCTAGTTTTCAAATCTGAAACAAATCTCGGGTAAATAACCGCACAGTATATTATAGTAGCAGTTTAGTAAGAGCCTTATAAAATAATCGATATTAAAAGAACTCACTTCAATCAGCTTTTATAACAAAGCTTTTATATGTGCAGTGACCGTTTACTTATACGACTTTCGAATGACTGAAAAATTGTATAAATCAGAGTCGTACAAGTGAGAGATCACTGTCTTAACAAAGTCCCTTGATACATAACGTTAAGTGATGTATTGAGCACGTATATAAATATGCCTGCTAATCTTCACTGACTCCGTTTCCACGGTCTATAATGTCTGGTTTGCAAACCAGAAACAAATCTCGGGTAAATAACCTCGCAGTACTTTATCGTAGCAGTTCAACAAGAGCCTTATAAAATAATTAAAAAACAACTCGTTTTTTAATTGTATCATAAAAAAAGATGCCCTAAACAGGGCATCAACGTTTCTCGCTTAAAAAATAGACACTCCCGAAAAGCATCGGAATATTGGAAAAGGTTAAAAAGTTCCGTTCCATGTTGATAAAATCAGATAAAACTTCGAAAGAAGAAAAAAAATCAACCCCCATAAATCTTCTTAAATAAGGAACCCGCGCGGAAAGCGGTCCAACTTCAAAAGAAATTTTCGCTGCTAGATAAAGAACGCGGTTTGCCAGGGTAAAAGATTTTTGACCCATTGTTTCAACACAGAGTGTGTGCAAAGCCTTAGTGAAATACGCGTGTGAATAGTAAAAGAAACGTATTTTGAGTAAAATATTTTGAAATAAATTATAAACTGGATCTTTTTGATGGAAATGTAAAAAAAAAAATTATTTTAAAAATATTTGAAGCTACCAGGCTTACAGTCATCCCAGATGTAATTAAATTAAATTAAGATTCCCACATCGCCTGTACTGGAATTCGGTCCAGGGACTTCTCGTATTGAAGTGCGTTGCGCCGACCACTGCGCCACAGATACGTTGGTAGGGAAAAGTTTCAAGCGGCATTATAATAATCTCAGTAAGCGCGATATTCTGGATTATTAATAAAAAAACTTTTCTATCGGATCAAATTGTGAATCTGAATCATTCTCAAATCAACTTAATTACATACACTAACGTTTCATCAAAATCAGTCCAGCCGTTTAAGGGGAGTTCTAATACAAACACATGGTCAGAAGAATTTTATGTATATGTATGTGTGTGCATGATGCAGAAAGCTGTAAAACCCTAGACGATATCAAAGACATTATCTGGAAGTTGCCCTGTTACAAATAAAAGTGAAAAAATCTATTTTGAATCAAATATTTTTATTAGATAAATTATAAACTGGACCGTTTTGACGGTAAAGTAAGGGAAAAAATTATTTTAAAAATACTAGAAGCCAACAATCGTTCAGTCATCACAAACGAAATTAGATTAAATTAAAACTCCCATATCGCCTGTACAAGGATTTGCTTCTGGTACTTCACGTACTGTAGCAGGTTGCGCTGACCACTGCGCCATAGATACGTTGGCAGGGAAGGGTTTCAAGCGGTATTATTATAATCTCAATAAGCGCGAAATTCTGGATTTTTGACAGAAAAAAACCATTTTCTATCGGATCAAATTGTCAATCTAAACTATTCTCAAATCAACTTAATTACATACACAAAATTTCATCAAAATCAGTACACTAGTTTAAGAGGAATTCTATTACAAACACATGGAATTTTATAATATAAAGATGTGTGTGTGTGTGTGTGTGTGTGCATGATACTCTTTCTGTAAAACCCTAGACGATATCAAAGACATTATCTGGAAGTTGCCCTGTTACAAATAAAAGTGAAAAAATCTATTTTGAATCAAATATTTTTATTAGATAAATTATAAACTGGACCGTTTTGACGGTAAAGTAAGGGAAAAAATTATTTTAAAAATACTAGAAGCCAACAATCGTTCAGTCATCACAAACGAAATTAGATTAAATTAAAACTCCCATATCGCCTGTACAAGGATTTGCTTCTGGTACTTCACGTACTGTAGCAGGTTGCGCTGACCACTGCGCCATAGATACGTTGGCAGGGAAGGGTTTCAAGCGGTATTATTATAATCTCAATAAGCGCGAAATTCTGGATTTTCGACAGAAAAAAACCATTTTCTATCCGATCAAATTGTGAATCTAAATCATTCTCAAATCAACTTAATTACATACACAAAAATTTCATCAAAATCAGTCCACTAGTTTAAGAGGAATTCTATTACAAACGCGTGAAATTTTATATATAAAGATGTGTGTGTGTGTGTGTGTGTGTGCATGATACTCTTTCTGTAAAACCCTAGACGATATCAAAGACATTATTTGGATGTTGCCTTGTTACAAATAAAAGTGAAAAAATGTATTTTAAATCAAATATTTTTATTAAATAAATTATAAACTGGACCGTTTTGATGGTAAAGTAAGGGAAAAAATTATTTTAAATATACTTGAAGCCAACAATCGTTCAGTCATCACAAACGAAATTAGATTAAATTAAAACTCCTACATCGCCTGTACGGAGATTTGATTCTGGGATTTCTGTACTGAAATTCGTTGCGCTGGCCACTGTGCCACAGATACGTTGGCAGGGAAGGGTTTCAAGCGGCATTATTATAATCTCAATAAGCCCGCAATTCTGGATTTTTGACAGAAATGCATTTTCTAACGGATCAAATTGTGATTCTAAACCCTTCTCGAATCAACTTAATTACATACACAAAAATTTCATCAAAATCAGTACACTAGTTTAAGAGGAGTTCTGTTACAATACATGGAATTTTATAATATAAAGATGTGTGTGTGTGTGTGTGTGCATGATACACTTTCTGTAAAGCTCTAGACGATATCAAAGACATTTGGATGTTGCCCTGTTACAAATAAAAGTGAAAAAAATCTATTTTGAATCAAATATTTTTATTAGATAAATTATAAACTGGACCGTTTTGACGGTAAAGTAAGGGAAAAAATTATTTTAAAAAATACTAGAAGCCAACAATCGTTCAGTCATCACAAACGAAATTAGATTAAATTAAAACTCCCATATCGCCTGTACAAGGATTTGCTTCTGGTACTTCACGTACTGTAGCAGGTTGCGCTGACCACTGCGCCATAGATACGTTGGCAGGGAAGGGTTTCAAGCGGTATTATTATAATCTCAATAAGCGCGAAATTCTGGATTTTTGACAGAAAAAAACCATTTTCTATCCGATCAAATTGTGAATCTAAATCATTCTCAAATCAACTTAATTACATACACAAAAATTTCATCAAAATCAGTCCACTAGTTTAAGAGGAATTCTATTACAAACGCGTGAAATTTTATATATAAAGATGTGTGTGTGTGTGTGCATGATACTATTTCTGTAAAACCCTAGACGATATCAAAGACATTATTTGGATGTTGCCCTGTTACAAATAAAAGTGAAAAAATGTATTTTGAATCAAATATTTTTATTAGATAAATTATAAACTGGACCGTTTTGACGGTAAAGTAAGGGAAAAAATTATTTTAAAAATACTAGAAGCCAACAATCGTTCAGTCATCACAAACGAAATTAGATTAAATTAAAACTCCCATATCGCCTGTACAAGGATTTGCTTCTGGTACTTCACGTACTGTAGCAGGTTGCGCTGACCACTGCGCCATAGATACGTTGGCAGGGAAGGGTTTCAAGCGGTATTATTATAATCTCAATAAGCGCGAAATTCTGGATTTTTGACAGAAAAAAACCATTTTCTATCCGATCAAATTGTGAATCTAAATCATTCTCAAATCAACTTAATTACATACACAAAAATTTCATCAAAATCAGTCCACTAGTTTAAGAGGAATTCTATTACAAACACATGGAATTTTATATATAAAGATGTGTGTGTGTGTGCATGATACTCTTTCTGTAAAACCCAAGACGATATCAAAGACATTATTTGGATGTTGCCCTGTTACAAATAAAAGTGAAAAAATGTATTTTGAATCAAATATTTTTATTAGATAAATTATAAACTGGACCGTTTTGATGGTAAAGTAAGGGAAAAAATTATTTTAAATATACTTGAAGCAACCACGCGTATAATCATCACAGACGTAATTAGTTTAAATTATAATTTCCACAACCTCTGTACGGGGATTCGATCCTGGAATTTATCATACTGAAGTCTGTTGCGTTGACCACTAAGCCACAAATACGTTTGCAGGGAAGGGTTTCAAGCGGCCTTATACTGATCTCAATAACCGCGCAATCTGGATTTTTGACAGAAAAAAAACCATTTTCTATCGAATCAAATTCTGAATCTAAACCTTTCTCGGATCAATTTAATTATATACATAAAATTTCATCCAAATCAGTCCAGACGTTTAGGAGGAGTTCTAATAAAAACACACAGATAGAAGAATTTTATATATAAAGATGTGTCTACGTGTGTGTGTGTGTGTGTACATGATGCTCTTTCTGTAAACACCTAAACGATATCAAAGACATTTGGATTATACCTGTTATAAATAAAAGTAAAAAAAAAAAAAAAAAAAAAACGTATTTTGAATAAAATGTTTTTAAATAAATTATAAACTGGACCGTTTTAATGGTAAAGTAAGGGAAAAAATATTTTAAAAATATTTGAAGCCTTCATGCATACAGTCATCACAAACATAATGAGATCAAAACTCCCACATCGCCTGCAAGCGCATTCGATCCAGGGACTTCTCGTACTGAAGCCCGATGCGCCGACCATTGCTCCACAGATACGTTGGCAAGGAAGGGTTTCAAGCAGCATCATAATAATCTCAATAAGCGCGCAGGCGTGGATTTTCAATAACAAAAAAATCATTTTCTATAGGATCAAATTGTGAATCTAAACCATTCTCAAATCAACTTAATTACATACAGAAACGTTTCATCAAAATCAGTGCACTAGTTTAAAAGGAATTCTATTACAAACACATGGAATTGTATATATAAAGATGTGTGTGTGTGTGTGTGTGTGTGCATGATACTCTTTCTGTAAAACCCTAGAAGATATCAAAGACATTTGGATGTTACAAATAATAGTAAATGAAACGTATTTTGAGTAAAATATTTTGAAATAAATTATAAACTGGATCTTTTTGATAGAAAAGTAAAGAAAAAAAATTATTTTAAAAATACTTGAAGCCACAGGGCATACAGTCATCACAGATGTAATTAGATTAAATTAAGATTCCCACATCGCCTGTACTGGGATTCGATCCTGGGATTTCTCGTACTGAAGCTCGTTGCGCCGACCACTGCACCTCAGATATGTTGGTTGCGGAAAATTTCAAGCAACATTATAATAATCTCAGTAAGCACGATATTCTGGATTTTTAATACAAAAAAACATTTTCTATCGGATCAAATTGTGAATCTACATCAATCTCAAATCAACTTAATTATTAAAATTTCATCAAAATAAATCCAGTCGTTTAGGAGAAGTTCTATTGCAAACACACGGACAGAAGAATTTTATATATAAAAATTACCTCTCATAGTTGTGTAAACACAGTAAATGTTGCATAACGGATGATTCTTAGTAAATAACCAGAAGGTTACGAATTAGAAAAATCTAATTCGTAAGATTACCTCTCATAATTGTGTAAACACGGGAAATGTCGCATAACGGATGATTCTTAATAAATAATCAAACGGTTACGAATTAGAAAAATTTAATTCGTAAGATTACCTCTCATAATTGAGTAAACACAGGAAATGTTGCATAACGGATGATTCTTAATAAATAACCAAAAGGTTACGAATTTAAAAAATCTAATTCGTAAGATTACTTCTCATAATTGTGTAAACACGGGAAATGGGGCATAACGGATGATTCTTAATAAATAACCAAAAGGTTATGAATTTTAAAAAATCTAACTCGTAAGATTACCTCTCATAATTGTGTAAACATGGAAAATGTTGCATAACGGATAATTCTTAATAAATAACCAGAAGGTTACGAATTAGAAAAATCTGATTCGTAAGATTACCTCTCATAATTGTGTAACACGGGAAATGTTGCATAACGGATGATTCTTAATAAATAACCAGAAGGTTACGAGTTAAAAAAAATCTAATTCGTAAGATTACCTCTCATAATTGTGCAAACACGGGAAATGTTGCATAACGGATGATTCTTAATAAATAACCAGAAGGTTACGAGTTAAAAAAATCTAATTCGTAAGATTACCTCTCATAATTGTGCAAACACGGGAAATGTTGCTTAACGGATGATTCTTAATAAATAACCAAAAGGTTACGAATTTAAAAAATCTAATTCGTAAGATTACTTCTCATAATTGTGTAAACACGGGAAATGGGGCATAACGGATGATTCTTAATAAATAACCAAAAGGTTATGAATTTTAAAAAATCTAAATCGTAAGATTACCTCTCATAATTGTGTAACACGGGAAATGTTGCATAACGGATGATTCTTAATAAATAACCAGAAGGTTACGAGTTAAAAAAAATCTAATTCGTAAGATTACCTCTCATAATTGTGCAAACACGGGAAATGTTGCTTAACGGATGATTCTTAATAAATAACCAAAAGGTTACGAATTTAAAAAATCTAATTCGTAAGATTACTTCTCATAATTGTGTAAACACGGGAAATGGGGCATAACGGATGATTCTTAATAAATAACCAAAAGGTTATGAATTTTAAAAAATCTAAATCGTAAGATTACATCTCATAATTGTGTAAACACGGGAAATGTTGCATAACGGATGATTCTTAATAAATAACCAGAAGGTTACGAATTAGAAAAATCTAATTCGTAAGATTACCTCTCATAATTGTGTAAACACGGAAAATGTTGCATAACGGATAATTCTTAATAAATGACCAAAAGATTACGAATTTTAAAAAATCTAATTCGTAAGATTACCTTTCATAATTATGTAAACAATTGGAATGTTGCATAACGGATGATTCTTAATAAATAACCAAAAGGTTACGAATTAGAAAAATCGAATTTTTAAGAAAATAAATCTTAAGAAAAAGATTAATTAAAGTTTATCACAAAACTATCAGAGATATAAAAAAAATTCCTCATCGTAAAGGGTTAGTTTTCTGGGTGAAGCACACAGAGCTATCCTGTTATTAAAATAAGTAACAAAACAGTTCAAAACACATAGTTATGTATGAAATTTTAATGGAAATAATTCTGTACAAAATATTTACAAAAACAGAAACACAACACCTTGATAGAATTTTAAACAAATATAAAAATATTAGTTTCGCGATCATATTCATTACCCATATTCTTTTTTTTTCTAATTAAAAGTAACATTTGTGAGTTTGAAGTCAAAAATAAAATAATAAATATACATCAATTTATATTTTCAAAACGTAACAAATATATCATTCTAATTTAATTATAGTTTTGATAGAATAATTATTCACAACAAAAACGTCAAAAACGTAACAGTGCTTTTATGAAATAAAATTTGGGGCAGAAATTGAAAGATGTAGTTTTAATTTTACCAGATTCTGTTTACAAAAATATAGTTGAGTTATTAATTGTAATGATATTCATTAATAAATATGAAAATAATGAGTTGATTTTCCCGTTGTAATAAAATGTATACATACTGAAAAATATAACTAATTAAAAAAATATATAATTAATTTAAAATAAACATGTAGT
>CM063499.1:36152103-36177103 GCA_032207245.1 Pardosa pseudoannulata | reverse complement strand
TAAGTAATAAGCAAGAAGTTTGTGTAAAATTATCAAAACCAGAAAAATTACTAAAAAATATTTAATGTTTATTTCCGATGAGCCACAATAGAAATATTTTTAAGATAGGATGATCTGAACTTTCAGAAATATCAAACTGAACTCAGAAATAAGATATTAAAGAGCACTTAAGTAAGAATTAAAAAAATTAGATTGTAATTTAAACAATAAGCAAGAAGTTTTTGCAAAAATATCAAAACCATGACAATTTACTAAAAAATCTTTAATGTTTATTTCCGATGAGCCACAATAGAAATATTTTTAGATAGGATGATCTGAACTTTCAGAAATATCAAACTGAATCCAGAAATAAGATATTAAAGAGCACTTAAGTAAGAATTAAAAAATCAGATTGTAGTTTAAACAATAAACAAGAAGTTTTTGTAAAATTACTAAAACCATGACGGCCAGAGAAATTACTAAAATATCCTTAATGTTTATTTCCGATGAGCCACAATAGAAATATTTTTAAGATAGGATAATCTAAACTTTGAAATTTTGATTGAAAGGATTGAACAATAATTAAAAAATAAAAAGTAAGTTACAAAAAGTATGGATATTGTAAGAAATAAGATATTAAAGAACACTTAAGTAAGAATTTAAAAAAGTCACACTTGGTTTAAACAATGAGCAAGAAGTTTGTGTAAAATTATCAAAATCATAACGGCCAGAAAAATTACAAAAAATCTTTAATATTTATTTCCGATGAGCCACAATAGAAATATTTTTAAGATAGGAGGATCTGAACTTTGAAATTTTGATTGAAAGATTTGAACAATAATTTAAATATAAAAAGTAAGTTACAAAAAGTATGAACACTGTAAGAAACAAGATATGTTATAGAAGCCTTAAGTAAGAATTTTAAAAAAAATTCACATTTGGTTTAAACAATAAAAAAGAAGTTTGTGTAAAATTATCAAAATCATAAAGGCTAGAAAAATTACTAAAATTTTTTAATGTTTATTTAAGATGAGCCACAATAGAAATATTTTTAAGATACGATGATCTGAACTTTGAAATTTTGATTAAAAAGTTTGAACATTAATTTAAATATAAAAAGTAACTTACAAAAAACATGGTCACTGTAAAAAGAAGATACTAAAGATCCCTTAAATAAGAATTAAAAAAAATCAGATTGCACTTTAAACAATAGGCAAGAAGTTTGTGTAAAATTATCAAAATCATAACGGCCAGAAAAATTGTTAAAAAATTTTTAATGTTTATTTCCGATGAGCAACAATAGAAAAAAATTTTAAGATAGGATAATTTGAAATTTGAAGTTTTAATTGTAGGATTTTACCAATAGTTTAAATACAAAATGTAACTTACAAAAAGTATGGACACTGTGAGAAATAAGATATTAAAGAGCATTTAAGTAAGAATTTAAAAAAATCAGACTGCAGTTTAAACAATAAGCAAGAAGTTTGTGTAAAATTATCAAAATCATAAAGGCCAGAAAAATTACAAAAAAAATCTTTAATGTTTATTTCCGATGAGACACAATAGAAATATTTTTAGATAGGATGATCTGAACTTCCAGAAATATCAAACTGAACTCAGAAATAAGATATTAAAGAGCACTTAAGTAAGAATTTAAAAAATCAGATTGTAGTTTAAACAATAAGCAAAAAGTTTGTGTAAAATTATCAAAACCATGACAGCCAGAGAAATTACTAAAAAATATTTAATGTTTATTTCCGATGAGCCACAATAGAAGTATTGTAAGATAGTATGATCTGAACTTTGAAATTTTGATTGAAAGGCTTGAACATTAATTTAAATATAATAAATAAGTTACAAAAAGCACTTTAATTCTGTTCACTTTTTTCTATTTTGAAAATTCTAATATTATTAGAAAAAACCTTTTGTGGTTTGGAATGAAATATAAAAGTCTTGTTTTTCAAACTCTTTTTCTGAAACCCTAATAATTATCTACTTCGAATACAGTTCATTTGAATAATTATTTTTTAAATGTAGTTCACTTCTCTTAAATCTAATTTTGAAAATTATAGCATTGTTAGAAAAAACATTTTCTGTTTCGGAATAAAACATGAAAGTACTGTCTTTCAAACTATTTTACTAAAACCTTAATATTCATCTGTATCGAATAGAGTTCACTTGAATTATTATTTTTTAAATGTGGTTCACTTTTCTTAATTCTAATTTTGAAAATTCTCATAGTATTAGAAAAAACATTTTCTAGTTCTGAATAAAACATGGTAGTCCTGTTTTTTCAAATTATTTTTCTAAAACACTAATAATAATCTATTTTGAATACAGTTTGTCTGAATGATTACCTTTTAAATGGGGTTCCCTTTTCTTAATTTTGAAGATTCTAATATTTTTACAAAAAACTTTTTTGTGGTTCGGAATAAAACACTAAAGTCTTGTTTTTTAAAATATTTTGCTAAAACAATAATAATCATCTATTTCGAATACTGTTTTCCTGAATTATTATCTTTTAAATATGGTTTACTTTTCTCAATTTGAAAATTCTAATATTATTAGTAAAAACCTTTTGTGGTTCGGAATGTAACTTGAAAGTTTTCCTCTTCAAACTATTTTTATAAACGCTAATAATAATCTCTTTCGAATACAGTTCACCTGAATTATTATCCTTTAATTGTGGATCACTTTTCTTAATTCTAATTTAGAAAATTCTAGTATTGTTAGAAAAAAAAATTTCTAATTTGAAATGAAGCAGGAAAGTTTTATTTTTTCAAACTATTTTTATAAAACACTAATAATTATCAATTCTGAATACAGTTCGTCTGAATTATTTTCGTTTAAATGCGATTCACATTTCTTAATTCTAATTTTGAAAGCTCTAGTATTGTTAGAAAAAACATTTTCTGGTTCGGAATAAAATATGAAAGTTTTGTTTTTCAAACTATTTTGCTAAAACCTTAATATTTATCTATTTCGAATACAGTTCACTTGAATTATTATCTTTTATAAATGTGGTTCACTTTTCTTAATTCTAATTTTGAAAATTCTAATATTGTTAGAAAAAACCTTTTGTGGTACGGAATGATACCAGAAGATCTTGGTCTTCAAACTCTATTGATAAAATACTTATAATAATCTATTTCGAACACAGTTCTCTGAATGATTAATTTTTTAAATGTGGTTCATTTTTCTGAATTCTAATTTAAAAACTTCTAATATTTTTAGAAAAAATCTTTTAGGGTTCCGAATAAAACATGAAAGTGTTTCTCTTCAAATTATTTTTCTAAAACTCTAATATTCATCTATTTCAAATACAGTTCGCCTGAATTATTTTCTATTAAATGTGGCTCACGTCTTTTAATTCTAATTTTAGAAATTCTAATATTGTCAGAAAAAACCTTTTGTGGTTCGGAATGAAACATGAAAGTCCTGCTCTTTAAACTGTATTGCTAAATCACTAATAATAATCTCTTCAAAATACAGCTCGCTGAATGATTAATTTTTAAATGTGGTTCATTTTTCTGAATTCTAATTTTGAAAGTTCTAATATTTTTAGGAAAAATATTTTAGGGTTCGGAATGAAACATGAAAGTCTTGCTCTTCAAATTATTTTGCTAAAATCCTAATATTCATCTATTTCAAATAACGTTCGCCTGAATTATTTTCTATTAAATGTGGCTCACGTCTTTTAATTCTAATTTTGGAAATTCTAATATTGTCAGGAAAAACCTTTTGTGGTTCGGAATGAAACATGAAAGTCTTGCTCTTCAAACTGTTTTGCTAAATCCCTAATAATAATCTCTTTAAAATACAGTTCGCTGAATGATTAATTTTTAAATGTGGTTCATTTTTCTGAATTCTAATTTTGAAAGTTCTAATATTTTTAGAAAAAATCTTTCAGGGTTCGGAATGAAACATGAAAGTTTTGCTCTTCAAATTGTTTTGCTAAAACTCTAATATTCATCTATTTCAAATAACGTTCGCCTGAATTATTTTCTATTAAATGTGGCTCACGTCTTTTAATTCTAATTTTAGAAATTCTAATATTGTCAGAAAAAACCTTTCTTGGTTCGGAATGAAACATGAAAGTCTTGCTCTTCAAACTGTTTTGCTAAATCCCTAATAATAATCTCTTTAAAATACAGTTCGCTGAATGATTAATTTTTAAATGTGGCTCATTTTTCTGAATTCTAATTTAAAAACTTCTAATATTTTTAGAAAAAATCTTTCAGGGTTCGGAATGAAACATGAAAGTGTTTCTCTTCAAATTATTTTTCTAAAACTCTAATATTCATCTATTTCAAATACAGTTCGCCTGAATTATTTTCTATTAAATGTGGCTCACGTCTTTTAATTCTAATTTTGGAAATTCTAATATTGTCAGAAAAAATTTTTGTGGTTCGGAATGAAACATGAAAGTCTTGCTCTTCAAACTGTTTTGCTAAATCCCTAATAATAATCTCTTTAAAATACAGCTCGCTGAATGATTAATTTTTAAATGTGGTTCATTTTTCTGAATTCTAATTTTAAAAGTTCTAATATTTTTAGAAAAAATCTTTTAGGGTTCGGAATGAAACATGAAAGTCCTGCTCTTCAAATTATTTTGCTAAAACCTTAATATTCATCGGTTTCAAATACAGTTCGACTGAATTATTTTCTATTAAATGTGGCTCACGTCTTTTAATTCTAATTTTGGAAATTGTAATTCTGTCAGAAAAAAACTTTTGTGTTTCGGAATGAAACATGAAAGTCTTGCTCTTCAAATTGTATTGCCCTAATAATCCCTAATAATAATCTCTTTAAAATACAGTTCGCTGAATGATTAATTTTTAAATATGGTTCATTTTTCTGAATTATAATTTTGAATGTTCTAATATTTTTAGAAAAAATCTTTCAGGGTTCGGAATGAAACATAAAAGTGTTTCTCTTCAAATTATTTTTCTGAAACCCTAATATTCATCTATTTCGAATACAGTTCGCCTGAATTATTTTCTATTAAATGTAGCTTACGTCTTTTAATTCTAATATTGTCAGAAAAAACCTTTTGTGGTTCGGAATGAAACATGAAAGTCTTGCTCTTCAAACTGTTTTGCTAAATTCCTAATAATAATCTCTTTAAAATACTGAATGATTAATGATTAATTTTTAAATGTGGTTCATTTTTCTGAATTCTAATTTTGAAAGTTCTAATATTTTTAGAAAAAATTTTCTTAGGGTTCGGAATGAAACATGAAAGTGTTTCAAATTATTTTCAAATTATTTTTCTAAAACTCTAATATTCATCTATTTCAAATACAGTTCGACTGAATTATTTTCTATTAAATGTGGCTCACGTCTTTTAATTCTAATTTTGGAAATTCTAATATTGTCAGAAAAAATTTTTGTGGTTCGGAATGAAATATGAAAGTCTTGCTCTTTTAACTGTATTACTAAATCCCTAATAATAATGTCTTTAAAATACAGATCGCTGAATGATTAATTTTTAAATGTGGTTCATTTTTCTTAGTTCTAATTTTAAAACTTCTAATATTTTTACAAAAAAATCTTTTAGGGTTCGGAATGAAACATGAAAGTTTTGCTTTTCAAATTATTTTGCTAAAACTCTAGTATTCATCTATTTCGAATATAGTTCACCTGAATTATTTTCTATTAAATGTGGCTCACGTCTTTTAATTCTAATTTTTGAAATTCTAATATTGTCAGGAAAAACCTTTTGCGGTTCGGAATGAAACATGAAAGTCTTGCTCTTCAATCTGTTTTGCTAAATCCCTAATAATAATCTCTTTAAATTACAGTTCACTGAATGATTAATTTTTAAATGTGGCTCATTTTTCTAAATTCTAGTTTTAAAACTTCTAATATTTAAAAAAATATCTTTTAGGGTTCGGAATGAAACATGAAAATCCTGCTCTTCAAATTATTTTGCTAAAACCTTAATATTCATCGGTTTCAAATACAGTTTGCCTGAATTATTTTCTATTAAATGTGGCTCACGTCTTTTAATTCTAATATTGTCAGAAAAAACCTTTTGTGGTTCGGAATGAAACATGAAAGTTTTGCTATTCAAACTGTATTGCTAAATCCCTAATAATAATCTCTTTAAAATACAGTTAGCTGAATGATTAATTTTTATATGTGGTTAATTTTTCTTAGTTCTAATATAAAAACTTCTAATATCTTTAGAAAAAATATTTTAGGGTTCGGAATGAAACATGAAAGTCCTGCTCTTCAAATTATTTTGCTAAAACCTTAATATTCATCGGTTTCAAATACAGTTCGCCTGAATTATTTTCTATTAAACGTGGCTTACGTCTTTTAATTCTAATTTTGAAAATTGTAATTCTGTCAGAAAAAAACTTTTGTGTTTCGGAATGAAACATGAAAGTCTTGCTCTTCAAACTGTATTGCCCTAATAATCCCTAATAATAATCTCTTTAAAATACAGTTCGCTGAATGATTAATTTTTAAATGTGGTTCACTTTGCTTAGTTCTAATTTAAAAACTTCTAATATTTTTAGAAAAATCTTTCAGGGTTCGGAATGAAACATGAATTTATTGCTCTTCAAGTTATTTTGCTAAAACTCTAATATTCATCTATTTCGAATATAGTTCACCTGAATTATTTTCTATTAAATGTGGCTCACGTCTTTTAATTCTAATATTGTCAGAAAAAAACCTTTTGTGGTTCGGTATGAAACATGAAAGTTTTGCTCTTCAAATTGTTTTGCTATATCCCTAATAATAATCTCTTTAAAATACAGTTCTCTGAATGATTATTTTTTAAATGTGGTTCATTTTTCTGAATTCTAATTTTAAAACTTCTAATATTTTTTAAAAAATTCTTTTAGGGTTCGGAATGAAACATGAAAGTTTTGCTTTTCAAATTATTTTGCTAAAACCCTAATATTCATCTATTTCGAATACAGTTCGCCTGAATTATTTTCTATTAAATGTGGCTGACGTCTTTTGATTCTAATTTTGGAAATTCTAATATTGTCAGAAAAAAACCTTTCGTGGTTCGGAATGAAACATGAAAGTCTTGCTCTTCAAACTGTTTTGCTAAATCCCTAATAATAATCTCTTTAAAATACAGTTCGCTGAATGATTAATTTTTAAATGTGGTTCATTTTTCTTAGTTCTAATTTTAAAACTTCTAATATTTTTTAGAAAAAGATATTTAGGGTTCGGAATGAAACATGAAAGTCTTGCTCTTCAAACTGTATTGCCCTAATAATCCCTAATAATAATCTCTTTAAAATACAGTTCGCTGAATGATTAATTTTTAAATGTGGTTCACTTTGCTTAGTTCTAATTTAAAAACTTCTAATATTTTTAGAAAAATCTTTCAGGGTTCGGAATGAAACATGAATTTATTGCTCTTCAAGTTATTTTGCTAAAACTCTAATATTCATCTATTTCGAATATAGTTCACCTGAATTATTTTCTATTAAATGTGGCTTACGTCTTTTAATTCTAATATTGTCAGAAAAAACTTTTGTGGTTCGGAATGAAACATGAAAGTCTTGCTCTTTTAACTGTATTGCTAAATCCCTAATAATAATCTCTTTAAAATACAGTTTGCTGAATGATTATTTTTTAAATGTGGTTCATTTTTCTGAATTCTAATTTTAAAACTTCTAATATTTTTTAAAAAATTCTTTTAGGGTTCGGAATGAAACATGAAAATCTTGCTCTTCAAATTGTTTTGCTATATCCCTAATAATAATCTCTTTAAAATACAGTTCTCTGAATGATTATTTTTTAAATGTGGTTCATTTTTCTGAATTCTAATTTTAAAACTTCTAATAATTTTAGAAAAATTCTTTTAGGGTTCGGAATGAAACATGAAAGTCTTGCTCTTCAAATTATTTTGCTAAAACCTTAATATTCATCTATTTCGAGTACAGTTCGCCTGAATTATTTTCTATTAAATGTGGCTCACTGCTTTTAATTCTGTATCACATATTAAAGAAAAACATTAAGTTGTACAGCGACCTGAAACCAAAGTCTTCACATCCGCGTCGGTCATAAAGATCTCTTATCACGAGCAATGATAATTTCCGATTCTTTAGAAGTTTTGCCTCATCATCTTCGGCTGAAAGTCACATCGTTTGCGATAACGAAACTTAAACATTTGGGAGGAATGTTTTATAAAGAAGCTTGTTCTCCGAGAAATGAAGGGGAAAAAATTGAAGAAGAAATAAAACTAACAGGAGTTCTGCTTATTCAGTCACCGCGTCCACGTCACGTTTTCGCCAAGACTTCGCACACCCTTTCGTGAAATGTGCCAAATCTCAGTTGAATCTCAGTCACCCTGTTGCCACAACGTAAGCACTGTATCTCCTGAGATAAACCTTTCTTTATCAAGCCACTTAAGTCCATATCAACGTAGATTTGATGCGAACAAAGAGATGTGTTGAAAGGTGAAGAATACACTTATCTTATTTATTTCAGAAAAGGCACACGCATCTCTCGGCGGCTATTGTAGTGACTCCGGTAGACTCTAGACTCTTAAAAGAGGGTGGCAGGAAATAATTCTTATTTTCATACAAAGCGATCGACAGCGATAATGAGCTCGTCCCCCCTCTCCAGGGTTGGTATTTGAAACTGGGTTGAAACGCAGCTGATATAAAGACTTTTATTAATTCTCTTGAAAACTCATGTCACCAGTTTTTAATGATATCTTACGGGTCAGTTGAAATAACTACTTTATATGCTAAAAATCCAGTTAAATAATTAAGCTTCGAGGTATAATAATTTTAAGGGGTCTTAAACCTTCTAAAAAGTCGGGATGAACGAGTAAAGTGTATTTGTTTCGATAGATCACAAATCTTTAAATAATTAAAATATCTTACTTCCAAAGTCTTACTGCATTTAAATGTGTATTTGTTTCGATAAACTATGAGTCTTTAAATACTTAATTAAAGGGTCTTATACCTTCTTACAGAGTATTAATTTCGGTAGACCATGAGTCTTAAATACTTAATTAAAGGGTATTATACTTTCTTAAGGAGTCTTGATGCACTCCAAAAGTGTATTTGTTTCGCTGATCTTGAGTCTTTAAATACTTAATTAAAGGGCCTTATACCTTTTAAAGTAGTCTTGGTGCATTTAAAAAGTGTATTTGTTTCGATAAACTAAAGTCTTTAAATACTTAATTAAAGGGTCTTATACCTTCTTAGAGAGTTTTGATGCATTCCAAAAGAGTATTAATTTCGATAGACCACGAGTCTTTAAATACTTAATTAAAGGGTATTATACTTTCTTAAGGAGTCTTGATGCATTCCTAAAGTGTATTAATTTCGATAGACCACGAGTCTTTAAATACTTAATTAAAATTATATATTTTAAAGTAGTCTTGGTGTATTTAAAAAGTGTATTTGTTTCGATAAACTATGAGTCTTTAAATACTTAATTAAAGAGTCTTATAACTTTTTACAGAGTCTTGATGAATTCCGAAAGTGTATTAATTTCGATAGATCACGAGTCTTTAAATACTTAAGTAAAGGGTATTATACTTTCTTAAAGTGTCTTGATTCATTATTCCAAAAGTGTATTTGTTTCAATAGACCATGAGTCTAAATTTCTAATTAAAGGATATTATACTTTATTGAGGAGTCTTGATGCACTCCGTAAGTGTATTTGTTTTGCTGATCTTGAGTCCTTAAATACTTAATTAATTAAATATTTTTTAAGTTTTTAATTTTTGTTATGTAAAGTTTTTAAATACTTAATTAAATATATTTACTTGAAGAGTCTTGATGCATTCAAAAAAATTTCGATAGACCTGAGTCTTTAAATACTAATTAATTTTATATTTTTTTCTTTAATTATAAAATTATTATATGAGTCTTTTTACTATTAAAGTTTTATTTTCTTTATTTGTCATTTCAGTGTATTGAGTCTTTTTATTTTAATATTTTTTTATTAATATAAATACTATAAATTTTTTTTAATTTTTAATCTTTTTAAAGTTTTTATTCTTAGTCATTTTTTTGTTTTATGTAAATATTTAATTTAAAATTTTTTTATTTTTTAAAGTGCATTTATATTTTTTCTTTATTATTAAAGTATTTATACTTAATTTATTCTTTTTTTATTGGTTTTAGTTATTTTTTATTTTAAAGCTTTTTACTTTAAATTTGTTTTATTTTAGTTGTTATTCAAAGTTATTATTTTATAAACAATAATTTTTTTTATTATTTTAATTTAATTATTTTCATTTTATTTATTTTTATTATTTTGTTTATTTTTTATAGATATTTTGTGTTATTTTCGTTAATTTAATTTAAAATCAATTTTTTTTTAGATTAATTAATCAATTTTAGAGGAGGAATATTAAACTAACGGTTTTAAAATTTCTAATTAAGTATATTTCAATTTTGAAAGAAATATTTGTCTTAAAATGAGAATTTTTGTTATTGACATTAATTTTGACAAAAAATAACTACTATTACCTTTAAAGAAAATTTTGGTTTCCATAAATTTATTTTCAAATTTTATCATTATGCATCAGATATTTAATAATTTTTTCATGAAATAACTTAAATGATCACATTAATTAAAAAGTGTTTGAATTTTCTTGTTAACAGTTACTATTATCTCTTAATATGGAGATATCAAATTAGTAGTAGTTAATTATCAAATAATAGACTTTCTAATTTATAAAAAACAGATATATATTTAAAAAACTAATATAAAACATATCGAAAAATATTTTTGCGGATTAAATTTGATATACATTTTTTACGGTATTTCTTAATTTAAATTAAAAAGCTATAACTTGTCAAATTGCTTCCTCTTTACCAAATACTAAAAACTTATAAATTATTTAAGTTTCGAAACTTTTCACATATTTTGTTGATCATACATAACTATGGTGAAATGGAACTTAAAGTTTTTATGCAAATTTCTAGATGATATTTACAACTTTATGCCGTTGGCTTAATAGTTTTCAAGTTTTGTAAATGGCATAAAAACAACTGGACAAAAAGCTGGCTTCCAAAAACTATACAGTAAAGAGATTTTATATGACATATTCGTAAAAATACTAGTACTAAAATATATATAATTAAAAATATAACTAATTTTTTTATCACAGCATAAAATCTAGCTGTCAGGAAAGGCTGTAAAAATATTAGCACAAATTATGAGGTAGATATAGATACAAGTAACAAGATAAATCAACTTGATGAACTCGGAAACGTAACTTGCAATATATGCATTATTTATAATAAGCTTCATTAAGCAGTTTATAACAGTTTGATACAATTCTTTACATCACTTCACAAATGAATGTACATAAAAAACATATTATATAAAACATTATGTAAAATTTTTTCCCTTTCTTTCACAATTTCCAAACTTAAATTACGCATCAAAATCCTGCAGGGGAAAAATGTCACTTCTTTATGAAAATGTCATAAAGTAGATTTTATGTAATAACAGACTTGAGAAAATGAATAAAAATGAAATTTCTGCCCATTAAAAATGACTAAAATAACCAATATATTTTTTAAATATTTCAAAAGTGTGACAAACATAAAATATGAGATTTTCAATGCACAATGAATAAGTTCATCTTTGAATATATGAGAAGTTGCTACTTTTCAAAAGCACTAAAATAAATATGAAACCTAGAGATTGAATTTATTAATTCCACCAATCAAAAAATAGTTTAAAAAATGTCGCAGTTAGCAGCTAATATATTGAAGAATATTAAATCAAAAAGATGGCAGACGTCATAAATTATTTCTTTTTCCTCAATATATATATAACATATATTCTCAATATATATACTTTATACTATTATCTTATATTGCTAATGTTAATAATTTCATTTGATTAATTTTTATGTAATAGTTATTTAACTTTTCCAAACTGACAAAGTTATACTTATATATTTTATTTAGGGCCCGTCTCACCTAAGTCGTTTAACGACTAACCCTCGATTAATCTCTGTTTAAACGGAAAACTGCGTTACACCATTGGATGGGCGCCATGTGTTAATCGCGGTTACCCATTAACTCTTTAAAGTTCACCAAAATAAATTCATTGAAATTTAATGTAATTAGTTTATAAACGTTTTCTATGAAACGTATAAATGTAAAATATATAAGTTTTTTTTTTACATTTCCAAGGAGGGTTTGCCTTAGATGATACCTAAGGAGGGTTTCATGAGTAGTTTAACTAAGAAATCCCTTTTCTTCTACAGCCTGAACAAAATAGTGTTTTAAAAGTGTAACTATATTGGAAGAACAATAAATAAGAAACCTTAAAATAGTATAATAAATAAATAGCTTAGCAATTTATAAGTGTTGTTTGTATAGATACTTTTATTTGAAGTCATAAGTGAGAGAAATTGAATTAATGACTTCTGAGGTACAGAAAGTTTAAATACATACATTTCAAAAGAAAAAAATAAATTAAATGTAGAGCTATTGTATGTTGTAAATTTAAAATGTCAAAAACATAAAATAATCGAAAAATCATCATGACTCCAAAAAGTAATGCTTAAAAAATGTTTAACAGGTTTTGCTGCAAAAATACTGTCCGCTAAACTGTTTTAAACGACTTTGGGGAGACCGGCTCTTATTGTATTAATTCATCACATTTTTATTCAATAAATTTCAAATTCAAATATTTGAAATAATTTTTAACTTTATACCTTTTTATAAAGCCAGCATTTTACTTTTCAAATTTAAAAAAAAGTTACAGTAATCGTATACAGAGTAAAATATGCAAAATATTCATTAATTTTTTTTCTCAATATTAAAAACCGATTACTTAAAATATCACACTGATAAACTACATGAAGAGAAGATTAGAACTATAAAATTTAACATTATAGTGCTTATATTGATATCAAACTATAGCTATTTCAAGGTGATTTAAATGAATTTACACTAAGATCATAAGTTTCAAGTAAAAGAAAAGTACAAATTTTGATTATTTATATTTTTGAAAAACTCCGTATTAAATAGTTATTGTTTTCACTAGGTATCTCAATGAGAAAAAATTTAAATCTGAAATGAAGTGCTGGTGTGATTAATAACTACATCACGTGATATATCTCGTAAAGTTAGATTTTAATCACCAACGTTGAATTTCTGATATATCATATAATTTTTATGAAACTAAACATTAATGCTTATGATAAATTTAGAAGTGTAATGTTCGTGAAGTAAATAAGAAAAAGGATTAAGCGAATGACACATGACTCTTTTCTAATGCAAAAATAGTTAGATAATGCTTCAATCATCGTAGATGATTTCTGATGTATTTCTCTATCTTGGTGATTGATCTGTCTGATGAGTATCTATATGTCTGATGATTGTTTGTAACAAAAAATTGGGGATCCCATATATAAGTTTGGGAAAATAATGTAGTTCTTTTTTCCCTCGCTCAAATCCCCTCTTCTGTGATTTTGTTGGCAGTTTTCTGTGACACTGTATATTGTTTTTTACTCTTAGATGCCACGTTTCGGTTACGTAGCATCACTGAAACACTTCAGTGACGCACCGACACGAGTCGACAAACAGCACAGTCTTTTCGACCTTCGGTGGGTTCCGACCGGGGCAGTTCAAGGTCACGTTACCCCAGTGCTGCCTGTTCGGCTTGCAGAAGGCGCAGGACTGGAAAGCTACTTTGTTGTCTGTCCTGCCCGGATGAGGTATGAAAAAAGAGTTGCACTGCCCGTAGCAGAAATTGTTCTGGACCACCCTCGACCGGCAGTCCGGCTCAGAAACTTTCTGCTTGAGAGGTATGGTCCTGCACCAGTCCTTTTTGATCTCACTGGCACTAGTAATGAGATATTCGGGACTGTCCGACTTGATGATATACCGGCCTCGGCGGTCCTTGAGCTCCCCGCCTTCCGACAAGTGGTTCCTCCTGGCCTTCAAGACCAGCCGGTGCTTCCGGCGTCGGCGCCTGTGGGGTTTGTGTTGTTCCGGCTGACGTCGCCTGCGCACCAAGTTCCGATCCGACACTTGGTGACGCGGCATCGAACCCTCTTGGGTGACGTCATCTCGAGTGGGCACGTCGTCGTCTTCGTCTTCGATGACGTCATACGAGTGGTCGACGACGACAGAGCCCGAAGAGAGGAGGATGGGGTGGGAAGTGTCGTTGTCGTATCGCAGCTGCATTTGGCTAGGGTCTGTCAGATCGTGGAATGGTCTCACGCGAGGCTGCTCCTGGAGAACACTTTCATGACGGCTGCTCGGAGGTCGACAGAGTCCGTGATGAACGTGGAGAGTGGTGAGAAGTATGGAGAAGAAATATGTCCACGATTGATGGAGCTGAGATTTAGTCTTCATTTCAAAAGGCGATGCCTGCGGAAAAGAAAAATGATACAAATTTCAGATAAATTTACGATTTACAGAAGTTACTACTATTACTACTTCTACTATAAATAATAATAACAACAATAATACTGTATAAAGAGCACTTTAAAAAATAAGGCACAATCTCTAAGTGCATGTTACAGTAATTTGTCCTGCTTCCTGCAATCCCCCAATATTAATAAAAACAGATATTCATGATAAAAAAGGAGCCGAGGCTTAATTTTATTTTGAAAAGGCAATCCCTGCTGGGAAAGGAAATGAAAAAAGATTTAAAATAATTTTACGATTTACAGGAATTACTACTACTACTACTACAAATAATAATAATTATAATAATACCTCATTAAAAAATAAGACAAAAGCTCTAGGTGCATGTTGTAATAACTTTTATTGTTTCCTGTAATTATCCAATATTAATAAAAATAGGTATTCAGGGGAAAAAAAGGGTAAAAAAAAATAATAGAAGTATTCCTGCATCTACATTAAAAAGCGAAAACAAAAGCTCTAGGTGCGAAGACAAAAAAATACAAGCGAAAACAGTAGTAAAGTAAACAAGCGAAGACAAAAGCTCTAGGTGCATGTTGTAATAACTTTTACTGCTTCCTGTAATTATCCAATATTAATAAAAATAGGTATTCAGGAAAAAAAAGGCCAAAAAAATAATAGAAGTATTCCTGCATCTATATTAAAAAGCGAAAACATAAAAATAAAAATACATCTAGGTTTAATCTTCATTTGAAAAGGCGATGCATGCAGGAAAAGAATTAAAAAGATCTGAAATAGATTTAAGATTTACAGGAATTACTACTACTACCAAATAATAAAAATAACAATAATACTGAATAACGCACACTTTCAAAAATAAGACAAAAGCTCTAGGTGAGTGTTGTAAAATTTTTACTTCTTCCTATAATCATCTAATATTTATAAAAATACGTATCCAGGAAAAAAATAAAAAGTCAAAAATTTTAATACAACTATTCATGCATCTACACAAAAAAGCCAAAACATCATTAAGATAAAATAGGCATCGAGGTTTAAACTTCATTTTAAAAGGCGATGCCTACGAAGAAAATGAAAAAGATCTTAAATAGATTTACAAATTACAAGAATTACTACTACTACTGCTACAAATAATAATAATAACAATAGTATCGAATAATGCTCATTAAAAAAATAAGGCAAAAGTTCAAGGTGCGTATTGTAATAATTTTACTACTTCCTGTAATCATCCAATATTAATAAAAATAGGTATTCAGGGGGAAAATGTCAAAAATTTTAATAGAATTATTACTGCATCTACACAAAAGAGACAAAATATCATTAAGATAAAAAGGCATCGAGATTTAATCTTCATTTGAAAAGGCGATACCTGAAGGAAAAATGAAAAAGATATGAAATAGATTTAAGATTCACAGGAATTATTACTACTACTACTGCCAAATAATAATAATAACAATAATACCGTATATCAAGCACATTAATAAATAAGACAAAAGCTCAAGATGCGTATTGTTATAATTTTTACTCTTTCCTGTAACCACCAAATATTAATAAAAACAAGTATTCAGAAAAAACAAAAAGTAAAAAATTTTAATGGAAGTATTTCTGCATCTACACCAAAAAGCTAAAACATCATGAATATAAAAAAGGTATCGAGGATTAATCTTCATTTGAAAAGACGATGTCCGCAGGAAAAGAAAATGAAAAAGATTTGAAATAGATTTACGATTTGTAGGAATTATTACTACTACTACTGCCAAATAATAATAATAACAATAATGCCGTATAACCAGCACTTTAAAAAATAAAGAAATAGCTCAAAATCCGTGTTGTAATAATTTTTGCCGCTTCCTGTGACCACCCAATGTTAATAAAAACTAGCATTCTGGGAAAAAATAGTCAAAAATTTTAATAGAAGTATTCCTTCATCTATGCCAAAAAGCCAAAACATCATGAATATAAAAAAGGCATCAAGGTATAATCCTAATTTGAAAAGGCGACGTCTGCGGGAAAAAAAAGGAAAAAGATCCAAAATAGATTTACGATTCACAAGAATTATACTACTACTTCTATAAAAATATTAATAACAATAACACCGTATAACACGCACTCTAAAAAATAAGGCGAAAGCTCAAGGTGCATGATGCAATAATTTTTACTGCTTCCTGTTAATTATCCAATATTAGTAGAAATAGGTATTGAGGGATAAAATAAAAAGGCAAAAAAATTAATAGAAGTATTCCTTCATCTACACCAAAGAGCCAAAACATCATGAAGATAAAATAAAATCGAGATTTAAATCTTCATTTGAATAGGTGATGCCTGCAGGAAAAGAAAATGAAAAAGAATTGAAATAGATTTACGATTCACAGGAATTGCTACTACTATTACTACAAATATTAATACTAACAATAATACAGTATGACTCGTATTTAAAAAAATAAGGCAAAAGCTCAAGATCCGTGTTGTAATAATTTTTACTCCTTCCTGTAGTCACCTATTATTAATAAAAATAGGTATTCAGGGAAAAAATAAAAATTCAAAAAAGTTTATAGAAGTATTCCTTCATCTACACCAAAGAGCCAAAACATCATGAAGGTAAAATCAAATTGAGGTTTAATTCTTCATTTGCAAAGGCGATGCCTGAAGGAAAAGAAAATGAAAAAGATTTGAAATAGATTTACGATTTACAGGAATTGCTACTACTATTACTACAAATAATAATATCAACAATAATACCTTCTAATGCGCATTTTAAAAAATAACACAAAAGTTTAGGTGCGTATTGTAATAATTTTTACTGTTTCCTGTAATGACCCAATATTAATAAAAATAAATATTCAGAAAAAAACAAAAAGTAAAAAAATTAATGGAAATATTCCTGCATCTACACCAAAAAGCCAAACAATCATGAAGATAAGAGAGGTATCAAGGGTTAATCTTCGTTTGAAAAGCCGATGTCTGCAGGAAAAGAAAATGAAAAAGATTTGAAATAGATTTACGATTCATATGAATTATTACTACTACTACTGCCAAATAATAACAATATCAATAATACCGTATAATGCGTATTTTAAAAAATAAGGCAAAGCTCAAGGTTCGTGTTGTAATAATTTTATTGTTTCCTGAAGTCACCCATTAATAATAAAAAAAAAACTATTCAGGGAAAAAATAAAAAGGGAAAAATGGAAGAATTCCTGCATCTACAACAAAAAGCCAAACTATCATGAAGATAAAAAATGCATCGAGGGTTAATCTTCATTTGAAAAGGCAATACCTGCAGGAAAAGAAAATGAAAAAGATTCACAGGAATTGCTACTACTATTACTACAAATATTAATAACAATAATATAACATAATGCGTATTTTAAAAAATAAGGCAAAGCTCAAGGCTCGTGTTATAATAATTTTTATTGTTTCCTGTAACCACCCAATATTAATAAAAACAAGTATTCAGGGGAAAAAAATAAAAAGGCAAAAAAATTAATAGAAGTATTCCTTCATCTACACTAAAGAGACAAAACATCATGAAGATAAAATGACATCGAGGTTTATCTTCATTTGAAAAGGCGATGCCTGCAGGAAAAGAAAATGGAAAAAGACCTAAAATAGATTTACGAATCACAAGAATTATACTACTACTACTATAAAAAAATATTAATAACAATACACCGTATAACACGCACTTTAAAAAGTAAAGCAAAAGCTCAAGGTGCATGTTGTAATAATTTTTACTGATTTCTGTAATCATCCAATATTAATAAAAATAGATATTCAGGGAAAAAAATAAAAAATTTTAATAGAAATATTCTTGCATCTACACCAAAGAGCCAAAACATCAAGAAGATAAAAAAGACATCAAGGTTTAATCTTCATTTGAAAAGGCGATGACTGCGGAAAAGAAAATGAAGAAGATTTGAAATAGATTTACGATTTACAGGAATTACTACTACTACTACTACCAAATAATAATAATAATAACAATAATACCGTATAAAGTGAACTTTAAAAAATAAGACAAAAGCTCAAGGTGCGTGTTGTAATAATTTTATTTCTTCCTGTAAATCATTTAATATTAGTAAAAATAGATATTCAGGGAAAAAAATAAGCAAAATTTTAATAGAAATATTCCTACATCTACTCAAAAGAGCCAAAACATCAAGAAGATAAAAAAGACATCAAGGTTTAATCTTCATTTGAAAAGGGTACGCCTGCGGGAAAAAAGGGAAAAAGACCTAAAATAGATTGATGATTCACACGAATTATACTACAACTACTACTATAAAAACATTAGTAATAATAACACCGTATAACACGCACTTAAAAAAATAAGGCAAAAGCTCGTAATGTAATAATTTTTACTTCTTCCTGTAATCATTCAATATTAGTAAAAGTAGGTATTCAGGGAAAAAAATAAAAATATTTAATAGAATCTGCATAATTCTGCATCTACACAAAAGAGCCAAAACATCAGGAAGACAAAAAAGATATCAAGGTTTAATTACATTATAAAAGACGATGCCTGCGGAAGAAAATGACAAAGATTTGAAATAGATTTACAATTTACAGGAATTACTACTACTACTACTGCCAAATAATAATAATAACAATAATACCGTGTAACAAGAACTTTAAAAATAAGGCAAAAGCTCATAATGCTTATTGTAATAATTTTTACTGCTTCCTGTAACCACCCAATATTAATAAAAACAAGTATTCAGGGGAAAAAAATAAAAAGGCAAAAAAATTAATAGAAGTATTCCTTCATCTACACTAAAGAGACAAAACATCATGAAGATAAAATGACATCGAGGTTTAATCTTCATTTGAAAAGGTGATGCCTGCAGGAAAAGAAAATGAAAAAGTTTTGAAATAGATTTACGATTCACAGGAATTATTACTACTACTACTGCCAAATAATAATAATAACAATAATACCGTATAATGCGCATTTTAAATAATAAGGCAAAGCTCAAGGTTCGTGTTGTAATAATTTTTACTGTTTCCTGCAATGATCCATTATTAATAAAAATAGGTATTCAGGGAAAAATAAAAAGGCAACAAAATAATGGAAGAATTCCTGCATCTACAATAAAAAGCCAAAATATCATGAAGATAAAAAATGCATCGAGGGTTAATCTTCATTTGAAAAGGCGATACCTGCAGGAAAAGAAAATGAAAAAGATCTGAAATAGATTTACGAGTCACAAGAATTATTACTACTACTACTACTGCCAAATAATAATAATAATAATAATACCGTATAACCAGCAGTTCAAAAAAATAAGGCTAAAGATCAAGATGTGTTGTAATAATTTTTACTGCTTCCTGTAACCACCCAATATTAATAAAAACAAGTATTCAGAAAAAAACAAAAAGTAAAAATTTTAATGGAAGAATTCCTGCATCTACACCAAAAACCCAAAACATCATGAAAATAAAAAATGCATCAAGGGTTAATCTTCATTTGAAAAGGCGTAGCCTCCAGGTAAAGAAAAGGAAAAAGATTTGAAATAGATTTATGATTCCCAGGAATTATTACTACTACTACTGCCAAATAATAACAATATCAATAATAACGTATAATGCGTATTTTAAAAAATAAGGCAAAGCTCAAGGCTCGTGTTGTAATAATTTTTATTGTTTCCTGTAGTCACCTATTATTAATAAAAATAGGTATTCAGGGAAAAAATAAAAATTCAAAAAAGTTTATAGAAGTATTCTTGCATCTACACCTGAGAGCTAAAACATCATGAAGATAAAAGAGGCATCGAGGTTTAATCTTCATCTGAAAAGGCGACGCCTGCAGGAAAAAAATTAAAAAATCTGAAATAGATTTACGAGTCAGAAGAATTACTACTACTACTACTACTACAAATAATAATAATAACAATAATAACAATAATACCGTATAATGTGCATTTTAAATAATAAGGCAAAGCTCAAGGTTCGTGTTGTAATAATTTTTACTGTTTCCTGTAATCATCCAATATTCATAAAAATAGGTATTCAGGGAAAAAATAAAAAGGCAAAAATTTTAATAGAAATATTCCTGCATCTACACAAAACAGCCAAAACATCATTAAGATAAAAAAAAGGCATCGAGGTTTAATCTTCATCTGAAAAGGCGATGCCTGCGGGAAAAAAAATGAAAAAGATCTGAAATAGATTTACGATTCACAGGAATTATTACTACTACTACTGCCAAATAATAATAATAACAATAATACCGTATAATGCATATATAAAAAAATCAGGCAAAGATCATGTTATAATAGTTTTTATTGTTTCCTGTAGTCACCCATTATTAATAAAAATAGGTATTCAGGGAAAAAATAAAAAGGCAAAAAAATTAATAGAAGTATTCCTGCATCTACACCAAAGAACCGAAATATCATGAAGATAAAAGACATCGAGGTTTATCTTCATTTGAAAAGGCGATGCCTGCAGGAAAAGAAAATGAAAAAGATCTGAAATAGATTTAAGATTCACAGGAATTACTACTACTACTACTACTACAAATAATAATAATAACAATAATACCGTATAATGTGCATTTTAAATAATAAGGCAAAGCTCAAGGTTCGTGTTGTAATAATTTTTACTGTTTCCTGTAATCATACAATATTCCAATAAATAGGTATTCCGGGAAAAAATAAAAGGCAAAAAAAATAATAATAGAAGTATTCCTGCATCTGCACCAAACAGCCAAAACGTCATAAAGATAAAAGACATCTAGGTTTAATCTTCATTTGAAAAGGTGATATTTGTGGTAAATTAAAATGAAAAAGATTTACCAGTACATAGAAGTTATTACTATTATTATTACAACTAAGAACAATAACAGTAATATCGTACAACAAACATTTAAAATATTAAGGCAAAAATATTAGTGTCGCATTATAATAACACTGAGTAACAAAAAGAATTTCGTCTCAGAAACTTTTATGATTTTGATAATTTTTCTCTTCTAAATTCAAATATGATATTTTTTATTCTTCATCAGGAAGGTTTCAGAGAAAAAGGCATTTATAGTTTTAAAAACTTCTATAAATATTTTCTACTTTCTTAACTGCACAATATTCAAACTTTCTGATTCATCTATACAGAACAAATGACAATTTTATGCTATGTATCACTTGTGATACTACCCTTTTGATAGTTCCACCAAAATTAATATTTACTGCTTCCTGTTATCACCCATCAATGCACCATTAAAAATGTGAAATCTGTACACCAAGGTAAAAAAGGGTAAATCCACTTAACTGCAAGATAACTTTTGAAATTTATAAATAAGAAATGAATTTTTGTAAATCAAATAGAAGCTAACTTTCTTTTTTATTCCGTGAACCCCAGTTATATTAATACAAACAATATATTTTGTTTTGAAGCATGATAAAGGCAAATTTTTTTTTAAACTTTCAATTTCTTAACACATATTTTTAAATTTTGAAATACTAGATATCTTTCAAGTTTAGGTTTACAGATTAAAGGGATATTTTATTTCAATCTGATATAAAAATATAGTTTTAAATATGAATATTTAAAAAGTTGTCTTGCGAATATGTAAATTTTACTTTTTTATTTCGTGTATATATTTTATATCTTTTAAAATATAAATTTTTTAAAATGACGATATTAAATCTTTTTTAATATTAGAGTTATATTTAAAAACTTATAAAAAGTTCATTCTAAAAAATAGCAGAACTTTTTGTATCATTTTCAATAAGGGTATAATAATGATAAGTTTATGTTTGGATAGGTGTTATGTCCCCTTAATTTGACCTTTTAAAGGTTGAATTACTCTATCGATAAACATAAACTAATGATGATAACAATATTACGAATAAATTTTACTTTTTATATTTGGTGTATAAGTTATAAAATTTTAGAAAAATAAATATTTTGAAAAGGCGAAATTTAATCTTTTTTCCAATATTAGAGTGTTATTTAAAAACTTTTAAAAAGTTCATGCTAAATAGCATGCAAAAATAGCAGAACTTTTTGTCTCATTTTGAATAGAGAGAAAACTTTAATAATGATAAGTTTATGCCTGGACAGGTGCTATGTCCCCTTAATTTGACCTTTTAAAGTTCGAATTACACTAACGATAAACATAAACAAAAGATGATAACAATATTAAGGCTAAATTTTACTTTTTATATTTGGTGTATATATTTCAAAATTTTTGAAAAGTAAATTTTTGAAAGGACGAAATTTAATCTTTTTTTCTTCAATAGAGTGTTATTTAAAAACTTTTTAAAAGTTTATTCTAAAAAATAGCAGAACTTTTTGTCTCATTTTGAATTGAGAAAAACTTTAATAATGATAAGTTTATGGCTGGATACATGCTAAGTCCCCTTAATTTGACCTTTTAAAGTTCGAATTACTTTAACGATAAACATAAACTAATGATGATAACAATATTAAGGCTAAATTTCACTTTTATATTTGGTGTATATGTTTTAAATTTTTTGAAAATTAATTTTTTGAAATGACGAAATTTAATATTTTTCCAATAATAGAGTGTTATTTATAACTTTTAAAAGTTTATCCTAAAATAGAGCAGAACTCTTTGCCTCATTTTGAAGAGAGAAAAGAAGAGAGAAAAAACTGTAATAATGAGAAGTTTATGTTTGGATAGGTTCTATGTCCCCTTAATTTGACCTTTAAAGTTCGAATTACTTTAACGATAAACATAAACTAATGATGGTAACAAAATTAAGGCTAAATTTTGCTTTTTATATTTGGTGTATATGTTTTAAAATTTTTGAAAAATAGTTTTTCTCAAATGACGAACTTTAATTTTTTATTAATACTAGAGTGTTATTTAAAAACTTTTAAAAAGTTCATTCTAAAAAAGAGCGGTACTTTTTGTCTCATTTTGAATAGAGAAAAAACTTTAATAATGATTAGTTTATGCCTGGACAGGTGCTATGTCCCCTTAATTTAATCTTTTAAAGTTTGAATTACACTAACGATAAACATAAACTAATGATAAGAATATTAAGGCTAAATTTTACTTTCTATTACGGATGTATAGATTTCAAAATTTTTGAAGAATAAATTTTTTGAAATGATGAAATTTACTCTTTTTTCAATACTAGAGTGTTATTTAAAAACTTTTAAAAAGTTCATTCTAAAAAATAGCAAAACTTTTTGTCTCATTTTGAATAGAGAAAAAACTTTAATAATGATAAGTTTTTTCCTGGACAGGTGCTATGTCCCCTTAATTTGACCTTTTAAAGTTTGAATTACACTAACGATAAACATAAAATAATGATGATAACAATATTAAGGCTAAAGTTTACTTTTTATATTTGATGTATATATTTTAAAATTTTGAAAAAATATTTTGTTGAAAAGACGAAATTTAATTATTTTATTCAACACTAAAGTGTTATTTAAAAACTTTTAAAAAAATCATTCTGAAAAATAGCAGAACTTTTTGCTTCATTTTCAATCGAGAAAAAGCTGTAATAATGATGGCTATCCAAATTGGATTCTAGATGTGTTACGGTTAGAATAATTCAAAGTGAATAAAGTTTATCTTCTCTTAAACTATCCATCCGATTCTAAACTAAATTGGTAGAAATATGTTTCATATCATAGTGAAACTTGTTGTCTTTAAAACGTTCAAAATCCACTCCTTCCCCCTTTTCGAGAGTTTAGTGCTATTATTTCGATCCCTATTTTCCCAGGTTAAGAGCAAGCTATTAAATTTATTACATAATAAATGAGTAAAAATACCATTTTTTTAGCATTATAACGTCATTCCTCTCATTTAATCATTTCTTATTTTAAATTATTTAAATATCGTCTGCATTATTTTCATACGTTTTATCACTAGAATTAGATATTAGGCAAATAACTTTCTTTTATATTTCACTTAAATGATAGATTAGGTACAAATGTGATAATTTTAAATTTAATCATCGATTATTTTTTGGTGCAATGAAAATTTTATCACCGGTATTAACAACAAATTCTTTTCATAAAAGTCTAGGAGTCTATTTCACGGACTAATAAATATCTAGCGTTCAAGTTATATATCTTTGAAAATTAAGAAGTTTGTTCGTTTGTGTGTTTGTTGTTTATACATAACCACACGGTTTGCAATCGATTCTCAAATTTATTCTGCAAATTAAAAATTTTACTGATCTTGCTATATGACGGGCTATATGTTAGTAACTAATAACAGTAATATTAATTATAAAGGTAAATAATTATAAAATGATTGCTTCTAAGCGTTTAGAAATCCTTTTAGGCAGTAATTCTTAACACTGAAAAAGTTGAGTTACAAAATGAAGGTATCGGGACGTGGTGTAATGAACTAAGTTCCGGAAAAGAGGAAATATCAAGTTTTAGTAACTCAACACATCCTTATAAGAATATAAGCTTTTCTTCCATTGTGAAAAAAGTTTTGCAAAATTTCTATAAAGCTAATATTCTGCATTTAAATTTTATTATAGGAGGCCTACGAGTGTGGAACTGGATTGAAAAACATAAAATATTTTGGGGCCACGGAAATTTGCACTCTGCAACGACGAGAGATGAAATAAATGCTTTTGTGAAAACTGAGTTATTCGCCCCAAAAAGGGAGAATTAATCAAATTAAATTAAATTTTATCATTCAAGACCTTCAAGATGGTAAGTCAATTGGATTC